>JBCFYV010000024.1:24052382-24457382 GCA_039000515.1 Timema cristinae
CTGCATTTAGAATTGTATTTGTTGTACGAAACATGACTGATATTCGTCATGCTAGCAATGAGTTTTTATCCTAATCTATAGCCATTTTTAAGTTGCACCTGAAATTATGGACAGTGAAATATAAAGAGAATGTGAATAGAATTTAAAAAAATGCTGGATATGAGGCTTTTGTAGGATTTTAATGCAAAGCGAACTCAAAAGCCAATCAAAATTTTGTTGCAAAATAGAAAATAAACAGTCGATGATGGGATCTTTCCGAAAAGAGCTTAAATAAATTTGATAATGTTTTTCCCTTTCAGCTAGCCAATTCTTTTGCCAGAAACAGTTGTATTTTCCAGTGGTACTTAACAGCAGACATTACAATACCAGCACAGGCAAGAATACATATTTTTCTTTTTCTGTCGCCTGTTATCCTTATCACTTCACCTTGTTCTTCACACACCACTAGAAACTCCACGGGATAACAGAATCATTTTGTAAATGTCTACATAGCACCTTGCCAGTCCAGTGGACACGATAAATGACAGTTTTTGTCCATACTCACGGTCTTTCCTTTCGTAACAAAACGTCACGTTCAATCACGCGCGATCACTGGTGGCGACTTCTTATTATGTGTGGGGGGGGGGGGGGGATTTTCCACACGCCATTCTTTCTCGCGGGAAAGAACGCGTGTGTATGGCCGCCTATTCAGTTCAGTCTTCACTCCCAGTGGCTTAGTGGTCAGTGCACCTGGCTTCGAACCTAGGGGTTCGAGGTTCGATTCTTTGGTACTACCTTGGGTATTTTTCTCTCAAGGGGAGTTATCCCATCGGTTTCCAGGAGGGGGGGGGAGGGTAAATTAGTTTTTTGAAAAGCATTTGAATTGCTTAGTAAGGAACGTTTAATAATATTTAGATATAATAATATTTGGACAAGTTGTATTAGATTGACATGAAAAAACAATAAATATGTAATGTAAACATAATATATGTGCACAATTGTTCAAATATATTTGTAAAAGATTTGGCAATATTAATTACAAGTTATGTTGAAATTTAATTAAGAATGTTTTAGAATTTATAACAACCATCTAAAAACTAGGTATATTTTAAAATAATAGACATTTGAGTCAAAATTACACTTAAAACTAGGTTGTAAAATCAAAGGATGATGTGACCATGCATATATTGAATATTAATATATTATTCTTGAGTATTGATATAAATATGTTATTAAGTTTGAAAAATAAAATTTGAATTTATTTCTTAGCTATAGTTCCATGTTCCTGGATTCCTGACTGCAAATGCTGCACAGTTATTTTGACATGTTTCAATGCATCTTCGGCATCATCCTCACGTCTGATGAGAAAGAAAGAACACACATCAGACTCGGGGATGATGTTTACATTACATATTTGTTTTTTCATGTCAATCTAATACAGTTTGTCCAACTTAAATTCACTTAAAATGGATTTTTTTCCCTAGATATTGATACGTTATGCCTAAGTTATATTTTAAAACTCCCACTGGCTCCACAGCTCCATATTCACTATCATCACATCATCTCTTGCTGGTACGTGTAGACAACCATCATAGGCGTACCTTGGGCGACGCTCTGTTCCACCAGAGCGATGAATAGTCTACACACAGGCGACCAAACTAAACGTAATTTCCCTCCCAATCAGAAACACTATACAGAAAAAAAAAAAAAAATTCTCCACTCTCCACGTGCTCATTGACATATTGTCTTTCATTCGCTGTACAGCGATGGTCACTTAGTCAACATATTTTTTATCCGAAATTATCGAGGAGTTAAGAAATCTCCCTTCATTTTTCAGCAAAATTGTATAGGTGTAATTTTTCCGGCTCAATCACTATTTTCTTCACACTCTAGGGCGTCTCCGTACTGTCTTCCTTAAGACCCATACAATCACATGCAAGCAATTCATCAACTGATGACATTTTCCCCCCATAAAAAACTTGTTTACAACCAAACTCAACCTGATTGAAAGGTGGAGACTGTATCTAATAACATGTTCGCGTGTGGTGGAGGATCCGGGACAGAAAGAACTGTCTCAGTTTGATCTGTCACTTCAACCTGAAGTCGAACTTGTACGTGTATGGGATGGCCTAGGCTTTCATTACACTGCGACCACTTGCAACCTTGTATTGGTTTTTAATCCTCAATAGTTTTAATTTTCCAGTTTCGATTCTTGCTGATCCCTGAACACGCCAAATAGACTTAAGTGAAATTTGATTGATGACGCGATTATCTATTCTTCTTTTTTATTTAATATATTGTTTAACTCGTGCGATAATTTGCACACACATTTTACAAATCGCAGCTAGCATTTATTTTAAACTGCACCATATCTATAAATGAAACGGTAGTTGATCAGTCTCATCATGATTATAATGATCAATTATATAATTATTTGAACAAATTTCTTTTATTTTAATTTTCTTGATAAATGACACGAAAGAAGTCGCGTTTTAATGGAAAGTTGTAACATGTCCATTATATCCCGCGTTAGAGTGGTGGTAACATATAGACTTACAGCTAGCATAATATTTTTTTGCAAGCATAGGATTAAAGTCAGTAATGTTAACCTAAGTGGAAATAATAATAATAAGTTTCTTAGTAATACTATATTATTAATTTCTTCTTACAATAATATTTCCCTTAGTTTTACTGTATTATTAACTTTCTTGTAGCTAATTTAAATAACAAAATTTATTAATAAAACATTAATGTTTTTGTTTCGTGGTTGTGACAACAAGAATTATTATATTATAGTGCATGAAATAATAAATTAAAAATAATTATATTTACACTTGTATCTTTTTACACACGGTATCTTCAGTACACACGACTTACATTTCAACTTATACCTTCTCGTAACTGGCAATCCAGACATTTAGTTCGCGTGCCCACCGATGTGGGTAAAATGTAAGTAATGTTAACATAAGTTTATTTAAAAGTTTTTCGCCATAAAAATATTACTTCTTAGTAATTTTTATATAATATAATATATTATTTATATAGTATATTGTATTTAAATTTATAGCTACAAATAACAAAAAACACATTATTTTAGATATGTATATATAGTTAAAATAGTATTTTAATTACATATACATATATGTAGTATATAACACCATATCAAATACTAGTTTAGTATTTTAATTACATATACCGTACATGTATGTAGTATATAAAATAGCATATAGGTTAATATTTTACCGTATAAAATACTACATTAACTAAATAAATTATATATATAGAGCTGAAATAGTATTTTATATGCTACATTATGTAGTTAAAATTCCATTTTTATTTTTATTTGATTTCCTTTTCCTTTATAAAAGTTCTAGCCAACATGAGAAGGAGTATACAAGTTAGTTTGCCTCAATTTTAGCATTCCTTGAGGTAGACTCATTTCAGCTTAGCCATAATATAACATTATATTTTGATACGGTCACCCTATGTTTATTAATGATTAAATATAATTAGGTAGGACTATCATAATTCACCATGAGTGAGCATGGAATACCAATATCTCGTAAAACCTATATCTAGCGAAGCCGGTCAAGACTAGGGCTCGATCTCAATTTCCCGGGTCAAAGTCAATCAAGGATATTTTCTGCAATGTCGGTTTTTTATCACCACGTCTTATTTTACCCGTTTAGGTTATATGCTTATGTAGGCCTACTAATTAAACTGATGATTTTAGGGATTAGAGAGGTTATATTTATAGGAAGTGTGCCCGTATTTGCTTGGAAGGAGAGTAGAAAACCATTTTGGAAAAGCCACCCTTGGTACACCCAACCGAGATTCGAATCTCGATCTCCCCGTTATCGGCAGTCTACTCTAACACGAGAGTAGTGCGTTATACCATGTGGCCACTGAAGCGGGTCAATATAATTATGTCCTCGTCAAGTCTATTAGGAGAAATATTCTCCACTTCTTTTCAATGGGAAAGCCAAATTATGTTGTTACTTTTATTAGCTCCTATCACACTTTACCTCGTCTTTCAAAGCTAAAAAAATAATAATTTTAGTTTCAATTATTCTTTAATTTGTATATTTTAATATAAATTTTATTTTCTAGGGCACAAAAAACAACTTTTTATTTACTTCAAAAATTATGTACACGTTCCCTATTAGATATTTAAACAAAGTTATTAAAAAAAAAAAATTAAAATTTGGTTTTAACTTTATTAAAGAACGGCTTACCAAGCTCTTTATAGTTGGGTATGACCGCAAATAAAGTACTTTGGTCTCTGCAGTAATATATTATAATCTTCACCTAGTATCGATCTATAACCATTCGAATTAGAGGCTTAACAATCTCATCGTGAAGCCACCCCCTTGACAGTCGTGTAAGAAAAAGTGAGGGAGGAAAGGGGTTGTTTGATATTTACTTGCGCGTGCGCGGTATCCCCCCCCCCCCCTCCTCCTCTTACCTAAGACTGCACCGATCCACGCCGAGCAAGCAGTAGGCACAGGGCGGCACTTGTCCAACTGGTTCAGTACCCCGGCAGCTCTCGCGGCAACCACAACCTAACAAACACACGCACACGTTGCTAAGACACCATCCCACTTTGATCTCACGAGCGTAGCACGACTGTGACGGCGCAGTTTCAGTTCGTGACAGGTGTTTGGCCGGTGGATGGCTGCAGCAGCATGCAGCACCACCCCTGGATCTTGCCGTGGGGGGTGCCGCTCCAGAAGATGGTAGCGGTGCCCCTGCCCCCCCATCCCGGACTGCTACACCCGCACCACCATCACCACCACCCGGTCCATCATCACGTGCCGCACCCGCTGGGACTCGCACCCACGCCCCTCGGACTTAGAACCTTCGTCGCGCCATCTCTCGCCAGGCCCAGGAAGGTAGGCTCCACGTGCGAATCCTAGTTTATGTCATTTAGGAGGCGGGGGTGGAATGACGTCACTCGTATTGGAGTAGCGGATACCACCTGTTATCGATACACGCTCACTTAGAATAACAGAAAACCTTCAAGGCCGTACCGAAGGGAGTGTTTGGGGGGTTAAAATCTCCCCATTGTCTCAAAATTATTATTAAAAAAATATTTTTTAGTTCCTCCTAAATACCCAGGCTAGTAGCTAACTGTAATTTTAACCAAAATTAAAGCACCTACATCCCTAGTTAAGTATACTCTAAGAGGAATTCATCGTTAAAAATATCCCTTGGCATTTCTTAATGCATGACTTCACCACCGACAACCTAAGGTAGGAGGAGCACCCTTCTCTCCACTTTCTAAATAAACTCATTTTTACGGCACTGACTATTTAGTGCTTCTATTGTTTAAATAAATACCAAGTTAGATCAAATAAGAATATATTATGTAGGTGTTGACGCCGACATCAATTTCTAAGTAAAAAAATTACGTTTTATTTCAAATAGTGACATAGTGATTAATTACTATCTTTAGTCCCTATTAATCAACCACTTTCAAAACAATGTTTTGTCCCACTGAAAGTGACGAGTTATAAATGTAGACTTCTACGTCGAGTTACTCGTAATTTATCTTTTAACACATTTTAGTATAGGTTGTATTTTACGTTTATTTATATAACACACGTTTACACGTACAAACGAATACATTAAATCGTTATTTTTAATCTCAAAGCTATAATCAATATACAAAGCATTATACATAAATAAATTTGAGCGTTGTGTGTGAAAGAAAGTAATTTTGAAAATTTCACCGATTATTTGTTAATATATTTCCAAAATCTTGTTAATTTATTATTTAAATTAATTATAAATTACAAGTATGATCTTAACTAACTTCATATACAAAGTGTGCCTTCATTTCGACACTAACTGTTTAGTAGAATATTAATATTAATTAATATTAACTATCAGCTGTATCACAAAATTGTGTTACTTTTACAATTATGTTATAAAGCAAGTAGCTCAGTAGCTATACCAAAAAAGAAATCTTTAAAACAATATGATCGTCATTCGTCATTAACATATTTTAAAATTGTTATTAAATGTGTTAATCTTTACCTAGTATATAGGTCCTATTACTGGCTTTTTACCATATTTAGCTAAAATGTTATTTATAAAAGCTTGTATACAATACGTACTGTACTACTTGCTAATAGAAATATTATAAAAATAAATATACAATAATTTTATATTAAAACTAAAATACATTAAATTAGTAATAGTAAATTATATGTGACCCATTGTTAAACAAAATATTTGATGAATTAGTCATGCCCTAATTTAGTTATTTCCTAAATCTCACAAAATTAACTATAAGTATTATGGGTTTTACCTTCTAGTATTCAAGTGTTTGTAAAATATTGTAATATGTTGAGTGCTACAAAAGTGTTCTTGAAAAATTGTATAACAGAAAATTAACAAAAGGTAGTATTTTGATTAAAGTAAAAAAAAAATAGTAATGCAAAAATACATGTTTAATAATATAAATTCTACTGCCGTTAACTTAATTATATTATGCCTCAATATATTACTTTTTCAAAATTTACACAAATACAAATTATAATGAATGATGAGCATGTGGTTTGATTTGTGTGTATATCAGTCTAATCTTTTTCCAATATTTATCTTTAGAAGCCACAGTACTGAATTTTAACCAATTTGACTTTATATACTATATGCTATAAAGGCTAGGTATAAATTAAACGCGTGCTTAATATTTTAATAATATATATATATAAATATATAATAATAAATTTAATTGTGATGTATAGTCACAAATGTCAAATGTTAAAAATCCAAATTATATTACACTCTTATTAATCTATTCCAGACCATTTCGGATTGATTAATTATGGTATGGTATTCCATGTGATAATCAAAATGTGAAAATTTTGTCACAAAATTGAATACATTATATTTTCTTTAATAATTAAGTCAATACAAAAATAACTTAGTTTGTAGCTTAAAGACATAAGTCAAAATAGGATAAACTAAATAGTTGTATATACATGTATATATATATGTATATATATATTACTATTTACCATTACCCCTTATATATAAATAGTTAAAGTATAACATTTTTCCATGATATATGTTGAAAATAAAACAAAATCAATTTACTGGACAACGTTTTTACTATTTAGCTCCGAAAATTGTTAAGATGCTATAAATGCTTGCTTAACTCGCAGGGACTTTTAACCAACCTTAACTCGTTGGGTCTTCCACTCTACCATTTTACTATGACTTCACCCTCACTTTGTCACTGTGGCTTTCCTTTCCTCTTAACGCAAGATCATTTTCATTCTATCTTAATCTTGAATAATTCCATCCAACTCTAATAGCTACTTCTAGCTACTTATCCTTAACTCGCGTCTAGTCAAGTTTCATCCCGCCTTAACTCGCGATTATCTCGCTCCCACCTTAAATCACGGTTACTCTCTTCCCAACATAATTTGTGATTACTTTCATTACATCCTCACTCTTGGAAACTTTCCTCCTATTTTCCTTTCAGGTGACTCCAATCTGTCTTAATACTAGTAGTTTAATGCTCTCGTTCAATTCCCCCCCCCCCCATCTTTTCTTTGTTCCGATATTATCTTTTACACTTAAACCCGTCCAAATGTCAAAGGTGTTTTCTCTGTTTAATGCATGAAATAAAGGGTATATTATTATTATTATTATTATTATTATTATTATTATTATCACCGCGTCTTACAACCCGTTCGGGTTATACGCACTTACGCTAATGTGTAATGGTAGGGTGATTGTGAGATGAAATGAGGACCTATAGTTTAACGCGAATCCGAACCACGGTGGAGGCCTGGAATTCCTCACATTCACAAGTTGTGATTAATACATGTCTTGTCAGAGGTGATGTAAGGGTTTGGTAATAAGATAAGTCTGTGCCGGGACCGAGGATTGAACCCCGGACACCAGCTCAGAATCCGGCACCTTACCCCTAGACCACCATATACCACAATTAATAGTTGTCAAATAACTCAAATATTTCTATAGTTTATTAATTTTTATGCACAACGTTTGTTTGCAGAGTTTGAATGATTTAGCTTATTGGAAGTGTGGATGGCTATTATTTTCAACACTGAGTCTTACTACCTGTTCAGGCTATTCACATATATACTAATTACGCTAGTAAGATCCCACATGTGCGTGGAAGTAGAGTAGAAAACTATTTTGAAAAACCACCCTCAGTACACCCGACCGGGATTCGAACGCCAATCTCCTCGTCATTGGAAGTCTAGTCTAATACGAGAATGACGCCTTAGACAATGTAGCCACCAAACTGATGGATGGCTAATAATAAATAATAATAATAATAAAATAATAATTGCTTCGCGTCTTATTACCCGTTCAGGCTACTAATGACGTAGGATTGACTAAAATAGAATTTAGAAGAAACGTATCCGCATTTATGTCAAGAGAAAGTGTTAAACCAAATAGGGAAAAACCCCTAAGATACTCATCCTAGGTTCAAACCCTGACCTCCCTGTCCCCGTAAAACTATACTAGGTGAACTTGACATTTAGTCCGCATTCCCACCGATGCCCGATACGGATATCAATATATTGTTTGATGAATTGTGTGTATATTACTCAAGAGGGAATTTTCTCAATTTGACACAGATAACAGTGAGGTAATAAATTATTAGGCTCAAGTTCAATTTTTCTTGGAGAAATAATGTACAGTACAGTACATAAAAGAAACGAACACCACGATAAATATTATATTGAAATTACTTCATTAATTTTATAGAACAGTAAAAGCTTTCAATAAATGGGGAAAATACATTTTATTTATCTTTAAAACTAAGCTATTAAGAGATAAATTTTAGCTATTAAGTTTTTCATTTGGTTATGACTTACTCAAAGCTTCAACACCAAGTTTAAATGTTTTTTTATGACTTCTTGTCATAATTATTTATTTTTATTTATTTAGCACCGCGTCTGACTACCCGTTTGGTTTATACGCTTAAGTACTAATTACGCTAATGGATTAGGAAGGTTGAATTTAGAGCAAGTGAACCCGCATTTGCGTGGAGGGAGATTGTAAAAGCATTGAGGAAAAACCACTCCCAGTTCACCCGACCAGATTCGAACCTCGATCTCCCCGTCCTTGGCAGTCTGGCTCAACACGACGTTAGCTAACTACGCTACGAGGCGGGTTTTGTAATAGTTTGTTATTTAGAATTAAATAATCAAAACTGATCAAGCTATCAATAAATAAATTGGTAGCTATTTATATTTTCATTTTGTTATGGCTTACTCAAATTAAGCAACAATTTTACATTTCTATGCTTTCTTGACATTATTTGTTATTTAAAATTAATTAAGTAAAACTGATCAAGCAGAAGTATTTAGAATAATATCACATATAAGTAAAATATTTATAAAAGGCTAACAAAAAGTTCACTTTAAAGATGATACAGGATCGCCTTTCATAAGAAAATATATAATCATAGTAATATTGTATAATATCAAAGATGAATTATATACCTTGATTTTATTACGAATGGACATTTGGATTGCCTTTTAAAAACACAAACATAATTTTTTTAAGTCAACATAACATTTTACCATATTATTAGTGCTATTTAAACAAAAGTGACAGCTGAAGATCACATGACCTGACGTATGAAAACGTTAAAGTAGATCTAGTAAATTTTTCTAGCTGTCACAGATGTTCATTTGTAAGTAAGTTGGGATAGATATTTTAACTTTTCTTAATATACACCTGCTTCGGTGGCCGCATGGTCTTAGGCATCACTCTTGCAATATACTAGATTGCTGATGATGGAAAGATTGGAGTTCGAAAACCAGTTGGTTGTACTGTTGGTGGTTTTCCCTAAATGATTTACCCCTCTCCATCCACGTGAATGTGGCTAAACTTCCTTTGAAAATTCAACCTTCCTCCTCTCTATAAAATGATGGTACTTAGTACATGCGTACAGCTCGAACAGGTATATGCGGTGCTAAAATCATGTTGATAAACATTATACTCTCATACTGATGTGCGTTGTCAGTTTTTAAAATACTTTTCTAATTAATTCTTAGTCAAATTAAATGTTAAACTGAATATGTACCACCACCTTAAATCTGTCTATTGAGACTTGTTTGCCGAAACAGCTGATGTCCCCTCTTAATCTAATAAATCTTGTGTCTGGTGTGAGTGAAGACTAGCTACTACCTACGACGATTTGCTCGTCTGTCTAAAATACGACCATGGCCAAATCGTCTTGTCTTTCTTTCCTTTCAGTGATATTTCTCTTTTATACGCGAGGTAATTCCACGAAAATTGTCATCGCATTCTGGAACCAAGAGAGAGTTTATTTATATTTTCATGACGTTGTTTTCTTATTATTTTGTTTAGATAGTCTTTTCATTTATCAATAACTTAATTTAACTTTGTATGGAAAACAGTATTTAGAAGCTCTTATTGTAGATGTTAAATCTCTCCCATATTTTAAAATTAACTCATATTCATGGATCCACAAGAATATTAATAATATTGACTTAACCTAGTGTCTAATATAACTATACTATAACGTTGAAAAAAATGAAATGATTTCTACCAAATTGATCACACTTTCCAACGATAATGTTGCCAAAATCACAGAGAATATAGGAAACCTTGAAATATTGGGAAATTTAAAACTGGTAGAAAACTCAGAAAATTGCTTGGTAATTTGGTAATTGATTAGAGGAAATAGTGTATTTGGCTGTATACGGATGATACATTTCTTTAATGCATCTTAATCAAATGTTGTTTTTATTTTGCCCATGTTTATTTATTTTTGAGTGCAGTTTATTGAGAATCGTTGACAATTCAAATATTTTTATTTTAACATCCTTCTCATTTGAATATGAGTTTTACATCCGAGAAAGGTCAATGATTTTTCCCTCCGAGATATTGTAGTCACTAAGGCCAGATTTTTTTAAATACAGTAAATTTTGACTCAACGAAGTTTGGGAACCTTATATCTCACATATAAAAAAGGAGCATAATTCGGTTCTTTAATTACAGTTAGAGATATAGCGATATAGCTAATGGGTATTTCAGTGGACGTTCTTTGATCAAATGAGGCAACATTTTGTATTCCTAGGGGGGACATCAAAATTAGTATTAGTTTACTTTACAATCGCCTATAAAAATAATCATATGCTTTTAGTTTATTAAAGAATACTATTTATTACTAACCCTTATTATTTAATAATTATTATTTGAGAATACCTTAATCCAAAGGTAATTAAATAAAAATAGGATCTTAAAAACTGATAGAAATAATAATCATAATACTATAAACATAGCTCTAATGACATATGTAAAAAACTGGCACAATGAATCTCTTTTTGTTATCAGTTATTTGTAATAATTTTCTTGACACGATTATCCACGCAAAGCTTTGGCCAATATTTAGCCTATTGTTTATAAGAAATATATTTATGAACCCAAATAATATAATATAATTCTATTTTTTATATGTACATATTATATTAGCTATTCGTGTATATATATAGTTTTACTGCACACATATCTACTGCATATGAATGAGGTAAGATACGAATCTCGTCTAATGTAGAAATATAAAATATAGCAAAGTTGTACCCTATTGGTGGGCTGGTTTAGAAAATGTTGTTCGTTTCAATTTGTAATAATGCGTTTCTTATTTTTAAATTGCACCTAAATATAACAAAGTAATCTCATATTGTCACCTACTAAGCAAATACAAGTGATATGGCTACTAACTAACTAGCCACTATACTCAATGGCATTAGGAACTCCAAAGTTCATCATCGCACTTACAAAAATACGCCAACTATCCCTATTTTGAGCTAGTTCTATCCAGTACACTTCATTACATTCTTATCTCTTTCAGGTCCATTCAAACGTTATCCTCCCATCTGCGTCTAGGTCTTCCCAATGGTCTCTTACTATTGGGTTTGCCAGTCAGTATCCTGAACAAGGTTCTATATACTTCCCTTCACACTGCATGTCCTGTCTACCGTAGACCATGATACATAATATTATGTAAACATTTTAATACATACGTACGTACATACATACAAAATAATAATACATACATACATACATACATACATACATACATACATACATACATACATAATACATACATCATACATACATACATACATACATACATACATACATACATACATACTATACATACATACATACATACGGTAGTAAGATGCGGTGCTAAAAAATAAAAATCCCATATAATGTCAGGTAGCTTTGGAGAAGTTAACAATCGTGAGTTAATAAAATTGTTCTCTTTTCGAGTATATAAGAATGATTTTATTATTATTAATTATTATTATTTAGCACCGCGTCTTACTAACCGTTCGGGTTATAGGCTTGAGTATTAATTACGCTAAAGGATTAAGAATTGGGAAGGTTGAATTTAGAGGAAGGGAACCTGCATCTGCATGGAGGGAGAGTGGAAAATTATTTAGTAATAAATAACTCGTTCACTCGACCGAGATTCTAACCTCGAGCTCCCCATCCTCAGCAGTTTAGCTCAACACGACTATCGCGTTAACCAACTACGCCACCGAGATGGGTCTATTATTATTATTGACAGTATCTGTGCTCTAGTGGTCAGAGTTATTGGCTACATACCCAGAGGTCCCGGATCAATCCTTGGCGATCCCAGATTTTATTTTAAGCGGTGGGTCTGGGACGGAGTCAACTCAGCCTCGTGAGAACAAATCAGGAAATACTTGGATGAAAATGTAGCAGCCTTGGTCTAGAAAACCGGGATTAAAGATCAGAGGGCTCACTGTGCTAACCACTTGATACTTTCTATTCGCAGAGGTCGGTACTATTTTTATCCACAGATGGTCGGTATGGCTCGATTGCGAGCCGGCGTCATGGAGTAGTTTGCCTGCAATATTAAACACAAGCTTAGTTCAGCTGTTGATTTGGAACCTAGATCCATTTACCACTATCGTTAGAAAATACAAACATATATTTTACGGTCAACGTTGATATTATTTCACTATATTATTAGTATTATTTCACAGGCATTGGTACTATCTATCAAAAGTGATTATTTCAGTTTATACGACTTTTATTATAAAATATATTAATATTATATTAGTAACTTTTATAATTGTCAGATCGTTTCTTACGTAGTGGTCCACGTATTACTCTTAGTTAAGACAATTAGCAACTAAAAGTAATGTAAGCCCACAAGACGAGAAAGGTATATTTCATGGAAATATATCACCATTCGCCTGGAGATAAGGTGGGAAACTCACAATTTGGAAAACTCTCCCTCTCAGAGCACAAATTGATTATCGAGTTCCCAGGTAAGAGCTGAGCAGATAATTCGATCACACCCATACTGGTCCAAACTTACCTGTCATGTATAAAATAGATTGTTATATCAGAAAAGTGTTTAATTAATACAGTAGTAGTTATTTCTAATTTATTTATTGCAACTGAAAACAAATGGACTAGTAATGGGATTAAAAAACAATGTGATAGTAAGCTGTATGAAGAGGGCATATATTTTTAGATTTCAAAAGCAAACTTAAAATAAAACTACACATTTAATTGATTTATTATTTATTCATAATTATAAAAAAACTATTTTATGTTTGAAATTGAAATCATTTTCTCAAGGTCAAATATAGAAGGAACACCCCCCTCCCCATCATTTTATTTAGTTAATTTAATAACTTTTGACTGATCTTTTGTCTTACACTGCTAGCATATATAGAGCTCTTTCCATCCTATTCAAATATTTTCGCGCACCCACAGACGTCCTAACACGTACCCCACGTTGGGAACCGCTGGTCTAAGGCGTCACTATCGCAATAAACTGTATATCCGATGACAGAGGGATCGGGGCTCTAATCCCGGATGGATGTATTGAGGGTGGTTTTCATTCAGTAGTTTTTCACTCTCTCTCAATCCAAGCAAATTTTGTTACACTTTCTCTAAATTCAACCTTCCTTCTCCCTAATACATTAGTGTTTAGTACATATGCATATAACCCGAAAGAGTAGTGTTGTAAAAGAATTATAAATATATGAGTATGGGACCATTCGTTGTTATATTTCGCAACCTCTTTTAAGTCATCATTCAATGTAAACACGGTATAAGCCAGGGATTAGGTAGGTTTAATTTTTATCTTAAGAGGGCTCCTAGTTTTATCACGGGTGGCGTGTAAGATTCGCAAGGTCAACGTTTAAAGCGCTGGTTCTGATAGGACACACGGGTGAGGCGTTTTCGTACGCAGATCGCGTCATCTTGGGAGAGAGAGAGAGAGACTCTCCGTACTGACACAGTGGCTCGGGGTCCCACTTCAAACGGCTTGCTTCATGAGTTGAACAGGACTCTCGCGCGTAGGCATATCACAAACTAGAATAACCTCGACTAAAGGACGATTCAGACGCGGATAAACCTTTTCGACAGTTATAAAAGTTAATTAAACAATTTTCCTGTTTCACAATCATATTTTTTTACTGTCACATTTTATACATATATAGCTAGAGGAGCTTAGGAAGAAGAAGGATACAAATATTTGATGACTTGAAGGAAAGAAGGAAATTATGGGAGCTGAAGGAGGAGGCAGAGGACAGGTGGTCAAAGTTCACCGACAAAGAAATGGACCTGTCGTGAGACAGAACACCTATTAATAATAATAATAATAATCAATAGCTATGAATTAAGATTAATAATAAAGTGAAATGTTATCAATGTTTATAGCAAAAATTATGTTTGTTTTTTCTAAAAAGTTTCTTTCTACCACAATCTTACGATATTTTGAATAATCTATTGTAGCCGTGGCTTCAAGGCCTCCGATTTTTATCCTCCTGGTAAAACATTACTTTTAAATCAGTAAGTATGTATGTTTGTAAATTAAATTTTGCATAACACGCATAGGGAGGTATATGGGTTAAGGCGTAAACCATGTATGATTTGACCTGTAAGAGATGAGGAGCTCAAAGTTCAACTCCCTTCAGGGTAAACTGACGTGGATTTTTCCCCTAAATAGTTTTATATTCTCCCTGAAATGAAGATACCTTTCCTATAAATTCTAACTTACGGATTCTTGCCTAGTTCGTGTCAAATTTGGATAATCCGGAAGCGTTCAAACAAATAGTAAAAAGAAACTTTAACTTTGCTTATTTAGCAGGGCTGCCATACACCTGGAAAACCGGGAGGGCTGGAAATTTTTATGCCTGAAAAAAATGGGGAAAACACAGGACAATTAACAAAATCTAGTAAAAATAATGGATTATTTGTTAATTTAGGACTTTAACTGAAAGCTTAAAATAGTACATCTTTGAATGGATGAAAAAGTGAGTTGAAGAATTAAAACATGTCTTATTACCCCCTTAAATAAGGGTTGTGAAGTGACAGAATAAGTATTTCCCCATAAATCTTAAATAATCCTGTTCCAAACCTAAGATACACGATTTCACACTTAAAAAGTTTATTGAAAAATACAATTTTATTACTCTTTTCTTCAATCTAAGCTGCTTGGAAAAATGGGCATTTCTTCTGGAAAACATGGGAAATATGGGGAATTTAGTTGTAAGAAAATAGTGTCCTTCGTGATTTAGCTAATATGTACCCGCAACGGTGTCTGCTCAGTTTAGCCTGTTAAACTTGAATTAAACAAGTTCACTGTTAACGGGAAGGTCATGGCTTGAGTTATGATCTGATGAGCGCGTGGTCTAAATATAAAGATCAATTAGTTTGGATTGTCATTGGGAGAGGTAGCGGCTTGAGCCCGAACGGTTGTATTATTTCTCTCTATATAGTTTCTTAATCTCCATTCAAAGAGACCTAGGTAAACTTCCTTTAAATTCTACATTTTTCATCTCGAACTAATTATTGTAATTAATGCATGTGCGTATATCCCTAAAGGGCTATAAGACGGGGTAGAATAATATAAAACTACAAATTGAAACTGCTTGAATGTTAATAAATTCTGTTTCAGTGACCTTGAAAACTAAATCCCTTGACGTTCAAAATGATAGTAAGCAGTGTGACGGTGTAGCGCGACCGTATCAAATGGACAGTCAAGGTTATTCTACCACAAACACGTTTAAGAAACCAAACAAATGTGTCATTGTTGCACAATTCATCATTCACAAATCATCGCGTACTTTTATCTCTAATTCATCCGTCTCATAACTATTACATTTCCTCTTCAAATAACCTTGTAAAGGTGGGAATCCCTAAATAGTCTTCGTCTATTTAATGTTTGAGACTATAATATTATAGCTTATATAATGATTACGTTAGATTTCATAATGCATCAATGGTTTCAATTTCCTTTGGCCTTGTGTTTTTTTTAAATAGGTTACTCTGACAATCTTTTTAATGAGCAAATCATATTAAAATGGTTTCCATTTAAAGGGCTATATTATATGAATAGCTATTATTTCTTCAACCACGAGACCACAAGAGATTAGTAAAAAAGAGTACATGGTTGGAATCAGAAAAGCTATATTTTCTATAGAAGGAGTTCTTCTTTCTTTGTTTATACTTACTTTCTAACTTTTTAGTGGTTTTAACTTTTAGTTTAGAACGATAAATTCCTTCTCACTTAACATCTTCCTATCAGCAACTCTAACCTACTCTTTCTTTTTATCGGTAGAGGTTGATTATTGATAGTGAAATTTTTGCAATGCTTAAAACCTTAAAAAAACTACTAGGTACTTTTCAATTGAATTCGTTTAACACACGGTCTATTAATGGGTGAAGAGGGGAGGAGAGGGACAATTTAAAGGAATTAAACTAGTATTAACATGGAGTAAAGATGAAAAGACGAAGTGAGAAATCACATTTGGAAAATCGACCTCATTGAACCCGGATGGGTTTAGAAACCCGAAATATCCCCTCCTTCCTTCCAACCCAGTAAACGAATATTTCTTTCAAAGTGAATCTAAAGCCTTAAATCATTCGGCTGGTGGTGTGGGTTCTTGAAATAACTACAGGAATTGTAGTCGTCGCTGTAAAGCCCGATTTTTTGACATAGTAATTCTTAGCTCGCTAAGCGCTTACTTAATTTGAATTAGTGTCTCAATTTGTTCAATTTGTCTCCTTGTTTTCTGCCATATGGGGGCGTTCAATTATTACGTAAGCACATTTTGGTCCATTTTTAACCCATCCCCCTCTTGTAAGCAAAAATAAGCAAATGCTTTACCCCTCTACTCTTATTTACATAAGATTTGTCAACTTTTTTTCATTTGTTCACGAGAATTTAACCATTTTTTAAAATGCAATTTGCCCATAACCTGAACAGATAGTCCAAATATTAAGGTCCTTGAATCCACGTCTCAACATTTTCAATTATTATGTTTCTATTTGGGGGGCTAGGTCACTCAAGCCTTAGCTTACTTCTTCTATTGGTAGGCTTCTCCACTCATTTTATAACAGTCCGAGGGAAATCAATTAAAATTCAAATTTTAAACTTTAAAAATTAAAAACAAATTATAGTTATATGATTAGGCCTACTCGAGTGTTGTAAACTGTACAAGATGGTAATACTTATTCTTAGAAAGTTTGTTGCACACTTAAAAATGAGTTTGAAACTGCCTCTGGGGAGAGAGGGGTGGACAAAGAACAGACTGTCACCCAAGGTAGTTTTGTGGGTAAATATGTCCCGGCCCGCTTCAGTGGCGTAGTGGTTCAATCTCGTGCTAGATTGGCGGGTTTGAATCCCGGTCGGGTCTACTGAGGGTGGTTTTTCCTATACGGTTTCCTACTCTCATTCCACGCAAATACGTGTAGATCACCACTAAAATGCTTCTTTCTTCATTTCTACCACATAAGATTTAATTACCATATAATTTATCAATTATGTATATACTCTGTTTAGAGATCTTAAATAGGTATTGCAGACGGGTGTAATAGTTACCGGTTGTTAAGAAACGTATAAATGTTATTGCGAGTCTTTCCTACACACTTATGGATTCTCTTAAACGTGAACTTTATTTTTGCACTTTCGGCCCAATCAAAATAATTAGATGCTTAATAACGTGGTGACATTCGAAATTCGAGTTAGGTTTTTGTATCGACCACCAATTTCTGGAAATTTAATTTAGTCGCCCTAAGTACATTTGAGTTTGCCACCATCGTCTATCCTGTCTTTCTTTTTTCTTTTTTGCAAGGTGTAGATAAATTATGCTGCAGAAGACAATTTAAATTTCCCCCTGTTCATTGCGTGTGTCATCTACCGAAGTACATAAAACTTTACTAAGCAAAATATGGCTCGGAGGAATGTTGAGGTTCAGCTCGTGACGTGGTTCGGCTCGAGGTTCGGTTCGCTAGTCTGGACGCAACTTAATAGTGTTGTTGTGCTTATATTATTATCGTGTGTATGCGTTTTTATTGTTGATAAAAGGGTACACATAATTTATTATCAAGTTGGGTGGGTATTTATAAATTCCATATCTTTGTTGCAAAGAATAAATGTTGAATTCAAACATAGGCTATCATATATAACAAAGTGAAGATAAATAAAATAATAGAGGAAACAGGGAACTTAATCGAATGTTAATAAAGCAATATAATACGCATAGTTGGTTATTATTCCTGTTAACTGTTGATAGTTGTTTGACTAGACTTGTATTTGGGGACTGAAATAGTGGTAAAATAAGGAAACGTATTCTTAATTTTGTTCTGAGACTTACGTTATACCTGTTATTTGCTCTATTATTACACATAAATCCATTATTGTCCTTGATATATATCTGACGAAACGGCTCTAGGGGAGTTACAATCATCACTATTTCAAACTAGGACTCGATATTCTAAATATTTTGTTAACTGGGTAAAATTTGACTTTTATTTTGGTTTCATGGACAATTAAAAATTTATTTGTCATTATATAAATACAAATTTCAGTTACAGAAGCATAGCGATATCATTGGTACAACTCTTTGCATAATATTATACTTTGCTAATATAGTAGTAACATAGGCCAGTATCCAACCTTCTATAAAATTACTTTCTTGTATTCATACGTAAAGTCATGTGATCTGCAGCTTCCACTTTTGATTTATAATATCAACACTGATCAAACAATACTAATATAATTTTAAAATTTCATTGTTTCGCATAAATATATGTTTGTTTCTAATAAAATGTTTTTGTTACAGTTTTTTAGCTCCACATCTGGGTTGTACTTTTACATTATAGTATTCTTACTGTAAAAGTTATCCATAATATATAATATAAACATAAATATACATAAACTAGAATAGTCTGACATCGTCTTTATCTTTATATAAATACCTAAAATATACGACAGATTGAACTCATTTTATTTACTGTTATTTTCTTCTGTCAACACTCAACACGTTTAACCAATTGAAGCAAAACTCACGGGCCAGATGAAATAGTGATGATGGTCCCATAATTTGGAAACCCCTCTTCTAAGTTATTAAAAAATAAGCACAAACACTGTATGTTGAGAAGTCTCGACGAATAACTTTGACGTATCGCCAACTAAAACTTCATTACACGGGATGTTTGTTATTTCAGCGCGGTAGGGATGCATTTAGTTCTACAAAGTTGACGTCGACTACTTCCGACGTGTTCATTTTCAAGTTCGCTGTTTTGTATGTTTGTTCATTATACTGGCGCTGTGGGAGACACACATGCTTTGCTTTAAATTTATCACCGATAGCTTCATTTTAAAAATATTAAGACAGAATCAAAATCATATGGGTTTTTGGGTGGAAATAGCTTTAAAGTATGAACAATAAGTTAGCAATAAGATAAACCTCCAGGACCAGATTCAAGGGAGGATGACAGAGACTAACGCCCTAAGGCCTTCTCAAACTGATGCAATACAAATAAATGGTACGGCGCACCGCAGAGACTTTCTCTCGCTTTTATCTTAAAATAGACGTTTACTAAAAACTTGCAGAATTTGTGAAATGAAATAATATCTCTATACATTGTTGTAGAAACACTACACCAAAGATCATAAATGAAATAATATATACTGTTACTTACTTACTATGTCATTAGGAATTAGGACCACTCCTACAGAAAAAATTTGAAAAGAGAAACATCTTTCTCCATCAAAGAGCATAAGAATCAAATTAATTTTCAATGACCTGAATTAAAAAGTATATAAATTCGCCCATAGCTTCGAAATTATTGGTTCTATAAAAATATATTTCAAATAAAAGATTTGTGCTCTTAATAGTACTACAACTTTACAAGAGAAGATATTTAGTTACTCAAATAGTTGCGGAGAAATGATCAAATTCGGAAAATTTTCTTAAGGTAAAGTACCTTCAAAATCATTTTAATAAGAAAATGAGAACTTACAACTTGTTTATAATGATTAACAGTGTCTGGATAAGAAATTAAATCAAAATCGTTAAAGGGAATTTTGAGAAAATAGATTTTTTCCCTTCCCCCCCCCCCCCTTAAGTAAAATACTCTTAATTTTATGGTTAGATGTATAATTGGTGGAATCCTCAACTCATAACTTTGATCGTATTCTTCTATTATATTTGACATAGTTAAAAATCCACTGAAATCTGTCCTGTCCTGGCCGAGGAGTATAAACGGCTCACCTTCACTGCCAAAACGAATCCACCGCGATGGGACGAGGCGTATTTATGAGCCCGGGCGGGGTGTTGACACACAGGTCGCTCCACCTCGCCGAGTGATCACTCCCCCTCTCTCTTAATTGTCGTTGACACTGATCACTGATTGTTAACATATGCTGTTTGCCCCCTCGTTCGTAAGTTAAGTACCAACAAAATTAAGCACTCTTTGTGGTACATTTTGTTACTATATAATACAAAGTATTGTAATTGGGAACATTTTTGACTTTGAAATTATAGTGGAACTTGAACGTCTTTATTCCCTCTAATTTATATTTAAAAACAATAGGACCTACGATTCTGTCTGTCCCTCTGTGTGTAGGCCTACATGGGACTACAACCGAAACGGTTTAATGAACCCAATACTCTCATAATATCATACAATTACCTCTTTTCTATATTCTTACATGTCATAAAATCTATTTGATATTTGTGTTGCGGATAAACTACAGAACTTGGCTTCATATAAACACCATCATGGAGGGCTTAGTTTCTTACAATCATCTTTACTGGTTACATATACTCCTATTTCAATATGTTGTCTCATAAAATATATATTTAACAAGAAATATCAAATTTATAACAATCGTTCAACTGCAACTGCTAGTAGCTTTAGATTATTACTGATCCGTATCTTACTACCCGTCCAGACTAGCTGCGTATTAACTTCAATGTGGTAGGCATGATAAAGTTAACATTTAGATTAAATATACTCTCATCTGTGTGTAGGGAGAGTGGGAATTAATTTAAGGGGGGAAAACACCTTGGTATAGTCATCCCGAACTTGATCCCTGACCCTCCTACCATCGGGGAATTAAGCTCGACAAGGTCAACGTATTTTTGTTTGCGTGACCACTAATGTAAGGAATTACAGTATTCCACTTCAAATTCCACCTCAGTCTACAATGAGGGAAAATAATGAGAGAAGATTAATAACGACCTTCGGCTCTATGTGCTTAGTAGTAAGTAAACACCGCACATTCAAGGGAAAAAGTAAAATGTTATTGTATGTTCAGTAATCTCTATAGACAGAGAAAAGGAGAATATATAAAGGTTCTATACAAACTCACGAAGTACCTCTTTAATTTTTTTTATAACAAGACAAACAAGTAAAACAATGGATGTCGTCTGGTGCTTGGTTTGCGTTATAGGTGACATCGTCAAAGGGGATGGATAACACTAGCTAAGCACAACACTCCTACTAGATTGTAGCAAAGCCATAGACATGTCCCAGTGATAGCACATTCATACGCAGGCCCTCCTCTTACGTATATTTACGATATCGTGTCGATATTGCAAGGCGAGTACAGATAGCCCAATGTGATGCACCGCCACCTGTCTTAAAATTCACGGTCATAGTTTTAAACACACATTATAAGAATGGATTTCACTTTGTGAACCAAGCGTAACGTGGTTATATTTTAACTTTATCATTTGTCATTTCGTTAGTTTTTTTTTAATCTTTACGGATGTCCGGATCTTTTTCACGCGATAACTGTTGAATGCGTAGACTAATTTTAATGAAATTTGGCAAACATATTCTTTTAATTTAGTTTAAAAAACTATATACATGGTTTATAGGTATGATTATTCGTTTAGAGATGGCGGTTAGTAAAAAATCTGCATGTATTTTTGTTTGTTTCGTGGCAACTGACAAATACTTGGCCCAATTTTAACTAAATTTGGATGCTGGGGGTGTGGGGTTCAATCCTTGGTCCCGGCACAGATTTATCTGATTACCAAACCCTTCCTTCAACTCTGACAAGACGTGTATTAATCACAACTTGTGAATGTGGGGAATGCCAGGCCGCCACCGTGGTTCGGATTCCACGTTAAACTGTAGGTCCTCCGTTTCATCTCACAATCACCCTACCATTACACATTAGCGTAAGCGCGTATAACCCAAACCGGTAGTAAGACGCGGTAATAATAATAATAATAATAATAATAATATAAATAATAATAATAATTAATAACCAAATTTGGCAGGAATATTATTTGAACCCAGGCCTAGCAATGTGTAGGCTTACATAGTTTTTCAATATGGGTATAAGTTTCAATAGGATGAATGCTCTAAAGTATTTTCATTTAGTTTCTCACCTCAACTGATCTTAACTTATGATTCAAAGCAATTAATGTGAACTTTTAAATTTTTTTTATACATAGGGTGAGTCTGACGTCTTAAACCAAGTTTACCGAGGCTAATATATAGGAATACAATGCACTATTGATTATAGTATTAATATGTTTTCTCTCTTAACTCCTTCACCAAGGTAAGCTATCAACTTAAAATCCAAGGAGAACTCATCTATATTAATAAAATGAAGATTGTGTGTCTGTTATGAGCATTGTGAGATACCACAAGCAGAGGTATGAAATTTAAACATCAGTAGCCCCTGTGCACCTTGAAGCCAGAATTAGGAGAGTTTGATTGGGATTTTTAAAATTAATTAAAAGCTGAAAAAAATAAAAAAAACATATTGATGTTGCGAGAAAGCTTCACTACTGCATTTCATACAATTTGTAACGTAGTTTGTTGGTCATGGAAGTAAGCAAGAGGTGTTTGGTATCTACAAACAAACTATTCTTCTCATTTCGCTATGATTGTTGATAAATGTTACGATTTATTTCTAATAAATAGCATATATGTATAAATACTATTTTACCTGCAAACTTTTTTTTAAGCTTTTACCCTTTTTAACCTACACCCTTGATACTCTAAGCTCTTATACCCTATACCCATTATATACCTTCACCATTTATGATCTTTTTACCCTTCCTAGCCCTTTTACCCTGTCTACAACTTTTGACCCCAAAATATTTATTTGTGGTTAATAATATAAAAAGTGACAAAAAGGCCGAAAAATCGTAAAAAGTAAATTTAATCAACTAATCAATAAAACCAAAAGGGCCAAAATGGTAAAAAATCAAAAAGTACATAATAAAAAATAATAAAGTGTATAAAGCTAAAAGGGGGTAATATAAATAACATTGTGAAAATATTAAAAAGCAGAAAATGGCCAAAAGGGGTAAATAGTGAAAGAAAGGGTATAAGGTTAACGGAGTAAAAAGCATAAACAGCTTGGAAAGGGTAAAAAAGAATAAATAGGGAGATAAGGGAAAGAGGGGAAAAAAGGTTATTACTACAGGGTAAAGAGAGTAAAAAGGTAAAAAAAAACTGCAAAGGGGCAAAATGGGTACAATAGGTAAAAAGGGTTTACGATGTAGTAAGGTAAACGGAGTAAATGGGGTGAAAATAAATAAAAAATACTTTTTATTGGATTTATTTACGACCAATTATTTATTCTATGACACAAGTCTTCATTTTGCGTGTTGTGCCTTTCATTGCCTAGAATCAATAGAGCGGGTCTTTCTTTACCTTGGTTGACAGGGTCACCTATTTAGACAAATAAGCAACAGACTATCTTCGTTGTTATACTTTTGGCCTGTTTTGTAAGAAGGAGTTACGAACATTTATATAGATCCGGTATGTAGAGGTATGCGTAATTTTGTACATACCCTGAATTTAGAGGTATATTTATATAAATCTAAATACAGGGTGTATACAAATAAAATATTATACTCTCTCTCTATATATATATATATGTATATATATATGTATGTATATATATATATATATATAATGGTTTATTTTTCCTTTATTGTAGGCTATATACCTACATATAAAATACCTCCTCCGCTATATACACGGGACGAATCTGAATCTCGCCTAAGCTTATCGGAAATAGATAGCGCGATGTCGCACTGTTTATCGAACTTCAATACTTCTTAAAATCTCCGTGTATCGTGAAACTCTTTTTAGTTCAAAGTACAGCTAACAAGGTAGGCAGGAAGCTCATGCTAGTTTTATTGGATTACTTTTGATGAATTTATTTAAGAACGAATTGACAAAGGTTTTTTTTATGTCGTTGAGAATGTTAAAAATAAAATATCAGCATACTTTTTTTTTTGAAGCCTAAATTCTGTCGAAAGTACGTTAGCTTCTTATCTATGATTCCCGGGAATGGGTTTAATCCATCACTTTGGTTCTGTTTTCACTCATATAGTGGTAAATACATTTTTTGGAGGTTTGGTTGTTGCCTTTGTCATGTATTTAATTTGGGAAAGGTTGCTAAATAACTACTATATCGGCATTAAAGCTTACTAAAAATGTTTTTTTCACAATATTTTTAAAATTTTCATAAATATTGGTGCATGCTGGCCAATGTAGTTTTTTTTCAGTACCGCGTCTTACTACCCGTTTGGGCTATAAAATTATTATACTAATTACGCTAATGGGATAGGGATGAGGAAGGCTTGATTTAGAGAAAGTGTGCCTGCATTTGTGTGGAGAGATAGTGGGAAGCCATTTAGAGTAAACCATCTTTCAGTCGGTGGCGTACCCAGAATTGCGAAGTCTGGGAGGCTCATTGGGGTTTGAGAGAAGTTGCCCCCCCCCCCCCCCCCCAACCACCGGAGGCAATTTTTTTTACCATTAGATATACCTAGAAGCTTTTTGGAAGGCTTTAATGGTATTCGTTGACTTGATAATTTTACATTTTTATTAATATAAACGTGTAATTAACATTTTAAGGCCAGGTCGCCACCGTGGTTCGGATTCCACGTTAAACTGTAGGTCCTTCATTTCATCTCACAATCACCCTACCTTACACATTAGCGTAAGTGCGTATAACCCGAACGGGTAGTAAGACGCGGTGCTAATAATAATAATAAATAATAATAATAACATTTTAAGAATCTAAACAAAATTATAAATAAATATGTTTAACTTAAAGCTGGCTTAGCTGTCACATAAGTATACTGTCACAATAAATCACCTATTATTAATATGTAAATGTTTATATCCTTATAATTTTTAGCAAAACATATTAAACAAATTTACATACACATTTATTTTCTATAGAACAGTCAATAAATAAGGTTCTTATGGCTATAAAATACTAAGCATAAGCCAAGGTCGATACGGCGTTCACATTTAGTTGCAAATTATGTCACTAAATCTTCATATTTAAGACTCAACACAATGAAAATTTCCATAGTAGAGAGAAGAAGAGATTATAATCTTGACTACTTCATTACTTTCGCAGCCATGTTTTTATAAGAGCTGGCTTGTAAAATCGACACTCAACAATGAATTAAACTAAACCTAAAAATATATTAACCACATTCTTTTGCAACGTATTGTTGAGCATATAAAAGAGAAAATCTGCTGAGTGTTGTAAACAATAAGCTTACGAAGAAACACTGGCAGTGAAAGAGGGCAAGAGGTTAATTCTACTGACCAAGAAAATAATATTTTCAGAGCTTGAAGTATCCCACTTTGATTCCATTAAAAATACTACACTCCTCTGAAATAAATACGTTTCGTGATCTACATAGAGAATATTTCTGAATAGCTGATATTTTCTTTGCTCACAATGTTTAACTGGTGGTCATACATAGACCCTTACTCACCCCTTGCCCCCCATTTTATTTTATCTTCAGATCTGCATAAATCTCGGGGCATTCTCAAACTACAGTAGGCTCGAGCCCCCTTCCAAACCTCCTCATGGGCACGCTACTGCTTTCAGTACACCAAACTGAGATAAAACCTCAATCTCCCCGCCTTTGGCAGTCTAGTTGATTGCGAGAGTAGCGCCTTAGACCATGTGACCACCCAAGTGGGTTATAAAGATGTTGTATGAGAACATTTTTACAGAGGGGTATTTAACAGATATTTTATTGAACGAGATAACTATACAGGTAAACTACTTGCAAACTAACCAAATTTAATCACACCAGTGGGCACGTGGAAAAAAGGAGTTAGTTTCGTCTTGTCTGGTTTGCCTGGGTAGGAGAAATTGGGTATAAAATCACAGCCGGATGAAATTTTGTGAGCTTTCCCTTGTACATATGTACAAATACGGGTACATTTAGTCTAATATAACTTTAATCTTCTCTCATTAATACTTCATTAGTGTGAATATGTAGATATTCCGGATAAGTAGTAATACGTGGCGGATAGGAAAAAAACAACAAATAAACCTAAATCCAGTCTTGCAGTAGTGAATACATCGCTGAGAAAGGAAAGTCCTAATTTCACTATTTATACACTTTTAGGCCTTGTCAGTAATTGATTTCGGGTTCCTTGATTGAGTAGATAGAAGTGCTACAGACTGTGGTAAGGGCGTCGGACATGTGCTAACATCAATGCAGGACTTGTATTATGCTACCTTTTTATAATATAACAAGACGTAACCAGTCGAATAATCCCTTAAGTCAACTTTCTTTCTTGTCCAAATCACAGGGCGGGTGGTAAAGCCCAGCGTAAACTAAGGAGTTTTGTGATTTTTGTACAAATATACAGTCCAATAACGTCTTTAAAAAACCTCGAAAACTTTTCTTTTTATCACATCGGAAACCCTGTTAAAATCGCGTCCATGCATTCTACAAACAACGTAAATAATACCGGTGTATAGACTGCGGCTTCGCTATTGAAAATGCGTGGACATTCATTTTGATAATCTTCGAAGTAAATGCTTTCATTTTTGCGCTATTGAAAATGTGTGGACTTTAATTTGATAATCCTCAAAGCAAATACTTATATTTTTTTTAGAACATTTTCTGGTGGTCACATGGTCTAAGGCAGAGGTCAGCATCAAACGGCTAACGGGCCGGTTACGGGCCAACAACTGCTTCTATCCGGCCCGCAAAATATTTAGCTAGCATACAATTGTGTTCATAAAAATAGACTTATAGCTAATGAGAAATATATGGATGCAATTTTTTTGCTCGTTTTTCCCAAACCGGCCCACCAAATTTTTAAAAGCCACATGGTCCACTATATCAAAAAGGTTGCCGACCCGTAGTCTAAGGCGTCACTTTGCGATAGACTATATTGTCGATGGATGACGTGGAGATTAGGGTGTAGAATTTATCAAATGCATTTGAACTATGATATACGAAAACAAAATAACGGCCAAGGATACTGATACGTTTAAAAACATCATCTTGTATTTCAGCTGTAGCCAATGATTTTGGTCTTTCTTATGTTTTAGCGGTTGTCTTGTTCATGTTGTATATTTTGGCATAGAATACATTTTGAAATTCCCCTCGCTCGACACAATATGCTTGTTATCCCCCATTTAATTTAGTCAGTCTTAAATAAACAAAATTCACATAAGTTACTTTTTTGACGTAGCAAAATGTAACTATCTTTTAAAAAAACTCCCTAGATAAAATAAAAAGAGGTTAGATTTTCATAAACTTGTATTACTGTAAAAATAGTCTTGTCTCAATGGAAATTTAATAATAAATCCAAAAAACCTGTTAGATTTAGTATAGGTAGACTGACAAGATGAAATACAATACCAGCTATTGCGCGTGCCTGCCAAAATCCAAAATGGCGCCCTATAAAACGTATGCCCGGGGTGTCAGATGTCTACCCAAGATTTTCTTTGGATATGTCCTTACAGGATATGAGGATAAAATTTACCCACCTCATAATTCATACAGGTCTAATGGTCAAGGACTAGAATATAAACCAGAATAGGTTTTGCACACGTGCCTACCGATGTGGGTATTACTACCCACTCGTTCTACCCACAAATTAAATAAATTCAAGAATATAGGATAAAGTTTTCTATTCGGTCAACATTGACAACATTTTACTGTATTATTAGTGTTATTTTATAGGCATTGATAATATATATCAAAAGTGTCAGCTGCAGATAACATGACTTGAAGTATGAATATATTAAGATTGTTTTGGTAACTTTAGTAACTATCAAAATCACCTTTACAAATGTGCCCTGCTGGTATTTGAGCCGCACGAGTCTTAGTTCAGCAGATTAGTCGATACGGCTTTTGCGGATCCAACCCTGCAAGTCATTCGATTAATCTTAAAAATGATAAAATTGAAAACACTTTCTCCAGTGAAGCTAAAATATATTGTATACTAACTGTTTAAAGTGGACTCCTGTAAAAATACTGCCCACAATTATTTTTTCTTAGAATCATAAAAGATATGTAGTGGTTTTCAAGTACATGGAGAGTGGGAAACCATCCATATACATCCACCCTAAAAACACCCTGTTGGAGTTCGATTCCCGACTTCTCAATCACTAGCAAACCAGACCAAATAAGCTTCATATTTATACCACGTGTGAATATCTTGTTTTAAATATAAACGTTTAAATATATTCTAGTTTGACTATTTGATTTTACCACCAACCAATGAGTGTGTTTACAAAATAATGTTTTTTTTAATTTGAATTTTATTTTAAAATGTTACAATTTGAAATATTAAATATTTACGTTGATTAGTATATTACATACAAATATAACTATCACACTAATAAATAGGAATAACTACATAACTTAAGATTATTGATCATATTATTAAATAATATGTTGACTTGGAGAAGTGTCATTATGTGACTTATTTTACTCTATTTGTCATAGTCACCGTTTTTTTTTTCTCATTTCATAAATCCATTTAATAAAAAAATTGTCAAATAATTTTAGAAACAATTAAATTGTTTTATCGTAACAGATTTTCTGCCTTTTGTACCATTAAATTATATTTGGTTTTGCCATGTATTAATACAGTATGCGAAACAAATATTTTATATGTATATATGTTATTTAACAATTACCTACGATAATTTGTTAAGAACTACTTATTTTAAGACCAAAATTTCACTAGATTAAAAAAAAGCTTTATTAGTTTTGAAAATGGAGACTTTTACCAATGAATTTAATTTTTTTAAATAATTTAAGCAAATTTCAAACGATAAGAAATCTAAACAATTGATTATATTGATCTTATTGATGGCTCAAATGAAGCTTACGATTTCCACACGTCCATCCCAGACTTTTCTCTCAGACATGAGTGAAAAATGACCTTGGGCATTGGACGACTCCTAGATAGTTCAGTGATAAGAGCATTGATATACTAAATCAAATATCCATGGTTCGATTCCCGTGCCTAGATGTCATTTTTCGATTTAAAGAATAGGTCGAGATAATTTAAGACACGCTAAAGGTATTATTTCAACCTATAGCTACGAATGTCTCAGAGAAGATGGTTTCATGCGTGCGTGCGTGCGTGCGTGCATGCGCAATCTGAATACGATCTGTAAAAACCAGGGGAGACTGCACACATGCTCTATCTCATACAAGTCGGTATGGAAAATATATGTTAATTCACATTTTCATCTCACATAACTGATGCACTATGCATGCAGGTGGTTTAAAGAAATGGTCTGCTTGGCACTTATATTAGTCTATCTCCACTCGTCGTGAATAGATATATAATTGGACCTAAAAAATATCTTTATATGGACTGTTCAGAAGCCAAGTAGTGTAAGTCAATTTTTTTAAAATTTGACTTAACATCATAGAGCAATTCATTTTCAACCTTTATTTTCAGTGGTTAAAAGATTTAAGTCAATAGTTATAAAATGTCTTGATAGATGGCAGTACTTTGTATGATCACTGAAATAAAGCAATTACTATTCTGAAGCCAAACCGTGTAAGTCAATTAACTGCAAAGATATTTTATTTTGTCACTTTGTCTACAGTGTTATTAGTGTTTGTTTATGTTTTTATCTAATGTATAACACCTTTTATTCAATAATTAAGGACATGATGGAAGCAACTAATAATATCACAGCTTCAGAATCTGATTTTAGTGTCAGTTTATCTGAATATAATGCCTCTAATGTTGAGACATCAGATAGTTCAGATTACTCTAGTAAGTATAACATATCACATATTGTTTAAATTAATATAGAAATCATTCTTTGAGTTGTTGATACATAAAATAAGGAGCTATAATGTTTATTATTGTAATATATTTTCTTGTTCTATGATTTTGCAGTAGAAGTACAACCAAAAAGAAAGCTATCTAGAAAGGGAAATATTGATAGAAATGCTAAACCTCCAAAGCATTCAAGTGAGTTATACAAAAATATTATGTGAAATTTTATTTATTGTGGTTTTGAATTTGTACTACTTTTATGGTTGATTTTAAATTATTATTTAAAATTAACTGTTTTAATCACAGGCATATAAGTCAGTACTGCACCAGCACATGACTTAATATATTTTTTTTAAATATTGAATCTAATTTAATCTTAGTACAAGCCTAATTTTTATAAGAGCAATAAAACTAATATTTTTATTTTGTGAATATGTGCAGATGTTGCTATAGAGCCAATAAAGGATGATGTCAACCTTCCACACCAAGGAAAAAGTTTTGGTGTTAATATTGAATCTTCCCTACCTATAGTTCAAAATGAACAAGAAACTATTATTATAACAGATGACTTCCAAGAAAAACCTAGGGGAAGAAAAAGAGTGAAGAATGTACAAGAATGGAAAAGAGTAGTTAATACAAGGCGAAGAACAGCAGGTTTGAGTTATAGTACAAGGTCAGGTAGGAAAATTAAAGCAAAACATTTCAACAATGCTGATTGCCATTGCAGACGTGGATGTTTTAATAATGTCACTAAAGAAAATCGCGAGAAAATATTTTGTTCATTTTTAAAGTTGGATGATCATGTGACACAAAATATTTATTTGCGAGGCCTTGTACAGAGTAGTAAAGTCTCACAACGACGCTCTAGAGATAAGTCTAGGGAGCCGAAATCTATGAGTCTTAAATACTATTTAAGAATAGAAAATGAATCAATACAAGTATGCAAGAAGTTTTTTATTGAAACATTTCAAGTTAGTGATGGTAGGTTGTACAAGGCTTGTTCAAAAGTTGAAATAAATGCTGTACTTGATACACGGGGGCATAAAGAGCCCAGTAATAAATTAGACACAACTAATGTAGAAGAACACATAAACTCATTCCCAAAGTTTACTAGTCACTACACAAGGACCCAAAATCCTAATAGAAAATACCTGCACCCTGACCTAACAATAAGAAAAATGTTTGAGCTGTATGTACAGAAATGTAAACTAATAAACCATCAACCCGTAAAAGAAAAAATGTATTACCATATTTTTTCTACAAAATTTAATTTACATTTTAAGCCCCCACAAAAAGACACGTGTCAACAATGTGATGCCTTTCAAATCATTATTCAATACGGAGAGTCCGATGAAGAAAAGATTAAAGCAAAACTAGATAAAGAGCTACATCTCCGCAAAGCAGAACAGGCTCGAGAAATGCTGAGACTAGATGCAAGCAAATCTAACAACGAAAATTATGTATGCACTTTTGATTTGCAGAAAGCTTTACCCTTTCCTAAATTGAGCACTTCAACTGCATATTACAAAACAAATTTATATGTTTACAATTTAGGAATCCATGATTTCAACAACAATACCGGATTTATGTATATGTGGGATGAAACGGAAGGATCCCGTGGATCTCAAGAAATATCGTCATGTGTTGTAAAACATTTTCAACAACATGCTAAGGAACACACTCACATTGTTGTGTATACAGATTGCTGTCCAGGACAAAACAGAAACATTAAAATGGCACTAGCATTGATGAAATTTGTTCAAGATCCTAATACAAGGACTGAAAAGATTGACCATAAATTTATGGTTTCAGGTCATAGCTATTTGCCTAATGATGCAGATTTTGCAATAATAGAGTCAAAGGCAAAGCAGCGACAGCACATTTTTTGTCCACAAGATTGGATGGACATCGCAGCAACTTCCAAAAAAAGAAAATCATTTGTCATTGTAAAAATGGAAAGGAATGAGTTTAGGTCTACCAAACAGTTGGAAGAGAAAATAACAAACAGGAAGAAGACTATTGATGATCATCAGGTAAATTAGCTTAAAATCAGATGGCTACAATTAAGGAAGGACTCACCATACACATTGTATGTTAAAGAAACCCTAAATGAAGATATGCCATTCTTTCAAATTGACATTGCCAAATCAGGTCGTGGAGTAAAACCAAATATTTTTAATGTCAAACAAGAAATAATGTATCCTCTACCAAGACCTGTATCTCTAAAAAAGAAACAGGATATGTTGGATCTTCTGAAATATATTCCACCTGTTCATCACGCATATTATCGTGCATTACCATGTGTTCCGAATGCTAGTACACGAGGGAATAAAAATGTTAGTATTACAAAAGCGGTTATTGATGGTGATGATGATGATGATGATGATGGATACCAATTTCATTTGGAATAAACACCTTGGTTTTAAAAAGACGCAATATAGACAAATAATCTGTTACACGAAAGGAAATTATCTTAAGTCATGTATTTTAAGTGTATAATTTTTCTGTGGACAAACGGTGTAAGTCAATATATTTTTGAATTGATAATGATAAAAATGTGAAATATGTCTTTGTATCTTTAATTTTGTATGTAACTATATTAAATAAAGCATTATCAAACATACGTGGTTGAAAAAATAGTGAGTATAAATGTAGTTTTTTTCCAATTTAGTATCTAGTAAATTACCCTCTAACTCAAAACTTACATATTCTGACTTACACTACTTGGCTTCTGAACGGTCCATATGATAGTTACTAAGAGTCACTAGATCTATTTTGAAGTATTCACACGCCAAGCTAGATGTACTGAAACTTCCCCTTTTGATCAAGATTATCAATTATTATTTTAACTATAAGGTAAAACAAAGTGAACTTTAGAATTTTTTTATCACGGCTTCTTACTTACTACCTGTTAAGACTACAAACATATGTACTAATTACTCTAATGAGTTAAGGATTAGAAAAATTGAATTCTAGAGAAAGCATTTGCATGGAAGGAGAGTAGAAAACAACCCTTGTTACATTCGACAGGGATTCGAACCCCAATCTCTGTGTCATTGGAAGTTAGCCTACATCCTGATTTTGGTGGAAGTAGAGTGGGAAAACAATTTTGGAAACCCCACCTCGGTACTCCTAGCAGGGATTAGAATCTCGATCCCCCCGTCAACATCCTACCAGAAAATATAATATTAAATCCTTATGTGTTTGCCCATCTGAGTGAGTATTTACTAGTACATTCCGTTCACACTGAATTATAGAATTATAACAGTCTTATATTTACAAATTTTACTATGGAGTAATTTAAAATACAGGGCCATTTTATAAATTGTCAAAGTAAAATTTTCAGTTTAACCGAGTGTAAACGTGCTAAAAGGTTAATCTTAAGACTAGAAATAACACATGGATCGTAGTGACCTTCAACAATTATAGTACTAAACTATGCGATCATGATGGCGAGGTTGAGCTTAACGCCTCCTCTACACATTCATCCGAATGTTTCTCCGAATGTTCGGTCGAATGATGGCGTCACGAATGAAGCCGAGTGCTAGCCTTTTACATATTAGGCTTATTTCGAGTTCAGTTCAATTTCATAGTCAAACTGTATTTAGTATAGCACCGCACTTGAGGCGTATTAAGGCTGGATTTACATTAGTAGTATAGTCCAAGGCCGTAGTCAGTAGGGGTTTTCGGAGTTCAAACCCCCCCCGAAATCTTATGAACAAAATATATATGGTTTTATTTAAGGTTCAAACAATATAAAAATTAATGTACAAGTACAACTTAGGGGGCTGTGTTACCATAAAAAAACACTTCAGAGAGCTTCTAGAGGTATTTATTATTTATAGTTTTTTTATAGTCTTCGGAAATTGGGGGATTCCCCCCCGAGATTATTGGTGGGCTACGGCCTTGGTACAGTCACAATATGACACCCTATTATTTCCACTGTTTTTATTGTGACTGTTTACATCAACGATAAAGCTTCGACCTCGATACAGACAAGGTACAGACTCGCTCTCACTCCGACACTCGGATAATATTTTACCGAACTGTCATCTTAGCTGTATTGTGTCGTATCGCCAATGGATCTCTAGTGTTCTCTAACAAGACGTCCTACACGCATTCAACTTATATAGTTCAACACATACTAGGTTTTATTTAAATTAAAAAAAAGTAACCTTTGACTGGGGTTATGTAAAAGGTAAGTTTACCACTATATGACGTATTTAATGAAACATTTACTTGCTAGAATTCCATTCCTAAAAAATATGTAGTCTTTTAAAATACAATATATCCTGTATATATAACAGCCACTTAAATGATAAACAAACCAAATGCATTACTAGCCCAAAGTCGTACTATCATATTTTGATTGTTTGGTTATCAACCTAAAAAACCGCTGAGATTCAAACTAACTCAAAAACTCATAATACTGATTTATTAATTTATTTTATTTTATATTAATTTAAGCGCTTATCTTACAGCTTATTTAATCGGTATTTTCTATATAAGATTGCGCGAATTTTCCACAGCGTCCACTACCCAATCGGGCTATACACATGTATATTAATTATTCTAATATAATAGGCATAGGAAGAAGGTATAATTTAAAATTATGTAGGATAACTTATTTGTATGAAGGTAGAGTGGGAGTGAATAAATCTTCAGTAGACAAGGATTTGAACGCTTGTCTCCCTGTCATCAGCACTCTGGATTATTGCAAGAGTGACGCCTTGGCTTGGACCTTAGACCATGCTGCCACAGAAGCGGACTAATGTCTTGTTATTTACTATCTAAAACATTCTACAGATTTATATATGAGACCCGTATGGGGTTAGAACCCCTACCGACCACTGTAAAACCAGAGAAAAATGAACTTGATCACGTGCCCATGGCTAAAAATAATAATCAAAAGCGACAAGAGGTTTATGTTCTAAACTTAGCATTCCCTAATTTAAAAACAAATAGTTAAAAGTAGCACCTGGCCATGGGAGTCAAACCCGGGAAGATTAGTCAATGCTCTAACATTAACTATCCAAGTTCGTTCCATGCGTACACAGTCCAATTTGATTAGGTGAGGCCTTATATAGCGGCTATAAATACTACTATATATAATTTTATGTAATTTTACAACAGATCATTTTATCTTAAGGCCGATACACACAGAATGCTAAGCTAAGCTGTGCTGTGCTGTCCTATGCTAAGACTTTGTCAATTTGGTTTCACACTTATTGCTAAGCTAAGCCAAGCTAAGCAATGGTCCCTCTTTTCACTCCAGAATTCAGTGTTGTTTCTTTCTGGTCTACTCCAGTGAAGTTTAGTTAAGATGGCCTTCTCCAAAATGTCTTGTTTGAGTTCAGGTTATAGTACTGAGAAAGAAAAGCTGCTGCTTTCAGCATCTGTTTTTAAAAATGAAAAAAATTTAGGAAGTGAAAGTTTGACTTGTTCAATTAAAGCTTCCATTTTAATATAAACACATTTATTAAATATAAAACCTAAATATAATATTACTTAAGTACACGCGAAACAAACTGAAAACAAAACTTCAACACTTTCTTTAGTAGTTTTCACCAAAACAGCACTGCGTCTGTTCAACACGGAGCCCAAGTTGCGTTATGCGCGTGCGCAACGTAAGATGGCTCAAGATGGGAGATGGAAAAATTGCCCGGCCAGCATTCGGAAAAAACATAGCGCGGCGTAGCAAGACATAGCTTAGTTTTGCTTTCTGTGTAAGCCAACACATTTAAAAACATGGTCCGCTCTTTTTCTAAAGAGTTAGCAGAGCAAATTTTAGCTTAGCTTAGCGTTCTGTGTGAACTAGCCTTAAAGCTGTCACTTTTGATAAACATTAACAATACCTGTAAATAACACTAATATATGTACCCGCCTCGGTGGCGTAGTTGGCTAACAGGCTTGTAGTGTTGAGCTCGACTGCTAAGGACGGGGAGATCGAGGTTCGAATCTCAGTCGAGTGAACTGGGGGTGGTTTATCCTAAATGGTTTTCCACTCTCCCTCCACGAAAATGCGGGTTCACTTCCTTATAATTCAACCTTTCCAATTCCTAAATCCATTAACGTAATTACTACTTAAAGCGTATAAACCGAACGGGTAGTAAGACGCGGTGCTAAATATTATGATTATTATTACACTAATATAAATGGCCAAATATTATCAATTTTGGCCCCAAAACATGTGTTCTTGTTATCTAAAAGCTCCTTCCTATGAATTTTTATTGTAGCTAGGCGGTAGAGCAGATTAAACTATATTATTGTTTCCATGTGTCATTTTTCAACACATATTTGTGATTGGCACACAATCGTTACCTGTACTTTCGACAATCTTAATTGCCATCGGACACAAAAATAATAATTATTCTTATTCTAGATTGTTAACTTTCATTATCTTTGTGTAACATGTTACCCACACCAATCTAAACTTTGGATGTAACTTTTCCGTATTATTTCATTCTACCGTCATCAAATATCCTAATATTAATTATGCATTCAATCGTGAGCCAACTCGGGTAAGCTTTCGGGAACAGTATGGAAAGGGAAAACGTTCCGTTTCTTCCCATTAAAAATGTTCCTGCTATTTATTCGCTCTACGGAGTTACAATTATTGCAGTTGTGAAGTGGGATGCCTCGCTAAGTTTTTGGAAAGTTTTTATTGAAGACAGTGGAAAAAAAAAAGAGTTTGATGCAACTTTTTTTCTGCCCTCTGCTGTTGAGGGGATTCTTTTTATGACTCTGAGAGACGAGTTGCAATAAATGAATCAGTATGCATATTTGAACTCGTAAACACGAAGAAAAAATATTTACTTCTTCTTCCTCCGATGTTGCTTTTGAAGTAACATCTCTAATTAACTTTTCTTTGTATTACCTCGAGAAAATGGTTGTAACTATCTATTTGATTATGAAAAGATTACTACTAGTAGGTGTTTATAGAATAATTATTTACCCATGCTGGTGGATTCCCGGCCTCAAATTTCGAACTTATTTAGTCTGGTTTGAGAGGGATGGGAATGTCGGGGCTTGAGTCTCGGCTGGAAGTACCTAGGTGGTTTTACCTTGATGGTTCCTCACTATTCCTCCACGCAAATGCTAGTACAGTTTCTAAGCTAAGAATAACGCCCGTGTAACGAATTTTATCTTAAAATTGATTGAAATTTGTATTAGAATTTATGTTTACGAGTATTTATTAAGAAATGTGACGGATTTAATGAAAATAATAAATATGTACATAGACAACAAATTCTTGCTTTTTTTTGTGTGTGTTGAATACATTGTTTTTGATTATTTTTTCCTAAAGTGTTCCGGATTTTGCAGCTTGGAAACCTAGGATCTATAAATTGGGCATGGTAAATATAAAACCTCAGCCTATTATTCAACATAATCTTTAGCCGAAAACTTTCTTGATTAGAATGTATGTGAAAGCAAAAAAAAAAGTTTAGAGAAAGCCTTCTCTATGTTTTGAAGTAAAACAATTCTCAGTCAAATAATGCAAATTATATATTTTAATTTTTAGCGTTGAATACGGGTTATTAATGGTGGATGGATAAGGGCTACCACCCATCCAAAGCTGGACCCCATAGCCCCAGTGGCTCAAAATATGTGTTTGAGGAGGAAGGGTGGAAGTCGGAGCGGTTTGGATGAGAGGGGGGATGGGGTTGGGGAGATTTTTTCGGGGAAGGTCACAAGGGCTACTATCCACCTAAAGTTGGTCCCCATAGCCCCAGTGGTTCTGGAAATGGGTTGGTGAGGGGTGGGGGGTTGTGCTTTCGATAAAAATTATTGTAATTTTAATAGCAGCTGCACATCTTCAGGTCAACACATTTATTTGAAAATCCTCATTTGTAAATTTATACCCTACTATTGGTCGATATCAGGTCTGACAAGAATATACACTTTGGTACTAAAGAGATAAATTGTATGGCGAGTTAATACTATATTTGAACAAATTTTCGAGATAGACTTAAAGTTGTAATATTCATAATTATGGTCGAAGTTTGGAAGTTGAAACGAAATTAAGTCTGTAAAAAAATTGATATATTTTCATTAATGCTGGATTAATTTTTTAGAACTCCAAGGGAAAAATTGCAAAATTTATGAACACGTATGTCATTCAATCCGTGTGTGTTTATGACAACTTTACAAACCAACTCAACAATTTTGACTAAAACTTAATACATACATGAAACCCTTCAGTGGATATATGTTAAGAGTTGGTGTTAATTCGATCCATTATCACATGCATATCGAGCACAAAGCTACTTATCTATTTAATAAATATCTAAAATACTATAATCGATATAAATCAAAATAAGTTAGATCAGAAATTCATATTTTGAAATAAATCAATTGAGATTTAAAAAAAAATGAATATATAAAAATGTCTAGTGTATGTTTATGTCTATAAATACTAAGAAAATGACTTTCGATTTCGTTTAAAATTGATGTATAATGGGTGTTTGGTTTGACAAATAGCTCTTTATACTGTTTTTATAGTGAAACAATTGTTTTTGGCCTAATTTACTGAGGATTGATTTTTTTTTAAACGCAGTGTGATGGTTATCAGTGTGAACTCATGGAGAAGTGGTCACGTTTATTAAACTTTTTCGATTTTTTATTATTCAGTTAGAAACACCAACGCATAGAAAAAATCGTTAGCAAAACGTAACCTCTCACCTTCATTTAAACCCCGTATCCCGTCATGTTAGTCACCAGCATCGTCCCCTTCCTTTGGCGGTGATGACGTCGTTACACACTGCTGTCATTTTTGGGGCCCACCCGAGCCAGTGTGTAAAAGTGAAAACAAACGAATGTTCGGGCCAGCTGTAGTTGTTACTTCGTTTCCGCCTTTATTGTTATCTCAGTGAAGCGTTTCTTCTTCTAGAACACCTTCAACACACCCAGAGGCACAAAGACTGGGTCAGAGTAAAAAAACAAAAAACACGTGCGTGGTTATTTTAATGATTTCAAAAGTATTTCCCGGTTGGGGTCATCAAAACAATTATTTTAATCTTCATTTGCATCAACTTAAGAAAAATGCTGTATTACTAACTTATTTTTACCCACTTCTATGGTCAAATATTCTAAGGCGTCAATATCGTGATATAATGTACCACTTATGATGGGAAAATTGGGGTTCGAATCCTAGTCGGGTGTACTGAGAGTGGTTTTCCCCAAATTGTTTTCCACTATCATTCCACGGAAATAAAGGTACAATTCAACAAATTAAACCTTCATCCCTAACAAATTAGCGTAGTTAATTCATATGTGTACAACCCAACTGGGTAGAAATACGTTGTGAAAAAATCATGTTCTTACAGCATTTTACTACTCACCCAGGGTGACCTGGTGGTCTAGGGGTAAGGTGTCAGACTTCTGTGCTGGCGGTCGGGGTTCAATCCTCGGTCCCGGCACAGATTTATCTGATTACCAAACTCTTCCTACACCTCTGACAAGACATCTTGTGAATATGTGGAATGCCAGGCCTCCAGCGTGGTTCGGATTCCACGTTAAACGTAGGTCCTTGATTTCATCTCACAATCACCCTACCATTACACATTAGCGTGCGTATAACCCGAACGGGTAGTAAGACGCGGTGCTAATAATTAAAAAATAATTAATAATACTCACCCGGGCTGTCCGGATATATAGATTAAGAGTGTGCTTCAAATTCCCATCAACTAAGTGATACAGTTGGCTCGAAATCGTAAATTTACACGAACATTATTGTATGTGGATCATTTCTGATTAAACATAGGTAGATATAAAGAGTTAACAGATGTCCCTACTACAGAACGGGTGACCTGGCGGTCTAGGGGTAATGTGTCGGACTTCTGTGCTGGGGTCCGGGGTTCAATCCTCGGTCCCGGCACAAATTTATCTGATTACCAAACCTTTCCTCCACCTCTGACAAGACATCTTGAGAATGTGGGGAATGCAAGGCTTCCACCGTGGTTCGGATTCCACGTTAAACTGTAGGTCCTTCATTTCATCTCACAATCATCCGACCATTACACATTAGCGTAAGTAAGTGCGTATAACCCGAACGGGTAGTAAGACGCGGTGCTGCTAATTAATAATAATAATAATAATAATAATAATAATACAGAACATTGTTGGAATAACCCGCCTCGGTGGCGTAGTTGGCTAACGCGCTTGTCGCATTGAGCTCAAAACTGCTGAGGACGGGGAGATCGAGGTTCGACTCTCGGTTGGGTGAACTGGGGGGGGGAGTCCTAAATGGTTTTCCACTCTACCTCCACGCAAATGCGGGTTCACTTCCTCTAATTCAACCTTCCCAATTCCTAATCCATTAGCGTAATTAGTAGTCTACTTAAAGCGTATAACCCGAACGGGTAGTAAGACGCGGTCTAAATATTATTATTATTATTATTATTGTTGGAATATATAACGATATTTGGATAAAAACTGCATTGAAAAGTCTGTTTTTGACAATTTTAGAATAGCTTCACCGATAAAGCACTGTGCACAAATCTTCATTCCGTCATAATAGGGATATACTGTAGTTATTAGAGAGAAACTTTGTCGCTTTGTCCCCCATCGTCACCGCGGAAAATTTCGAGCAATCATTCAAATACGAATGTACTGCACACATTTCTGGCATATTGTAGGTGTTTTATTTTCCCCTTTACTTCCATAACTCGCGCGGGTCGGGAGCTGAGTTGGGACTGCTATCACACACATTTCACGCACGTTCTTAATGGTGTAGGCCTAAAGAAGACGAAAAACGTCAAAACTCACGTGTATGCAAAATGGTAAACCATTTATGAAAAAACACCTTCAATACAACCAGCCCCTTCTGTAGTAAAGTTTTGGTAGGAAACATTTTTTCGGGAAACACATTTATAGCTTTTTTTTGAACTAACAACGATAACATTTTACTTATAAGTGTTATTTTATTGATATGTGTATAAAAAGTGGCAGGTGAGGATAGCATGAATTGACGTATACATACATAAAGTAGTAAAATTTCTAGTTGTCAGATGAGGCTCTTTTTGTATGAAAATTGGACTGTAAACTGTAGGGTCTGTTCAAGGAAACCTTAACCTTTTCTAATAGTTTACTTTCTTATTTATTTACTTTATGGCACTAGGAACACGAAAGTTCATTGCTCCGCTTACAAAAGTACGCCACCTATCCTTATCCTGTGCTAGTTCTATCCAGTGCACCTCGTTACACCATATCTCTTTCAGGTTCATTCTAATGTTATCCTCCCATCTGCTACTAGGTCTTTCCAATGGTCTCTTCCCATTGGGTTTGCCTTATAGTAGTTTAAATTTTCTAAAAATAGTTACATATTCATCCGCTCTCCTAAATAGCATATGTGTTGTCACTTTGAAGAGTGATGATAATTTCCATCGTTTGTGAAAATGAAGAAACAGTGTACTCCTCGAATGTTCTAAGTTTTTTTTTAATACCATGATTGTTTTCCCATCTCTCCCTCGTGATATTTTCCTCTAAAAATGCGTATCAGAACTCTGGTTGGTGGCCTTCATAAAGATACAAATATAAATTACAAGTTCTCGGTATTGCCCGAGAGAAATGTTTTTAGTTTAACGATTTTACGTGGAAGATAACTTTAAAGTTAGTGCCTTTAAGCCCTTTGCCCGTGGCCCTTTTTAGCTTCTGAACAGGGTTTTAATTAATTGAAAGAAAAAATTAACAAACATTTTAAAATTCTGACTTTAGGTGCACATGCCCGTGTATAGGGGCTACTAATTTTAAAATTTCAGACCTCTGCGTGCGGTGGGTATCGCACAAGTCTCATGACAAACAAACCCTACATTTTATTAATATTGATAGCAGAAGTAACAGGCTTTACTCCGCGCAATGCATTGCGTGGTTATCTCGGGAAACACTTTTTACTTTGTTTAAAACATACATAAAAAATGATCCAAATTTTATTTCTTGCTACTGAGTTTTTAATAAATAAAAAAAAGTAGTCAAAAATTTAAAATTACAGCTTTGAGGCGCACACACTCGTGCACAGGAGCTACTAATTTTAAATTTCGGACTCCTGCTTGCGGTAATCGCCCATGTCTCATGACAGAAAAGCAAACTATTTTATTAATATAGATATTAAAGTCACATGGATGGTTTTAAAATTATTATTTTTATGTTAGGTCTATAGTTGGGTAGTTTGGTGAATAAAGCAGACATGTAGTTAACTTTGGAAACAAGATTTTGACTCTCCGCTCAATCTCGTATTGTCTGGTTTCCCAGCGACAAATATGTCAGAGTTACAGTCCAATTTATCCGAGAGCTAGAAAGGTCACTAGATCTACATTCACGTATTCATACGTCAAGGCATGTACTCTGCAGCAATCACTTTTGGTAGATATTATCAATACCTACCTATAAGATATCACTAATAAAATAGCAAAATATTTTAAATGTTGACTGCAAAAATGTCTGTATTTTTAAAGTTAATTTCTATTAAAATCCTACTTTTAATATTATTACGATATAAATGAACATAATAGGAGTAAAATAAGGCATAAAAGTAACTTATAATAACCCTAAAAATCATAAATTAAACCTAGAATATATAGTTCGGCCGCTGCAACGAGTAATTTACCCTCTTTATTGGTGGAAATAGTCTAGACTGCCGATGACGGGAGATCGGGATTAGAATCCCTTTCGGGTGTGCTGAGGATGACTTTTCCAAAACATTTTCAACTCTCACTCCACGCAAATGTAGGTACACTTCATGTAAATATTAACTAGATTCATCCTTGATACTTTTGTGTATTTAGTATACCGGCGTTTAACCCAATTGGGCAGTAGGACGCAGTGCTAAAAAACAAAACAAAATAAACCTTTGTCGCTTGGTTGAAAATTTAAGTTCACCACTTTTATGAATGGATGGGTTGATGTAAGAATTCGAGAAACATGGTGGGACCACGTGAGAGGAAGATGGGCATGGGTATCTGAAGGGTGTGGAGGGATCTCTGGCCAAAATGTACTCACAAAGGACGTCAGTCAAACAGATCTGTGGTCTTGAGCCAGGAATAACCTCGTGAGGTCTTCACTCAAACCTGGCCGTGTGTTGTGTGTGTGTGTGTGTGGAGAGAGAGAGATGTCAGTCCACCTCTCATACGTGCGGATAACAAATCTCACTAATGAAGTACTCTGTTATGCAAACATTTCAAAATTTGACTTGGGCTATTTTTAATTCATTTGTAACAATGGCATTTTTCTTATTTGTATAGCGTCCAAGTTCGCTCAAATTAGCAAGAGCTGACAAGTTAAAGAAATATATTTTTTGAAAAGCTGTCAGGCCATAAACATTAATCAAATACATTTACTGCCCATTAATTTCATAAAAAAAAAATCAAATATTTCATAAACTTGTTGGCCTCTGAAGTAGTCTGGATCGTGTTGCGCTTCACACGCTGTACAATCCCCTTGGGTGCACTACGAGGTGCCAGATGACAAGCCCCACTTTTATGTGTTAATCGAAATATAATAGGAAATATTAAAAATAATCTGATTGACATATTTTACTCTCAAGCTAAGGAGCCGAGTTCAAATCCCGTCATGGTTGAAAAATATATATGTTGGATTTAGATTTACCCTTTCACAGTGATGAAATGACTGCTGTAGGATTGGCTGCTTTGTCTGTTAGTTTGTAAGTCATGTGATGGTTAATACAATGGGCCAGATCAGCAAGTGCACATTTTTATTAGCACCGCGTCTTACTACCCGTTTGGGTTATACGCTTAAGTGCAAAAATTTAAAACACAGTAAAAATATTTAAGCATTATTCTATATTGAAACTAAGTAAAAAGAAAATCCCTAATTTTTCTATAGGCTCTTTAAAACAACTGTTAAGCTTGATATAAATGTAGTATGCTTGTGGTCACCAATAGGAACACTTCGAATTCATTTTTCAGTGGTAAACGGTTTGCATTGTCCACAGGGGTTTTCAACTAGCAACCCACAATGCTTTTTTTTTTTTTGCGTCTCTTACGTTTAATACATAATTAAATATATTTAAATTACGATTTATTATTTCAATCCCAACTAAACACCTGTTCTAATTTTTGCGTAACTTGACAAAAACTAGCCGATTATAACGTGGCCACCACTAGATTCTTGGATTAAATTATGGCCCTTGGACACTTTTAAGTTAGAAACTCCTGGCCTGGTACTAGTAGTCTACTAGTGTGTTTGGCATAGGGAACATAGTAAAATTTTGAATTTTGAATTTTCAATACTTGAGACAAATCTATCATTAAAGACCCGTCAATCTATATTTTAATATTTTTTTTTTAGGTATTTAACGTTCAATTTCTGAACCGACTGATTATACTTATAAACTAACTTAAATATTGAAATGACACAACTACCCAGCTTCCGGCCGTTAATTTATCACTGTGAAAGGGGAAACCCACATTACAACATTGATAAAATAAATTTTTCAGCCATGCTGGTAATCCAACCCAGGACCCTTAGTTAAGTAGACAGACACGCCACCGATTGTGTTAAGGTGTGGGGCTCTCAATATTTTTAAAACATACATTGAACATAAATACTAGATTGTTACAAGTAACACAATAAATATCACGGTGGCTGAAAATATTCATGAGTTCTCTTTAATGCCTCTTCTCAGACACTCCCAATGTTTGCTATTGTGCATTTAAGTGGACGTTTTGTAATGTATTAAAAACAGTTTAAATCACGTATTGTACTGCTGAAAACGTTTGCGTAAAGCCGTCACGTCTTTGATGACAAACACCTCGCAATATTTTCACCCTTTTGTACAGTGTATGTAGAAGTAAAGGTTTTAAAACAGGTAGAGTAACACGTTGTGGTAATACCTGGATTGTTTTTAAATACGTTGCCAGTAAAGAAGTAGCCTACATAGGCAAACTAAAAAAATAAATAGTTCTACAACTATGTGACACAATTAAACTTACAGTATATCACTGTACTAGCAACAGACTTTGTATAAACTAAAGGAAATAAATATTTTTCTCAAATGAATAAAACAAAAAGAGACAAAATTTTAGATTTTTTTAGCACCGGTCTTACTACCCGTTCAGGTTATACGCTTAAGTACTAATTACGCTATGAATTAGGAATTGGGTAGGTTGAATTTTGAGGAAGTGAACCGCATCTGCGTGAGGAGAGGAAACGATTCAGGAAAACCACCCCAGTTCACCCGACTGAGATTCGAACCTCGATCTCCTCGACCTCGGCAGTCTAGCTCAACCTGACTAGTGCATTAGCTAACTACGCCACCGAGGTGGTTAATTTTTGTTTTTTGGCTTTAAAGAAACTTTATTTTAAAATGGAAAATATATAAGAGTACATGAGGTATTTGTATATTTTACAAAGTGTTTGAGAAAACCTCTGTATCTTAGACAACATTATTTGTTACAATTTCGTCCCATTGCCTTGAGGTTCCAGAGATACTCTGGTAAGGGAGGGGGTTGGGGAAGGAATATTTTTGGGTAAGGTCTCAAGGGGTACCCTCCACCCGAAAATGGGTACCATAACCACAATGGTTCCTGAGGTGGGGAGAGAAGGGGGGATGGGGCAGTGGACTTCTTATAAAAATGTTTGAATTTTAATAAGGGTGACCTGGTGGTCTAGGGGTAAGGTGTCGGACTTCTATGCTGAGGGTCTGGGGCTCAATCCTCGGACCCGGTACAAATTTATCTGATTAACAAACCCTTCCTTCACCTCTGACAAGACGTGTATTAATCACAACTTGTGAATGTGGGGAATGTGTGTTTGGATCCCACGTTAAACTGTAGGTCCTCCATTTCATCTCACAATCACCCTATCATTACACATTAGCGTAAGTGCGTATAACCCGAATGGGTAGTAAGACGCGGTGCTAATAATAATAATCTATTGCACATCTTCAGGTCAACACATTTCTATTAATTTCTTCATATGTAAATTTATACCTACCTTTACAATAGGTAGATATTGGGTCCAACAGAATATACACTTTCAAGAATATTTTCACGAACATGTTCGTTGTTCGGTTCGCTGTGGCTGAGTGTCCACATTTGAACAGAACAGTTCGCAACGTGCTCCCATAATTTTTTTATTTTAAATATTTGTACTTACATTAAACAACTAGAGAACAAAAACGCTTGTGTGTGTGTGTTTATTGTGATATATAAAAAAAAGAATTATCGTATTTAAGTAGAGGCCTCTATAAATAAATTTAATAAATCACTTAAAGTATGAAATTTATTTATCTTAATTTCACAATAAAACATATTCTATTTGGTAAACAAAAACAAGTTTCTGAAAGTAAAAATTTAGGAACAATCAGTCTATTAAGTGATATTAGTAAAATGAGGTAATCAAACAGGAAAATTAGCAACAAGTAAAAAACGTGCAGCATCAATAAAAGAAAATCAGGTAAAAAAGGATGCATTTATTCCTTCCCCTACCCACCTCGGTGACCACAGGGTCTAAGGTGTCACTCTAGTGTTACACTAGACTTCCAAGGATGGGTGGATCAGCGTTCGATCCCAGTCGGGTTCAGTGAAGGTGTTTTTCCTAAATGCTTTCCCTACGCTCTCCACGCAAATATGGGGGAACTTCCTCTTAATACACTGATGCAATTATTTATGTACGTTAGAAAATAAGATGTATTAGCAACCCTGTAGGCAGTAACGGGCTATTGGAGGGTCAATAACCTGTTAACCAGGAAATTGTGAGAGTCGCCGCCAACAAACAATAGAGTCCTAAAAGCTATTAAGGAGGGGTGGCTTTCTTACCTTGTCTTGGACCGCGCTAAAGGTCCGGGGGACAGTTAGGTTCGTCCATGTTGGATCTTCTGGACCAATGGGAGTATTTTTTTCCAAATATTTAAAATATAGTATCTGTTGAGTCGAGTAGGAGACTCATTACTCTGGTCTCACCGGGCTACGGCCAAGGACGCTCCCAGGTGAATTCTGGGGTGTCATATTTTGTGAACCTTTAAACGACACCTCGCGTTAGTCGCTAGGTTAGTTGCCGCGGATATAATTAGAATAAAAAAGATAATAATCAGGCGTAATAGCGCGTAGTATTTATATTATATTACTGCTAAGCAGGGGATATGGTAATTCTCCTTAAATCTGTTGACGGCCACTCTCACACTAAATAAGACGCGTGACGTGTATCGAGTGCATTGCAAAAATAAACTAAAATATATGATTTCTTTTATTAATTTAACCCACTATACGATCACTACAAGGTTTTATATTGAAAGAAGATAAACATTCAGTCCGTGTATCCCTCATTATATTTGCGAAGCCGGTACGGTCATCTACAGGCTGGCCACGAAGGTGTGTTAGTGGAGGTCCGTTTTTGCGCGTAGCAACACCTATCTCATCCCTAACCCATTAGTGTAATTAGTACATAGGTATATAACCTAAACGGGTAGTAAGACGCGATGCCAAAAAAAAAAATCCTCCCCTAGTTGTCCCTAAGTACCCCACTCAGGCCATACTTTGCCCACTGAGGGAGGTCCAGCAAATATTTAACCTACAAAAAGGTTATATGTTGTGTGTTGTTCTAAACTACAAAATAGTATACCCCAAATTTATTACGAATGAACATATCTTACAGCTAGAAAAATATATTAGATCTACTTTCACGTATTCATGTCTCAAGTCAATATAACTGATGCTGTAATTCTTGTTAGATATTATCAATACCTATAAAACAACAATAATAATATAGTAACATGTCATCCTTGTTGACCGATAAAAAGTTTGTATTTTATAAAAACATCTCCAAATGTTCATTCGTAATAAAACCAAGGTAAAAATTACAATCATTGATGGTCTCGTGGACTAAATGCTAGTCGCATTTATGACGGGAAGGTCATTGCTCAAATTGTAACCGCGTACACTGAACGCGACTTTTCTTAAATGGTGCCCCACTTCACCGTTACACAAATGTGGATACTTTTCCTAAAATATTATACCTAACTCATCCCAAATCCATCAGCATAATAAAAAGGCGTTTAGCGTGAAAGAGTAGTAAGTCTCGGGGAGGTAAAACATACAAAAACATATTACATTAACTATACTCCAGTGTCGCGCGGCTATTTTTAAAACAAATGTACAACATTAAGCTTAAATATTGCATTTTGTTATTAGTTTCTTGTCTGAGAAAAAGTTCTCACTCGAAGTAACACCAGTGTGGCAGGACATATTTAGACTAGGACATTTTTAGGTAGTGACTCTTTGTCACTGCCGCCCTTAGGAATTGTAGTTGTATGTGTGTGTGTGTGTGTGTGTGTGTGTGTGTGGACAAAAGCCAGACCTCAGAACAAATCAGAACTCATTTGTTAGTGTATATTTTCAGCTGTTTTTTAATTTGATTGAATATATTAGGCTATGTTAGGTTAGCTTAGCTTAGCTTAGGGCCAGTTCTCACGTATCATTTTCAATTATTCATTTTTCATGAAAATGAAAATGAAAGGAATCCGTTCACATAATATTTCATTGATCCTTATGATCATGAGGTGACTGATCAATTAGCGTTTCATTGAGAGAAATTGTCTATAAGAATCCAAAAATTGGTCAGTTTGTTCGTCGTGCCACTTAAACATAATTTTTGGGAACTCTTACAACACAATTATCTGTAAATAAGCGCCTCAAATTTCGTTCAAGGCTGTCTGGTTTGCCACCGCGAGTCGAAACTGGAAAATATTTGAGGATTAAATACAATAAAAGGTTACAAGTGGTCACATTGTAGCGTTTAATTAAAATAAATCTTCACATTTAAAGAAAAAATAATTCATTAATTCTTGTACGTGTTATCACTGTTAATTTTATTGTCATTTTTCAATAATGATCGTTAAAAATGAACAAAAATAGAACTCCTTTTCACTTTTAATGAAAGCTTTAAATTCAGTCTAATGAAATGAGTGTTCTGACGTTCATTTTGTATTAATTTTCAATGATTCATTGAAAATGAAACGTGAGAACTGGCCTTTAGGTTAGGTGTCAAATATTCAGCTACACCACTGCCCAAACAAGTATTAAATATAGGACCATCTAAATATTCAAAGGCTTTTGACATAATAATATGCTAATTAATTGTCTTTCTTTTTTATTTTTAAGATAGGATTTGAAAAACACTAGTGTTGATGCTGTGTAAGCTTTGGTAAATAGCTGAGGTGTGAGAGGTTGGATGAAGTAACACTAATATCCTTGAACACGAATTTTCTAGTCAATATTGAAATTATTAGATCTCTGTTGGGTAAGAGATTCTTTCCTTTTGAGTGCGTGCCGATGCTGTACTAGAGTCCTTCTTGCATTCAGACTAATAATATCCTGGACTAATGTTTTCCGCTTACAGCTATACATTAATACAGACAAAGATTTTATAGTAAGATTCTGCTTGGAAGACATTTTTTTTTTAAAATTACAAAACCTATATTTTGCGGTCAACATTAATTCAATTTTAATAGTTTTTTTTTTATCACCACGTCTCACTACCCGTTCTGTTTATACGCATATGTACTTTTGCGTTAGTAAGTTAAGGATTAGAAAGGTTGCATTTTGAGGAAGTGTACCCCTATTTGTGTGGAGAGGCAGTAAAAAACTATTTAGGAAAAATCATCCTCAGCACACTCGATCAGGATTTGAACCTCGATATCTATCTAATCTATTGCGAGAGTGATGCCTTAAGCCACGTGACCACCGAATCGGATGAACAATTTATGTTATATTATAAGTTTTTTTTTCTTTGATAATATTATCTACCAAAAATGCTATCTATGGATCACGTGCCTTGACATATGACTGCATGAAAATAGCTCTAGTAACTTTTGTAGCTAACATATATTGTTGCTACAACCAGAATCATACTATACACGAATATAATTGAAACCCTCAAGTGTGAAATTAAAACTGAAAGTGGTGCGGCACGGCAGGTATGTTATCACGTAGCGTAGTAATATGGAGACAGGTGGCTGACGAGTGTGTGTATTTGTGCGGGACGGGACGGGGTGTATGTTGGCGTGATGACTCACGAGGAATGTCTGCCGTCTTGCTCTGTTGACCTGAATTATGGCACAATATGTGACGGTTTGGTTTAGTAAATATCACGATACTACATTAGTGGAGGTGTCATTCACAAGTGGTGGGGTGATGATGCGCCTCTTATATCTGAAAAACTTCAAAATAGGTGAGGACGGGGAGATCGAGGTTCGAATCTCGGTCGGGTGAACTGGGGGTGGTTTTTCCTAAATAGTTTTACACTCTCCCTCCACGCAAATGCGGGTTCAGTTCCTCTAATTCAACCTTCCCAGTTCCTAATCCATTAGCGTAATTAGTACTTAAAGTGTATAACCCAAACGGGTAGTAAGACGCGGTGCTAAATAAATAAAAAATTCAAAATAAGGTTGGGGCCCTTTGAACATATTATAATCCAACCATTCAGCTCGCTTAGTTGCGCGTCGATATAGTAAGATAAGGGTACTCGGGATCGATTCTTGGCATGACTGAAATAAGTATCATTGGAAAATGTGGAAATTAGGCCTTACCCTCTCACAACCGGGGAACTGGATGCTCTTATGCGCTAGTTTTGTATGGAGCCAGACTGCCAAGCACGGGGAGAATGAGGTTCGAATCTCGGTTGGGTGAAGTGGGGGGTTTCTCCTAAATGGTTTTCCACTCTCTCCAAGCAAATGCGGGTTCTCTTCCTCTAAATTCAACCTTCCCAATTAATAATCAATTAGCATAATTAGTACGTAAGCGTATAACCAGAATGTGTAATAAGATGCGGTGCTAAATAAAAAACAAATAGAAAACAAAAACAAAACTTGGTGCTGTTTCTCTTATAGAATATAGTTATTTATTTATTTATAAGTCTTGGGCTAATACAAGTCGATTCATAAAGTACACGTTAAATACTCCTTATAATTTTATATAATATATATTTAACGCAATTAATAGTGCAAAGATTCGCGAATAAAGTGAATTGTTATTCACTCTTATTACACCCCATTTGATTATATACATCCATCTATCTATCTTGTTATCTAGCTAATTATTTATCTGTATAATTTTCTAAGACCATCTGGCTATACATCTTGTTAAGTCATGAGATCTGTAGCTGCCACTTTTGATATATATTATAAAGAGGCTTACCTATAAAATAACATCAATAAAATTATGTTTGTATTTTATAAAAACAAAAGGTAATACAGATTTATGTATTTATTATATCTATCCTAGATAATTTGGGATTTTTTTATAGCACCACATCTCACTACCTGTTCAGGTTGTATGCATTGGGGAAGTTAGGCCATTTGATTGGCTCTCGAGTCATCATGTACATTATCAAATCCAATTAAATAGTTATGTTCTCGAATAAAATTTACTTCAATAACCTGTCAACTAAGTTATAGTAGATCCTCTTAGTCTAATGTATATTGAGGCAATCAATTATACAAGAAAATGAAAATAAATCCAGAAACATATTTTGTTTCATTGAAACATAATTATTTTTAAATAGAGTAGAAATAATATATTATCAAGGGGGGATGTAACTTAAGTAGGTGTATAACAAACATATTGTCAAATAGCTTGACATGCTTCACACATTTTTATTTGGCATATAGACATAGGTCCATGGCCATAATTAACAATATAATTAAGATGTTATGTTAAACAAACAATGGCTAGAGAGTTTCAAAAATAACTCCACGAAAGTTTTCTTAGCCACTTCTACAACATCTATTATTATTTTTATTGGTAAAGACATTATCTTATAAACTAGTAGGAATTATTGCCCTTATATAATATATTGCCAAACGCTTATTAATTTATATATATATGTGCAACAAATAACAATACATAAAATAATACCCGCTTTGGTGGCCGCATGGTCTAACGCGTACTCTTGCGGTAGATTAAACTCCTGATGGCTGGGAGATTGAGGTTCGAATCTCGTTCAGCTGTACTGAGGGTAATGTTTCAATAATAGTTTTCCACTCTCCTTCCACGCAAATACGGGTACACTTCTTATAAATATAACCTACCTAATCCTTAAAACCATTAGCGTATTTAGTACATAAGCGTATAATCCGAACGGGTAGTAAGACGTGAGATAAAAAAAATTACATTATGAACAGTAAGCACTTAACAATTTACACTCATAAACACATATATACACACAAAGGTGCGGACACACACATATGATATAAATACACATATGGTATATATATGTACATACACACACACATATATAAATAATATATATAATATATATAAATATAATCTCCGAGCTTTATGAGTATATTTTATTTCTGTGTGCATGCTTCAAACTTCGATAAGGAGCGATTCGCTGTCATGGCAACGGGTGATAACAAGCCGCCAACGGGAACAAAATATATATTAGTATACTATTACCACCCACAGCAAGAAAAATATAGATAAGATACAAAAAAAAACAATTAAAAACCTATTAGTTTCGAAAGCTTAAATACATTTAAAATATTATTTAGCTATAATAATCTCAAAACTGACCACCTCATCTAGATACAACTGATCCTCAAAACTGTATTTTCAATAATCCAAGTGCATGTTGGAACACGTAACTATCTTATTTTTTAAAATACCAATGCAATAAATAATTAGCACTATAATTGCATTCTTTTCAGAATTAATTAACATAATAGTACTTTGATAATTAGATATTTGCTAGGATAAAAATAAGTAGTTCGTCAAGGTTGCTGTTAATTCATCAAATGGCACATGAATACTTTGAGGTAATAATATTTATATTGAAACCACTTGCAACAAACACGTTTCTTGTGTAGTAATACTATTTCATAATTATTGCTAGAAACAATTATCTCTATAATGGTCTGCTTTTCAGAGTTAATTAACAAAATAATAGGCTACTTTAATAATCTTATTTACTACTATACAAAATAATTAGCTCTCAAAACTGCATTTTAATAGTTTATCACGTGGCTACGTTGACGTAACCAAGTGCACATTGTAACAGGTTTTAACAAACCAGTTTCTTGATATGTTTCTTCTTCATCCATCCTTATTGTAATAAACAATTAACATGATCAGTGCTTGTTTTTCTAAATTAATTACACCAGTATTCTGATTGCTACTAGGTTTATTTGCAAGACGAGAGTATAAACTTTGCTGGGCGTGGGTGGGCCTGTTAAGACCTTGACAAAATATTGCTGAATGTCTGTGGCGTCAAATAACATAATATCTACGATCGTTCGTTATGGAATTATAAGCAACACTCAACATATAGCCAGCCATGTAATCTTCTTGGTAATATCAACAATAGAACATATTAGTCATAATTAATACTCGCTAAAATATCACTTGGACTCGTATTAAGGGATTTGTAGCTCAAACTCAAGCAAGCCCATAAATATTTCATACTATCATAAATGGCACGTGATAGTTCTAAATTGCATTCTAAACTATTCATCGGGCGTTAAAATTTATGTAGAGAGAGCCCTTCCTCGATTTTCTAGATAAAGATTTACTCTGTCAAATTTTGGAAACTTTAGCTGTTGAATTCTAAGCAAAGCGTGCCTCCCCTCTCCCCTTTTCCACCAGTCAAACAACAATAAAAGCTTTAAAATTACCTCTTGTCAGCTATTTATTTATATACCAACATTGAGATATTTTTTATGGGGATGAGAGAGGCTATTTAATTTATTAGCAAATTAGAAATATACTGTAGATGAGCGAACAGGATTTAATATCTTCTAAAATATTACTTCTATGGTGATACGAATATACAATGTTTATGACTAATTAATGTCCCGTATCAGCAGACACTAAAAGTAACGCTCCTATAAGTAGAACTGTCAAATCAAAATGTTTTCAATAACTCTGTCCTAAAACATCTATCTTTCATTTTCACTGGTCATTTTTTTAAATGGTAATATTTGAGGAATTTTTCACTATGGCTCACTACCCATTCGCTTATAGATAGTCATGTATATAAATTAAGCTAATAGTATAGGATGAGGAAGGTAGAATTTAGAGTAAATGTGCCCACATTTGCGGGTAGTGAAAGTGGGAAATCATTTAGGAAAAACTTGTCCCAGTAGACCTGGCCGGAACTCGACCGGAAAACCAGGGAAAGTGAGCCTGACATTTAGTTCACGTACCCCCCTACGGAATTAATATTTGAGTTAAAGAGACGCATTTGGAGGTGGGACAGGGAACATTGGTGGTCTAAGTTCACTGACAAAAGGAATGGACTTGTTGTAGGACAGAACACCTAGTCATAATAGTTAATTATGATGAGATAGTATATTATCTAATCTTCTTTCAATCTAGACTATTGAGGGCTATCAATATATCTATAAACATAAATGAAACTCGATTGCCAACAAATTGTGTTGTTCCAGAAATGCCATGCTTGAAATGGACTTATTAGCTAGCCTATTTGCTACTCAAACTATCAATATGCCAAGTAGATCAAATTTCCTTCTAAATAACGACTGTTACATAACTATCTGGGGTTGGATACACTGTATTATTCAAGTGACGAGACTTGGCCGTTATTTGACAGTTACAAGTCATACTTGACCTACCTCATTCAATCATATATGGTCTGCTAACTCTAAATATTGGTTAATTTAGTTACTGATTACAGAGTACGTATCATGTGTCGTGATAAACTGTGAATAATTCATCATGGGGACATACTGGCTTTTATAGTAGGTTTTGTTTTACTTTTAATTGGACACTAATCTATTTTAAACCTATGTATATTTCATAAATAAGACTAGTGCAATCGAAAGTCCCGGTTTCACTAAGGTATGTCATAGTTCCCTTTCCACTTCTTTTGCGTAGAAACAGTTGCATAATCAAGTAAAACATATATATCCTTATCAGACACGTATCCTCAGGTTAAAAATACTTTTTTTAAATCCGTAAATTTAAAAATTACACCTGGGCATGGAAATCATCCACATGTCTATGTCCAGGTGTAATTTTTCAATTTACGAATACGATACTTGGTACGACTAAATCCCTACTCTAAGGATAGTTTTGATCTTGTAAGCTTATTTCTTTAATTTTAAAATTTATCACATTGCACAACTATATTAATAATGGCTCAATCCAAAGACTTGGGAGATGAATAAGACTATCTAGGGGTAGGCACAGCGGCATTAGAATGGAAAGTTTATGGGAAATCCACAATGACAAATCAAGTATTGAAAACCATCTCAAGTGTACTTCTCAGTAGCTGGAAATCCAGTTAATGGTGAGACTGACGCCTTAGATCATATGAGTATTAATACTGGTAGACTAAACTTAGCATTAGGCATAAATTGATTTTTTTTCTTAGCACTGCACCTTACTATCAGTTCGGGCTATATGCTTATGTACTAATTACGCTAATAGCTTTAGGGTGGAGGAAGGCTATATTTAAAGGAAGTGTACCCTCATTTGCATGAAGGGAGAGTGGAAAAAACCTTCCTCAGTACACCCAGCCGAGATAAGAACCTCAATCTCTCCGTTATCGGCATTCTGGTTAATTGCAAGAGTGACGTCATAGCTCAGCTCTTTTAAGAGTCACATCACGCCACGGAGGTAGGTAATACTCATTGAACCAGGCGTCATAGATTAATGTGGGATTCTGTGGTCTTCGTGAGAAAACAGAGAAACTATGTTAACCATGTTAAACGCTCTATTATCGCAATAGACTAGACTGCCGATGACGGGGATATCTAGGTCTGAATTTCAGTTGGGAGTACTGAGGGTGGTTTTTCCAAATTGGTTTTCCCATTCCGCCTACACGCAAACGCGGGTACACTTAATATAAATATAGCCTCCCTAATCCCTAAAGTCATTTGCATAAATAGTACATAAGCATATAGCCCTAACGGGCAGTAAGACGTGTTGCTAATATATATATATATATATATAATATATATATATATATATATATAAATTAATTAATTTAAAACGAAGATTTATTTCACTAATCTTAACGTTGCTGTTACTAAATGAAGGATGCAAAAAAAAAAAATCACATCTTTGTGATAACTGGTTCGAGTGTAATTTTGTATCTAATATCTCGGGTAATAGGCGGTGAGATGGATCCTAAGCGTAGCGCGTACAGAACATACCATGTAGCCATCAACTTCGTTTTAGCGACGTTGTGTAAGAGCTAACAGTGAATATATAAAACCAAAATACAGATCTTGACTTACGTATTCCCAATTTGACGATTGTTTACAAGCAAGAATAACATCTTTCTCTCTTATCTACGAAAAATTGGTGGATGAAATTCAGGGCCAAATATCATACTAACTTAAAACGTGAACTAACACAATCCATTTGAATGCTGATTGATTCGTAGTGAAATATATTTTAACGTTTCAGATAAACTGAATTAAAATTACCAATGAATGGTCTTTTTAATAAGGAGTTCCTAAATTTTTCTCCCCAAATCTTGAGGTTGGTAAATAAAACAGTCAACATCCACATGATTACTGCCAAAGATGTATTGCCAAATAGTTGAACAAATCAAATTTGAAATTAAATCAGCGACTTTTCTCTATTTATTGTAAAATGTGTGTTTTTTTAATGCATTATTTGGGTCCAAATAAAAATGTATATTGAAAAAATTTACAAATGCCAACACACTCTTCTGAATTCTTGAATGCGCCCCACTGGTTGTGAATCCCCGATCCATCCTGCCAACTAGCGTAGCTAGCAGTTTGCCAATGGAAAGTTAATTAACTATAGAAACGGGGCACTTTGTCACTACTTTATTTCAAACAAATTCCACTATTTTCATGCAAACTTTAGATAAATGTACATCATTCTGTTGAAAATGGCTTGCTCATTATTTACTAATTTGTGGGTGAGGGTTTCGAGAGTGTAGTGTGGGTAGGGTTATAGTGGGTTACATATATTTACTAAACTTTTGACGCTGCATTTTCACCCAATTTTCTCCCTCCTAAAATTATAATGATTTGCTACGTTAGAACTTTGAGCTCGGTATCAGTACATAAATAATAATAATAATAAAGCCTATTAATGGTTGTGGTCAATATAACTTGTCATGTCAATGGAATAGCCGAGCTCATAATTTTGGCCCATTCATTATCATCATATTAGGAAGATAAATCATCTACTCATTAGATTGATATCTATTTAGATACATACAATTTGTATAAAATACTCTGATTCTGTCCTCCTTACAAATAATTACAGTTTGATTAGCAACTTAAAAAATATCAAACTCTCTGAATAAGGCTAAATTGTATTAACAGCATTTGTTTTGTTCTTCTAAAATAATTTATGGAAATGTTAATTCCTTAATTGATTTTAAAAAGCTCCATAGCTGATATAGTTGTATTATATCATTGTAAGATGTTTTGTTTTATTTTATTTTAGTGGTTTTCTCTGAAACGTGAAGAAACATGTTATTTCACTAAAATATTTAATTTTTAAGATAAGTGAAATGTATTTTAGAATCTTTTTTTTTACTGATTTTCTAAATAGTAGGACCCAAAATTATTTATATAGATCAAACAATTTTAACTAATATTATTTAATTGGAAGAACAAAGAATAATTTGTATCAGGAAAAAATTAAAAACTTTTTTCACTGTCTTACTTCGCGGCTTAGTTACACTGATAGGATAGGTTTTAGAAACGTGAAATGTATACTAAATGTTCCCGCATTTGTGTGAAAGAAAAGTGAGAGACATTATTAAAAAAAAAAATCTACCTTCAGTATAGGCCTCTCCCTACCCGGCGGGATTAGAACCCTTACATCCCCATCACCGGCAAATTATACTGAGCCATATAGCTTTCTCTGCGCACCCACCGATAAGGGTAGAAAAAAATCTAAACAATGTAACAAATTATACCAATAATTGTAGGATGAAAGATTAAACAGAGTGGCATTATCTTCAAAAAGGGAAAAAGTTTAGTATGTATTTTGCTTTTATTTAGCTAGTGAATACTTTCTTTTTAATAAAGTTTAAGTGTTAGTTTTCAAGTTACTAATAGTTCAATTATTTCATTGCCACTCTGTATTATTGAGGATAGTCCAGACGGGTAGGAATACGTTGCGTTGCGCACATAACACATATATAAAATACAAAGCCTTTTTCTCATTGTAATTTCTAACTTTATAGTATACTCAAAATAACACTTTGATAAGCTTTGTTTCTTTAAGAATACGGTTTCAGTTATTTTCTTTTTATCGAATCTTACTAACCATTCAGTCGTTAAGTATATTTATCACGTTAAAGGTTAAGAAAGGTATAATTTATAGAAAATGTACCGACAATCCACATATGTGTAGATGGAAATAGGGAAATATTTATGCTAAAACATCCTCAGTACTCCCAGCCAAGATTCTAACTCCAGACTCTCCGTCACGATACTCATTGGCCAGAACTTTCTTGAATATAACGTGTTTTTTTTTGTGTCAACTGTTTAATTAACATAGCTATTACAGAGTTTAAGTTGATCGGCACATATTGGTGGGAAATCTATTATGTTATACAGCTGGGGTACATGACTCTAGAGCAACATTATAGAACAAGTATCATGGAATAAAAGTAATTTTGGGGCGAATATCTTTGAAATAATGTCATATTCTAACAAAAATTAGTGTCGTAATATAACATATAATACGATTCACTACCAGTTAATTGTCAGATGAATTAGTACTTGTTACCCGCCTCTGTGGCGTAGTTGGCTAACGCGCTTGTCGTGTTAAGCTCAACTGCTGAGGACGGGGGAGGTCGAGGTTCGAATCTCGGTCGGGTGAACGGAGATTTTTATCCTAAATGGTTTTCCACTCTACCTCCACGCAAATGTGGGTTCACTTCCTCTAATTCAACCTTCCCAATTCTAATCCATTAGCGTAATTAGTACTTATAAAGCGTATAACCCGAACGGTAGTAAGACGTGGTGCTAATATTATAATTAGTACTTGTTGAACTCTGTAGTTTTGGGGTGAAGTGCTCGACTGCTCATGGGTTTAAACCCAGCTGGGGCAGACAGATTTTTCCTAAGCGATAAAAATCTATAGCGCATCTTCCCTCGGGGCGGAAGTTAAAACGTCGGTTCCATGTCGATTTTAGCAAATAAAATAAACCTGGTATGTGAAAGTACCGTTCTCGGAAAAATTGGTAGGCCCTTTCATTCTCGCTAATAGAACTTCTTGTGTGCTGATATAATCAATCGGTTCAGAAAGTGCACTTTAAATACCTTAAATAAATAAAAAAATAAAAAAAGCAAGTGAATTGGTACAATACATACTATAAATGTGTACAGCTCTATCGCTAGAGTATCTCAACTGGCTTATAATAAATACAGAATAATACACTTCAATGGCCAAACCTTTCATCCGACTTGAATCTCATTGCTACTTTAGATTAAAAGGCTAGTACTCACTTTGTCAGACATATTTAACTTTATTCGTATACTTATCAAATATTTATAATTTTAAACAACTCAATACATTTATGTATTACCCCAAAATTTTATTTTTTAAACTGACTTATTATAATTACTTTCTCAAATATACAAATAAGAGATGGATCCAAAAAATAACAGATCTTGAGTTTTTACTTACGAAAATACACTATTTGTGTGTGTGTGTGTGCAATACAATAAAAAAAGGTATTTGTTTGAATAGTATTTTTCTATATTATGTCTGTATGCCCGAAAGTGATATTGTATGTATGTATGTTTTAAATGATGAAAAACCAATATTTGTTAAATTCATAATAATAATGATAACGTTAAGATTAATAAATATTTCATTCTGTACACCTCAAATGAATCTCTAGCTCTTAAATTTTCATCCCTATACATTAATTACTTTACCCTAACAATGGTAGGCCAAAAGCATAAAATATAAAGTTTGACCCCTTTTAACTCATGAACTGTAATGGTAGGTATAAAATCATTGAATCGCTATTTATAGCTTGTGTCATTAAATGCTTGTTAAAATATTTACGGTCGAATGAACTTATGGTTAGTTTACTAATAAGTGATTTTTGAGAGTTCCGAATTTTACGAAAATGACTCTAATGAAGTTAAAAATGGCTATCTGTAAGTATTTTCATAACATAAATAAATGTATTGTACATAGGAATATATATTATATATATTTGTTGTTATTCAAAAAATTGATAGAATAGTAATTAACTGTAGGTTATTTTTTTTTAAATATAAATTTTCTGAAAATAACTAACAATTTAGTTCAAAATTGGTATTTGGGGATTATTTTAGATGATAAATAATAAATATTGTATGTTTATTTTTCTAACATCAATTAATTTTAAGGGTAGTTTTTATGACAAATTCTGAAAATTTTAAATCTTTCGGAAAGGACCTAAGATTAATTTTAGTTTAAATGTGTATATAAATTTTTTTTTATTATAATTAAAAATATATTTTTATTTTTACGAATATAAATAACTTTAGGGTAGCTTACACATAATTTATTTTTGAAAATTTGAAATTTAACAAACATGGTTGAACAAATATTTTTAAATGTAAATATGAAGGGGGTGTTTGTAACGTTTATAAAGACGAGGTTTGTTTTTATAAGATAAACCTCCTTTATAATGGTTGACTGAAAATCTATCCTTGAAAATTTTGTTTCTATATATAATGTACTCACTTTATGAGAATGTGTGTACGATTGTGCTGTAATATTAATTTTAATTTATAAAAACTAGCAACACACAACGATGTGATCACTTTTATCTAGATGGGAATTAAAAGAAACACCCTTACATATTATATGCAAACACAAATTTCAAAATGTTACTTAAGACTACAAACACACACAAAAAAGGCGTATGGCAGATTTTGAAAAGTGTATGTTTTCTTTGATATGTTAAAATTAACGTGATACTTTTTGAAAAGCTTATGTTTTCCTTGATTTTGAAAAGTTTTTGTTTTACTTGATTAACAAATCGATTTTGAAAAGTATATGTTTCTTTTGATTGATAACCTTATTTTGAAAAGTTTATATTTTATTTGATTGAATACCTTATTTCCTGTAAAAAATTCCTTTTCCCCTTAACTGGCTCTTTTTGTCTAGAGTAGACCACTAAAGAAGGTTCAGATTTTGTTTTTGTGCCCCCTCCTTTCTCGTCCGAGGAGCAGATCGATGTTCTTGTGTGCAGAAATGCAACCTTCACCCGAGACCATGGCACTCTTCCGAGTATTTCCCATGTGAGCAGTCAAGATGGCAGCTCTGACACATACTTGTTTGCATACGTCGATTGTCTTCTGTTTGTTCTGCCCTCGACTGTTCCTGCTTGAAAATGAGGGAAGATTATGGCGCCCAAAACGTTCCCTCGGGGCCATTGCACTCGTGAACGCTAACGCTTCAGAGGATTTTCCTTGTTCGACGTAGACGCATGTCCACACTGGTGGTTACATGGTCCAAGGCTGTCGTATCGTACTATACTAGATTACCAGTAATGTGAGAGCTTAGGTTCGAATCTCAGCTCTAAGGATAGTTTTCCATGAGTGATTTATCACTCTGGCCTTTTCATTCTCTCTTCACTTTTATTTGGGATCTTTTCTTAAAATACTTCTCTCGTTTCATTTTAAATCAAGCCTTTAATTTTCATGCTGTTTAAGGTAAGGTAAACCTATCTTAACATAGTACTTAAGTAAGTTCACTATGTATAATTTATTCAGCAGGTTATTAAAAACCACCTTAAGGATGTTAAGTACCATCAACATTTTCAAACGTAGCTTCCAAATACGAGTGAATATAATTGAGTTAATTTGCATTATTCAGTAAATCTCGAACGTTTACACATCAGGTAGGTCTATAGATAGCCTTCTCAACTTAATTCTAAGTGTGACTATATAAAATATTAATACGCGAGTACGTGAATCCATTAGTTCCTTAATACATTTTCTTTTTATACATTTTTTTCCCCCATTTTACACAGTTTTAAAACAAAGACTAAACATTTTCTGGAGCAGCACCCCCCACTAATTTTAGCTACAAGCCGCCACTGGTTGAAAAGCTGGGTTCAGAAGTGCCTGTACTGACTGGAAGTCCACCGTTCAAGATGTAGTCAAACATACTGGACAATGGCATTTTAAGATGTCTTTGTGTGAAAGGCTTATCTTAACTAAGAACATCAACGGAAATGATAAGGTCCAGGGTGAAGTGAACTTCAAAAAACTCATAAAACTTACGTATTACAGTGGCCAATCACATATTTATCACTTTCATTTGTCAAAATATGATAGTCTTAGGTATTCGAGTAAACTAATATATTTAATAGTGATATATTTATCAAATTAGATTTATATTAAAACATTGACAAATATTTTTTAACAAATAAACAAATCGTACGTATTCGTATTGTTCAAGTATAATTTATAAATCAGTATTTTTAATTGATTATAGTGCCCTTGAACTGGCAGTATTTTCTGAGCACTCAAGAGTCTGGAGTTTGAGCCCAGCTACACTCAGGGTGGGCTAAGATCCTCTTGACCCATATTGGTGTGCACGCAGGATAAACGTCAAGATCGTCTAGTCTGATTTGCTGGTGATGGGAAGAAGGTGGAGAACTGCCAGTTATACTGAGGGTGTTTTTTCCTAAATGGATTTATCCCTTCCTCCCACGTACATCTCCTCTAAATTATATCTTACTCATACTTACTCCACAAATGTCGCGGATATCTCGGGTTGCTGGAAGTAATAATGTGAAAAACTAATATGTCCTGACAGAGGTAAATTAATGACATCCCCCATCTAATGCCCTTAATTTAAATGGTTATACGCTTCGACGTCTGCATGATCTAACGCGCTACTATCGCAGTAGACTAGACTGCCGATGACGGGGAGATTGAGGTTGGTTCGAATCTCGATCAGGTTGCTGAGGTTTTTTTTTTTTTTCAAACTGGTTTTTCACGCAAATATGGGTACACTTCCTATTAATATAGCCTACCTAATCCATAAGATCATTAGCATAATTAGTACATAAGCTTATAAACCGTACCGGTATAAGATGCGGTGCTTTTTTTTAAAAAATGTTTAAGTCGTTGATAACCAGTATTGACACCGCAGGATAAACGTCCAAAAAGAGTGTTTTTTAAATTGCATTTCTTGTAACAAATACATTATTTTCATTACCGCAACCATGATATACAAAAGTTATATTTACTGGTCGTTCTAACTAGGTACTTAATCGAATGGCAACCTTCTTGCTTTTCCGATTGACAGCGTTTGTAGCGAAAAACATATATAGATCAGAAGTTTTGTGATTCTTTTGTTGTAGATATGCAATTCAATACCTTTATTTTATAAACCTCAACCATGGCTTATAACATCAGGAGCCCGCCCATACATTCGCCGATTAACGTAAATTATGTATAGATTACAAGAACATGGAAGGAGGACAATATCTGACCGTTACAAAACTACTTTTATGTACAGTTGCCCCATGGCTTCTTTGGTGCTGACTGACAGCTCACAGCTGACAGTTGACAGCTTTAAAAAGTTACCAGACCAAATTACATATCCCTACGCCGAACCATATGATCTGCAAAAAACATGTGTTTAGTTATATTGCGATTCATGTAACATGAAGATATCACTTTTGATAGAGTGCATCAATACCTATAAAATAACTATGGTAAAATGTTATCATTGTTGATCGCAAAAAGTTTGTTCTTATTTTCTAAGATGTTCCTTCCTCTCATGTTATTACCACTCATAGTATCCATCGCCCAAGGGGTAGTTTAAACGTAAATATATTTAAAAGCAGTAGAGGGCCTAAACCTCAAGTTCCACGTGAAGTACAACTTCACTAGACTCGCAAAGTTGGCAGCACTGTTCCCTTGTTGACACGTGCGAATCCCAGTCCACCTGAATCAATACGCATCCGTCGTGTTTGTTGAATAAAATGGCTGGAAAATCGCTTGGTCTCCCGGTGGTTATTGAAACGCTGAGAGTTATCGGGAACTAGAATTATTATTTGACCGCGTGTAAAACATTCTATCACTCTTTCATTACCGGTGTTTCTGTCAAGATAGGAGAGGACGGTTCTTCGTGGTCGCATGTTAACAACTCATCACCGTCCCCAAATCATGTGAAGCTATAGTCCATTCACGACAAGGTAGACGTGTTTTTGACAAGTCTGAAAGCAACTAAGTCAACCAATTATATCATTCACTCACACAAATCGCATGACTCTTAATTATATCTGTTGATAACAAATTAATCCAATTTGAGATTAAAACAGAACCATTATAATGTCATTAAAGTCAATAATAAAATATTATATTAAGCCTATATTCTTAAAGGTTTAACTTTCTGTTAATATACTACACAAAGCCGTGATTTCATGATTGAAGTTTGAACAAGCTATTATGTTATTAGGAAGCTAGGAGGACTCCTTTTCATCGTTTGATGTTTCTTTTGATATAAAAGTAATTCATTATTTTATAAGAGCTAAACATAAAATAAATATAGACTAAGGTTTAGGCGTGGCTGCACAGACTAATGAGCTAATTTACAGCAAACTATATAGTATTGTAATGTATGCACAGTCGAAATCTACTGAAATATCCTCTTTTGATTGTTTCGTACAAGTTGGGACTCTTGATAATAGTATTATTATTATTAGCACTGCGTCTTACTACCCGTTCGGGTTATACGCACTTACGCTAATGTGTAATGGTAGGGTGATTGTGAGATGAAATGGAGGACCTACAGTTAAACGTGAATCCGAACCAGGTGGAGGCTTGGCATTCCCACATTCACAAGATGTCTTGTCAGAGGTGAAGGAAAGGTTTGGTAATCAGATAAATCTGTGCCGGAACCGAGGATTGAACCCGGCCGCCAGCACAGAAGTCTGACACCTTACCCCTAGACCACCAGGTCACCTTTGATAACAGTAGTTTTCAAATATTTTGGTTCAATATTTTTTTAAATTTAGGTTATCGTGTTTTTCTTAAAGGATTAACAATAAATAAATATTTATGTGTTTTATGTTATAGTCGTTTATATCACATTTTAACAAATACTTTTTTTTAAGGTGTCGCTAATCCCAATGTTTAATTACTGGCCACAGGAACAAAATAACAGAAAAACATCGATATCCTAAAAATGAACTTTATTTTCTTTCTGAAATCACCTCTGAATTTTTAACTTGTGATTTAGCGTAGTTTATATATGCACCAAATTCGGAAAAAAAAGGCTCTATTAGATCAAAGATTTTCAAACTGTGCTCCACCATAGCCACTTTAGGCTACGCGAGACAATTTTAAACTATTATTTATCTATTTTATACTCTATAAAATAGCATCATTAATTAGTATTGCCAATTTTTTGCAAATCTGAATAAAGGACAATTTTCAAAGGCGCAACCTAAACATGTGATGTTTTACTTTTGTTTTATACTTTTGTAGTTGTAATTAAAATTGTGTTTTATAGTTGTAATTATTGGATGTTCATAATATTAGTTTAAAAAAATCTATTAGGGCTCAAACATGTACTCTTTTTGGTTAAGGGCTCCTTCAGTCAAAAAAGTTTGGGAATCCCTGTATTATATTTTTTATAAGGGGCACACATATATAATTATGATAATTTAAATTTAAATTTACCTTATTATAGTGATGACCAACAGTCATGTGACCTAGAACGGTCTATCGCTGAAATATACATCATAATACAGCATATAAGAATAACTACTAAAGAAAACAATAATAAATTTAAAATATAAATGGAGGTTCAAAAAGGATACAGTAAAGAAGCAAGGTGACCTGGTGGTCTAGGGGTAAGGTGTCTGACTTCTGTACTGGGGTCCGGGATTCAATCCTCGGTCCCGGCGCAGATTTATCTGATTACCAAACCCTTCCTACACCTCTGACAAGACATCTTGTGAATGTGGGGAATGCCAGGCCTCCACCGTGGTTCGGATTCCACGTTAAACTGTAGGTCCTCCATTTAATCTCACAATCACCCTACCATTACACATTAGTGTAAGTGCGTACAACCCAAACTGGTAGTAAGACGCAGTGATGACAATAATAATAATAATAATAATAATAATAATAATAATAAAAATTATAATAGTAAAGAAGCATAAGTAAAAACATTAAATATTGTCACTTTTTAAATAAAACTTGATAAAGCAAAATTTTGCAGAACATCAAATTAAGCATATTAATGATAGGTCAGGTCCTTAAATAACACTATGATATGCTCTCTTCTTTTGTGATAGAAGTCAAATCGACCAATCTAGAGATTGCGATACGGATACAACAGTCAAGAGGGCTAAGATTTAAAGAGTTATTGTGAAAAAAACTTTTTTTTTATTGCTGGAGGCCCCGAAAAAGAACATGAACACCTACATAATAGTAATAAACATGTAATTGCCATCTTCAGAACATAATTTCATTACATTTAACACAAGAGGTATTATCAATCTAATTTAAGAGAAAGGGGTCCGACTTCTTAGCTTAGTCGGTATCGCGTCTGCCTACATAGCCAAGGGTGCGGGTTTCTATCAACGAACTTGATTTCCCCTGTAAAGGGTGATTGTTATCGTGCAAAGGATTGGTTGCTTTGTCTGTCCACCAATAGTTCAATTTATAAGTCGACACAATTAGATAGCAAATATGAAAAAATAACCAATAAAGTTGTAGGGACTAGGGTTAGTTAAGAGTAACTATATCAATATTCGCCTTAGTAGAGGGTGGAGAAAAACAGTGTGGAAAATAACTTACTTAATGAACCTTTTTGGGATTTGAGCCAAAATCCTTGACTAATATTGTCATCTGTCGGTTATCCAATGTTGTTCAATACATTATATAAAATCATAGATTGGGGATACTGAGAAAGTCTCCATATCTGAGTTATATTGTTCTCTAAATAACAATATAACCAAGTGTGTAATTTGAAAATGGTGGTGTGGGCGAGAGCTTAGGATGAATTTAAGGGTCCTTTCTTTATAAGGGGTTCCAAAATACCACCAGCACCACTACATAATATTCTACAGATCGTCATGTGTCATCAAGTTAAATTTTACATGAAGCGTTCGGGATGTAATGTACTGTATTTGCATTCATATTAATTAATTCTGTAATTTGTTATTTGTGATCTGAAATTGATGAAATGAACGGTAACTAATTTGTACTACGGTGATGAAATTTTCCATTTGATTGCAAGAATCAACAAGGATTATTTATGAACATATCTATTATTAATATAACATTTAAAACTACATTTTAACAGCAGTCGGAAACGAACATAAATTTCCTTACCTTCTAACATAAAGCAGTTGCATGAAAAAAAACTGTTTGCAGCATTTAGTTCGATTAATGTTAGGTACCATGATATTTTTTGTTACTATTCAAATGTTATCAATCTAGATTTGATTGTAGTTAACAGATTAATATTACAAATCGAGCTTTATTCAAGAAGAAAATTGTCGTACTTGAAGGATCTTTTAGTACTTTTCGCGTAGTAGCTATGGTATCAAATCAAATAAGATATAAATGTAGGTAGATTACAAAAGTACATATTTGCATATAATTATGTATACATTTATATATTGTATATAATTATATATACATTCATACATTATATTTAATTATATATATATTAAAATAGTATCCATGCGTTTGTAAAGTTTGGTCGAAATCAACCATCTAGTCCAAAGAAATAAGGAACAAACACAAACGGTTGGAAAACTAAAGGATTCTCCCTTTAATATTTTTCCCCATTTAAAAGGAAAAGTTCTAAAAATAAACCAAAGAAGAACCCTTGAAAATATAGATATTTAAAAAAAAATATATAAAATCTAACTTAATTGATTTGCCTTGCGTTTGAATAGTACTAATTAGTAAAAAAAAAAATTCTTTCGATAGCAGCTTCAATCGCTCTTACAAATGAAAAATTTCGTTCATTTGAAGTTATACTACGCGGGTTTTATACCTGCAGAAGTATTCAATTAAAGGTTGAAATTATTTGTTCAAGAACGTCTACTAATTACACCCAAAATACTTGGAACAAGGTCGATATTTAAAAACTTCCCGAGCATTTGTTACTAAAGACTTACCGAGGATTGTGTTTATACGTATTTTATTTTGATATGCCATGAGTGTGTATTTAGACCACATTAATCAAATTCTAATTATTTTCTACGGAATATAATCTCTAGCTGCCACGCATTAATGTGGTTGCTATTACTCATAAATTTAAATTAGGGATAAAATCTGCGGGTCAAACTTTGACTTGGGAAAGCAATGATTTATAACTTTCTGAGGATTTAAAAAAAAACTCATTGGTTTCTATTTGAATAATGTTCTGGTCAGTTAATCGAGCTTCAGACCTTTACTTTAACGCGCAATTACTCTATCAATTGAGATGTTAAAGATATAGTTTGAGACAGTGAGAAACATTTCTCCAAATAATCCCTTTTATTCGTATAGTTTGAAAGCTATAAAGCCTATAGGATTCAGGATGAACTGCAACACACATTGATTTCTCATACTCTCTCCAGGCAAATACTGATACAGTTACTCGTGCTTACCATCAATTTATTTTCTTTCTTAAATTGAGTCGTTACTCCGATTTTTTTCAAACATACCAAAAGAATCGAAATAAAGGGAATGTTTTAGTAACGCTGTCATAAATTTCGCTGATATTCCACATCCGATTCAATTCATTGAGGGCACGCAAGCAAGCGGACACACACGCACACATCTTCTTTCAACTTGATAAACCTCCACGGGCTATCTGTCGACAAAAGTCTCGTCGTCCCCAATATCTGATAGATCTCGCGAACCACGTGACCCAAGCATTCAAGCTGAAGTCACTGCGCTCTCGACTCAAGTCTCTTTGTGACAAAGTTTTAGAGAGTTTGGTCACGGTGGTTTGAAACGTGGGATCGGTTGTGAGTAGATGGCCGAAAAGGGAAGAATTAAATAAAGACTGCGGATCGGTTAGAGGGAGGTGGTTTGTGTTGGGAAGGGGTTAGTGCTGACGAAAGCTAGTCTCCAGACACAATTGTGTGTTTGAGAGCTATTTATATTGATTCTCTGTTGGGACGTGCACCTCTTTATTTATAATAAGTTTTATCACTTTTTATTACCCATTTTACTATTTTATTACCCATTTTACTATTTTATTACCCATTTTACTATTTTATTATCCATTTTACTATTTTATTACCCATTTTACTATTTTATTATCCATTTTACTATTTTATTACCCATTTTACTATTTTATTACCCATTTTACTATTTTATTACCCATTTTACTATTTTATTATCCATTTTACTATTTTATTACCCATTTTACTATTTTATTATCCATTTTACTATTTTATTACCCATTTTACTATTTTATTACCCATTTTACTATTTTATTATCCATTTTACTATTTTATTATCCATTTTACTATTTTATTACCCATTTTACTATTTTATTACCCATTTTACTATTTTATTACCCATTCTACTATTTTATTACCCATTTTACTATTTTATTATCCATTTTACTATTTTATTACCCATTTTACTATTTTATTACCCATTTTACTATTTTATTATCCATTTTACTATTTTATTACCCATTTTACTATTTTATTATCCATTTTACTATTGTATTACCCATTTTACTATTTTATTATCCATTTTACTATTTTATTACCCATTTTACTATTTTATTATCCATTTTACTATTTTATTACCCATTTTACTATTTTATTATCCATTTTACTATTTTATTACCCATTTTACTACTTTATTATCCATTTTACTATTTTATTACCCATTTTACTATTTTATTATCCATTTTACTATTTTATTACCCATTTTACTATTTTATTACCCATTTTACTATTTTATTAATATGCTTTAGCGATAGTTTACCAGCTATTAGAAACTCACACACACACACCGTCACGCGGAAAAAAAGGGGTCAGTGTAGCATAGTACGCTTTTCCGGTGATAAGGAGGTTGAAGCTTGAATACCAAACGTGTGTACGGATATAGATTTTTTCCTAAATGGTTTACCACTCTTTCTCCACGCAGATCCTGATACATTTCATTTAAATTTTACGTTCCTTGTCCCGACTCCATCTGTGTTAATATGCGGACAGTCCGGGTGGGCAATAGGAGGTGTACATAAAAAGGGCCTATACATACTTTTTTACTTATCTTAAATGAACTGTCCGACACCTTAGCTCAGTTGGTAGCGTGTCTGCTTATTGAGCTAAGGGTCCGAGGTTCGATTCCTGGCATGGACGAAAGTTTATCATCGATGAAAATATTGGTTTACACTTTCACACTGATAAATTAATGGTTGAGGACTGGATGTTGTGCCTGTCCTAGTCTTAAGTTATATTATAAAGCATACGATGCTACGACAGGTCTAGCCAGCCGGTAAAGGAAAAATATATGACTTGAATAAAAAAACTCACCCCAGCCACAGGCTGGAAACAGTAGTGGATGTAAAAGAAAGTAATCTTAACTGAACTCTAGGATACACCCACCAAACAAATCGAACCCAGAACCAGGTCTTCTACGAGGGAGGGACTATTGGTGTAGTGTTAGTGGGTCCAGGTTCAAGATCCAAAATAACAAATTAAGAAAACATAGAAGATTAAATAAATTAAAGCATGAATAGTAAACAATAAAATGCCTACACATTCTAAAGAACAGTGCATGTCCAACCCACCAGTTGGGAATTCCTCCCGAGAAACTTACTGGCATTTGTCACAATTGTATCAATGGTTCGGTACAGTCTAATCCTTCATTTAGAAGTGTTCGTATATTTCACGTAGTCTGTCATTTTTGTACCTGGATTAAATTTTGCGCGTGAAAAGAGTCAGGTAGTGAATCAATCATGTTCAATTTAAATTTAAGTATTTTATCATGTACATAACATTTCAGTGTTCAGTTAAGGATTAATTTGCGTACATTGCTTTTGTTTTGAAAAGTGACCAATTTTTAATAAAAAATATAAATATAAGTCAAGTAAGGAGGTCATTACTGGGGGGAGGTTTTTTCCGTCCTTTGGGAATTAATTTGTGTCCCCCGCCTCCCTATTGGAATAAACTTGCCCTCTTTCCTGAAATAAGCTTGCTCTACTCTAGATTTATTTCACCCTTCTTTGATATTATGGAATATCAAGCTGAAAAATGGTTTTATATAAAACCCCAAATAGTTTCTAGAAGTATTTATAGTTTTATATAAAACCCCAAATAGTTTCTAGAAGTATTTAATTTTCAAAACTTTGGCAGAGAAGGACAACTCCAAATACTGATGAGAGGCATTTAATTAAAAAACACACAGGTGAATACTAGTCTAAATAGCTTCAAAAAGCAGCCAGTTTTCAAAAAATTGCCTTGAGAAAACCACTCTAAGGAGACTTTTTTTTTTTAATTTTGGAGGAGAACCTTTTAATTCTCTCCTAGAGAAGTAATTTTTTTTAAAATAATTCAGACAAGGGCCACCCCAAATATAACCTAGGAATATCATATTTTCAAACATTTGCCTATATTCCCCAAGCCCACTTTAGCTTTGGATTCAAAGCCCTTTAAAACCCCTTTTTATTTGCTAGGCTAATTCTCCCCCCTGGACAAATAAGTTTTCGCCACCACTGAAGTCAAGTATAATAAAAAAGAGGGGGCCCCGCGCTTTGCCCCTGATACTAGGCCCAGTTCAAGCACCGGGTAGGCTTGCCCATAACCCTAAATATCGGTAGGTATGTGTTCTAACTATTAAGTTGAACGTGTTCCGTGTACTTGCTAGTAAATATTTCATTGAACATTATATTACCGATGAGGCTTGATAAGTGTTAGCACTCCTGAATATCACGGGGAAAGGTCAAGTGTTTGATTCCGACCAGTTTACGTTAACAGTCACTGATGGATAGTAGCTATTAAGAGCGTGCCTCAACTCAACTCCCAGCTCGCACGAGGTGTAGAAATTAAAGGGAAAAGAAAATACCAAGATATGCCAGAAATGTAGGCCTATGCAGCGCATTTGTATTTGAATGATTATTCGAAACTCTACCTAGTGACTGTGGGGGACAAAGTGACAAAATTTCTTGTTAATAACTACAGTATGTCCCTATTAAGACAGAATAAACATTTGTTCACAATTATTAGCTGTGAAGCAATTCTAAAATGGTCAAAAACGGTATTTTAAATGCAGTTTTTATCCAATTATCATTTAATATTTCAACAATATTCTGTAGTGGGGACATCTAGTAACTCTTTATCTCCATTAATGTTTAAACAGAAATTGGTCCACGTGCAATCGTATACATTTAAGATTTCGAGCCGACTGTATCAAAGAGTTGATGGGAATGTGATGCACGATCTTAAAATTAGATCACATAAATAAAAAATAATATAATGTTTAATTAAGTAGAGCCTCATTCCCCGCACGCCTTTACAATTAATATTAAAGCTTGAAAAAGTACTTCTTGGTTTTCTAAATTCATTTTCTAACTGTCATCTGTACAACATTAGAGGATTTCCCTCGCCCAATGGAGAGGCATTGAGCTTTAAACCTAGTACTGTGTCAGGATGCACAGGAAACATCGACCGAGTATCCGGCGGTAAAATATCAAATGAAAGTTGCCAGTATGTTTGTTTCCCACCTCCAATGGGAAACATCGCTCTGCGTGGATCCCCGCACAAACATCGGCGGGCATTTTTAAATTTATTTTAGTTGGTTTCTATTCCTCGACCTAGTCAACAAGTGTTTCCTTTTCTATTTTGGTGGTGATTTTATTATGGTTATTACAGATTGCATCACCATTCCCAAAGTTGGTAATTTTGTTGTTGTAATTTTGGGTTTACCAAACAAAATAACTCCTAGAAATCCGCTGTAGTCATCCTTACGAATTTTTTTTTAATGAACATCCGTCGTCCAATAATAGCTCTGACAAGAAACAGTAACCATAATTCTTCTCCCTCGTCTTAAAAACTCATTTTTCCACCAAAGTATTTTTTATCGCGACAGTAACACCAGCAGGACCCGCCTCGGTGGCGTAGTTGGCTAACGCGCTTGTCGTGTTGAGCTCGACTGCTGAGGGCGGGGAGATCGAGGTTCGAATCTCGGTCGGGTGAAGTGGGCGTGGTTTTTCCTAAATGGTTTTCCACTCTCCCTCCACGCAAATGCGGGTTCACTTCCTCTAATTCACCTTCCCAATTTCTAATCCACTAGCGTAATTAGTACTTAAAGCGTATAACCCGAACGGGTAGTAAGACGCGGTGCTAAATAAATTTAATTAATTAATTAATTAATTAATTTACACCAGCAGTGATGATCTGATCCATCGACTAATAAGATGCGGTTGCTTGGTGTAGACACGCAACATCGGCGGAGACTGTGTCCGGATACATGTTGGTGTATGCGCGGGAGATATATGCTAAGTCACTGGATATTTGTACTTAGCGATTATCACCTAGTTGGTACCAGCTTTTAAGTTATCTACTGTGAGCAAGATCGTTAAAGAACTATCCTTTAAACCAAGGCCTAATTAACTCTAATAACAGAGTTTGCGGGTGTGGGGGAGGGGATCAGGATCGAAGTTCTTAGGGGATTTCACACCAACCCAGTCCAATCGAGTCAAGTTCAATCCAGTCAAATCACACCAGTCATGGTGTTTCACATTGAATAAGTCTTGATTTGACTAGACTGGGACAAATTGATACAAATAGTTTATTCAGCAAACAATATTTGTACGAAATGGATGTGAATGTAGTTACGTTAATTATTATTCGTAGGATTAACCATAGAAAAATGAAAATAACGAAAAGAAATTCATGAGCCCATCCTATTAATTTAATTTGATTAAGTTATTACAACCACCTGTTTCCTGATTTACTCAGTGATCCAATTTTGTTTCACAACTACTTTTGTATGAGCATAGACAGTTCTTTCACCATTGTCTCTAACAAAAATAATACGTTTTTCAAAATCCATTATTAAAAACTTAGGAAACATTTAACCGAAATGAAACAAACATTCCAGTGGCTGATTGGTATAATGTGTTGTATTAAACTGGAATATCGGATCTACTGAAAGTGGTTTTTCTTAAATGATTTCCCAATATCCTTCCCCGCAAATGCGGGTAGTTTACCTCAGAAACGCTTCTTTTCTCATTCCATCTCATTAGAGTAATTATTATATATGCGTATAGCCTGAATAGGTAATAAGAAAAGGTGATACAATTTTTTTAAATGAAATAACCACAAGACGTACAAAGACTGACATAAATTCAACCGGTCGAGTCAAGACTAGTCTCGACTTGATTAAGCTGGATTTGATTGGACGTGATATTCGGTATGAAAACATTTGGCGCTTCTTCGTTTAAAACAATGTTTAATCAGTAATCTGAATCTAGGAGTGTTTGACGCTACTGGACTGGACTGGTTTGATTAGTTGTGAAATTAGCCATGAAAGAGTCAGTTGGTAGAATCGGTGGCTTCCTCCATCACAATTTCCCTTGGCTGGCACCTTAATCAGAATCTTGTGGAGCTAGCTGTCATCAATTTGTTGTATGTGTTGTAAATGCAGTTTGCATTTCTTTTCCGCCCCATGTGGTGTGTTTTTTACTCTTCTCAATGCTACCTATACAATGGACTCAGGAAATGACCATATAATTAATTGACATCTACAAAGATAGACAAGTTTTGTGGAACCAGTTCCATCGGTTGTATAAGAAAAAAACGCACCAGACACCGCATTACGTGAAATTATGTCTGAAACTAAAATGGGAGGTTTTGGTGTAGCCGGTGTCAAAACAAAAATTAAAGCATGAAAATTGCATGTAATAGAGAGCTAGTGAAAATAGAGAATATTTAAATATCAAGGTGTGGTTAAATGATGTTTATGTGTTATTTTGAAGTGGTTCAGTGTGATATTTGCATTCTCACGGACCCTCAAACCTCCGTGTGAACGGGCTACTGAAAATGTACAGGTCAATTGGCTATCAACTTGCCTTGTGTAAACGCGGCTTTAGTCTTCAAGTGGTGTGAAAGTGGGTTAGGTAGTGAATTATAGTTTACAGTGCATTAGGTGATAATAATGATGATTGGATTATGGTAGGCAACTGTAAAAACAACCGTGGCTAACAAAGTAAGATAAAAAAATGTTTATCCATACGAGGGAGACTACGACATTGTGCGGTAGTATGTAAAGTTTTATTTATTAATTATTCATAACATAATTTTCTAATACTTCAATGAAAACAGGCGTGAAATATGTCTGCCATCTATTTTAATAATAAATAATGTAGCTATTTTTACATGATTTAAATTTTTTAGCACAGCGTTTTACCACTCATTTGGGTTTTACGCATACGTACTAATTACTCTAGTGTGCTAGGGACGAGGAAGATTGAATTATAAGAAGTGTACCTGCATTTGGGTGGAGGGAGGGTGGAAAACCAATTAAGAAAAACCTTAGTACATCAACCTTACTTTTTCTCTACCTACCTACCTACCAAACTAACTTTATTTTACCTACCAACCTAACTTTATTTATACCTACCTACCAATCTACATTTATCCCTACCTAACTTTAGTTCTACCATATACCAACCTACACTTATTTCCTTATACCCATCTACCTAGCTACTTACCTATAAATATATACATTACGCTAAAACATTGTTTTATCAGAATATATGAAATTTAAAAAGTACGGTACATTTTTGTAGAAATAAAAGGATTATTTTTGAAAAGTATAGTAATAATAATAAGCATCATCTATCCACACACTTCAAAAATAATAAAAAATCCCAATATGTAACATGGTGATTATTGTGATGTAATTATAGTATTGTGGCCGCAATCAGAACTTTCGACTGAAACTTTAATGTCTTTAGTGGCCTGATATATATTTGGCCACCCCTGTCAAGGTTTCTGAGGTTCGTCCGGGTTCAATGTTGTCCTGAAACTGGAGCTAGGGCTTCAGTATTCAATTTACTTCTCATTATGCACCTCTGGATAAATCAGTCCGAAGCTTAATTAATTGTATTAACCGAACGAACGTTGGGAGCCGATCCCTTCTAATTTATTTAATAGTGAGTCTTCCTTAAGCGTCTTCATCTTTCCCTCACGCTTTTATAATATGTTTTTTTTTTTTCATTTTACTTTTGCGAGACATTTACTTCTCAGCTGACTGAAGGAAAGATGGAAAATTAGAATGGAGGTATTTTAATAATGAGATAGTTGGGGTAGTTTGTTTGAGCTCTTGAGATGATTGGAAGTGAAGGCCTCTGACGATGTCATCTGCTCGTTATTTTCAGCGTGGTTTAAGAGTAGTGTCTTGCGATTCACTTAAGCACTCCTATTCATAATAATACACTTAAGCCCTTGTATAATAGTAGACAGTTGCCAACGGATTACTTGGTAACCTATGTTTCAGCTCATCTTATATCTACTCGAGTCATATTTCGTTTATTATTGCGTAGGGATAGTAGTTATTAGCATATTTAATATGCTTGCGTTATACATTCACATTTTGTTAAGTATGATTATAAATTAATGATTTATTTTTTGTAAAGCCTAGTAATAAAGAACACAACATTGAACAGTGAAGTAGATCATTGGCTAAATTTAAAATTCTTGCTTAGAATACATTTATATGTATAATTTGCAGGTGATGGTTGGAAACATTGGGGCTAGAATCCCGATTGGGTGTTCTGAGAATGATATTTTTTTCCAACTGTTTCCAGCTCTCCCTCCACACAAAAGAGAGTATATTTTTTCTAAGTTTATAATAACTTACTTGCCCATTAGGGTGTAATATTATGAAGACGAGAACGGGTAGTTAGACTTTGTGCATGAAAGAAATTAACACTTTAAATTAACTTTAATTGACTTCTACATTAGAACAGTTGTGGACAGACCCAGGGTGGGCAACCCTGTTGCCAATCTCCACAAGTGGCGAGTTTGCCATAGAAGTGTGGCGAATTTAAGTTTGCCAGCTCTCCCAGTAAAAATAAACATTTTCCTAATGGCGCATGCGGGCTAACTTGATATTTCCTGCATAGTACTGAAAGCATTTCACAAGATCATTGAATTCAGCTACCTAGCCAATGTTTCTGCAACTTGTCAGAAAAAAAAAAGATTTTTTAAACTTTGCAATAAATTGTCTTACATTTTCAATACGAACAATTTTTATCATTTGTTTCTGTGGTAGTTGTAACTAAGAAGGTAAAGTGTACAGTATACGTTTTGAATAAACTTGTTCAAAAGTGTGTTGGTTTTAATGCTCGATTGAGCAACCTAATTTATCAAGATTTACATGGTGTGACGAATTTCATTCCTCATTCGCCATACATATTTTTCATATTGCCACGTTATGCCGTTGTGGTTTATTCCCTGTGAACTTTGATATAAGGTCTAGGTGCGATTTTGATTTGAGGTTTCCCCCTCTTGTGCGCTTTCTATGTTCATCCTATCCATCACTGTTGAGGTATTACTTCCTCTCTATTACTCTTCCTATCAGAGCCCCCATAGATGAAGCAGTTAAGTAAACTTAAAAAGTGATTATAAAAACATATATAAATGGGCTAAACAGTATATTCTCCTGATCAAAGTGACTGAAACAGGCATGATTGGCATAGAGTCGGCGGGCTCGATTGGGGTATTTATGATCCTGCATCTTCAAACTAGTATAAGTTGCTGATAGTTCTAATCCTCGTAGAGATAAAATATTCCTGAAGATATTACCAGCTCACTCTTGTATTTTAATAAGCTCACTCTTGTATTTTAATACTTACATGTACTTAGAGTCCTTGGAGCAAGCGGGAAGTGTGTCTTGGCTATAGATGAAAACATGGACGATATATAAATATGTAGAATTAAATATTGTTGCCACTCAAATATTGAGTAAAAGATTAAATTTCATAATTAGCGATTCTAATGTAATTATGTGACAGATTTTTGGCTCTCTTAAATTACTTTTATAAAGTGACATCATTTTATCATTATATTACTTTTATTACTTTTTTAATTACTTGCAGCGGTAGGCAAGGGTTCTAGGCGTCAAATTTTCATTGTAATTGATCGCCACTCCCGAGAAAGTCTGGGTTCGAATCCTAAGAGAGTGCACTGAGGATGGTTCTATAAATGTGTTTATTATATTTGTTTTATCATCCTATTTATAAGCTATTGAAGCTACACTTTATCTTACCTTAGTCTTTCACTAAAGTTCTAGTTGATAGTAACGTTTGTGTTGAAAGTACTTTATAAAACAACTTTTATCATGGCTTTGTAAATGCGAAAAATATATATTAAAAAAAATTGAACGTAGTTATTATTTGCTATAATGATTTTTTACAATTTTGTTTTATATCAGACGTGATTTGTATTTAATTAACAGTTATCCATTCAAACTAAAAGTTATTTGTTAAATTATTTATACTATAGACAAAACTTTTTCTTCAAATCAAGTGTTTTATTAACACGTGTAATATGGATTTAAGGATTGGTGTCTTACTTTCTTTGTGGAAGTTTAAATTTAGCATCTGGACTATAAAAAAAGTTTACTTTAAAAAAGGTTCAAATATTTTCCCTACATACTTTAACGTAACATCTCTAGAAGAATATTAAAGCAAACATGGTGGCAAATTGGGCATATTTCCTGAGAGGGAGGAATAAGGGGTGAAAAAAAAAAGCCACTTTTGTTTTCTATTTTATTTTCAGCTAGTCGTTTCCTTTTAACTTTCCCTTTTTATATTTGATGATTTCCAAACGGTGGAAAAAAGCCGAATTTAAGTCGAAACGCCACTAGGAAGATAAAAAAGAAAGCCAAAACATTTTTTTGAGGGAGGGGCTAGCGTGAGTACAATTTAAAGTTAAGACTAATGGAGGGAGATTAAACGATTGTCAAGACATCAGTAAACATTTTATATTCTATCTATCCTTCTGATTAAAACTGTATAAAATAGAGATTTGAATGCCAAATTAAAATATGTATTTTATTTAAAAAAATGTTAAGCTCATATAGTCTAGTTTGCCAGTGATGAGGATATCAGGGTTTGAACTCTCAACAGGCGCATTAAGGACGCTTTTACTGATTTGTTTACAACTCTTCTTACACAAAAAATTAGGGTACATTTTTTCTTAATTCCATCTTACTCAAACCTACCCCATTAGCGTATAGTTCGGATGAGTTTTAATCGCCGTGAAAAAAGCACCCCAAGTTATTAAATTATGGCTGAGCCTATAAAGCTTATTCCAATATCAACAGTTCTTAAATGCATTGAGATTAACATGCAGGGAGTGAACTGTTGTCGTTAGAATGAGCTTTATAGTCTCGGCCCTGACGGTACACATTTATAGGGTTTTGTTTATATTTATTATAAATAGCATACATAGTTTATCGGTACTCATATATAGTTATTTACTTACTCTCTGTCACTAGTAACTCGAAAGTTCATTGCCGAACTTACAAAAGTACGCCACCTATCACTAGCCTGAGCTAGTTCTATCTAGTCCACCTCATTACACCATACCCTATCTTGAGCTAGTTCTATCCATGTCCACCATCCTATCACAAATCACACCAATCCCTATCTTGAGCTAGTTCTATCTAAGTCCACTACCTCCATCTACTCACAATCCCAATCTATCTTGAGCTAGTTCTATCCAGTCCATCTTATTACAACCCATATCTATTTTCGCTCCATTATAATAATATACTCCCATCTGCGTCTCAATACCTTGAACGCGGATCTAGTTTCTTCCATTCCATCGTAAGCTGAGAAATGTAGTCACCTCAGCAATGTATTACGAGGTGTACAGGGTATGGAACTCACCTCCTCCATTATCCACTATCTTCATGTCTTTTTGGACCAATATATTTTCTTAAGTTCTTTATGTATGAAAACCTTAAATTCCTTCTCGTAATGTAAGGTTAGATTCCATATTTCGCAACCATAGAACTCAACCAGCGAAACTTTTTTTTTTTTAGTATTAAGAGTTTTATATTCCATGACAGCAGGTGAGTTGTTAACAACTTACAGACCGAGTAATGCATTTCCCGACTTTATTATTTTCCTAATTCTCACTCTAATATTGTTATTGCTAGTTAAAATTGTTCCTAAATATTTGAAATTATTAACCCTATCAATTGATTTGCTGTTCGCAGTAATCTCTAAATTGTCATCCTCAATTTTTGACATTTGTGTCCTGTACTTAGTCTTCTCAGCGTTCACTTCTAGACCTATTTTCCTGATGTCCTCTGATAAAATGTCCGCATTTCTTGCAACAGTTTCCTTACTATTATCTAAAAAATATAAATCATCTATTCATCCTAACAGCTTCAATTATAACATTTAATGTCAACCCTTTCCTACTCTCTTGCAATACCCTAGTAGTATATTCTAAGGCTATATTAAAAAGTAATTTGGAAAGTGCATCTCCTTATTTCAAACCGTATTGTTTTTAGAAATTATTTTGATTGTTGTAATCCTACACTAATCTTAAATAACTTATATAACAGCTCAAAATATTATTCAATACCTGATTAGACAGTTCGTCACTTCTCTTGGTAGCCTAAATTAATTATGACTTGTCAATCATTATAGTCAACACTAAATGTGGTTTCTAATATTCTATTTTAACAAATAATACATAATTGCTTGTATGAATGACACAACTGAATTAAAAAAAACCACCTTGAATACAGATTTTTAAAACATATTTGAAACGCAATTCCTAAAAATACCATTGGCACTTAACTCTAAAGACTATATCGCTATGTGCGTAAGGTATATTTCCAGAATATGCCCTTATATGGAGCCAAAGTCATTGTGTTAGTTTGAACTAGAATTTACAAAGGCCAAATTACATGAGAATTGCGGATAGCACTGAGAGAGATAGTTCCTCGAGGAGTTGTCCAAGTATGGGACACATTCTCTAACAATTTGAAATGTACTTTGAACTTGAAGGATTTCCTCTAGATAATAACAATGGCGTGTCTTGGCTAAATAACTTTGTAACCAAATAGTGTATAGATTATTCAGCACTAATGTACCATTGCCCAGGGGACACCCGAATAAACTAATCGTACATCCTTTCCGTGGAGTCTTTTTCCCTCTCCCGATGAGTTGAGTGGATGATGATAGTATGACGGGGTGTATCCAATGAAGCCTAATTAACCCAAATCGGGTTGACCATGGAAATTATTCCACTTTCGGTAAAAAAAATACCCCGGTCCAATCCGGGAATCAAACCCAGAATCATTAGGTCAAAGGCTCTAACCACTATACCATGAGGCCGGTTAGTCCCCAGATAGTCCAGTTTGAATACAGCAGCCAACTCAAAGGTCACACTCAAGTACTATATTCTTATAGTTTATTATTTTCATGAGAAGTGTTTCCTCAAGGCAATACACATGTATACTAATATTATAATATTTATACTATACATATTTTAATATAATATATAAATAAATTATAAATATTTAAACGAAATATTCATACTATTGGTATTAATATTATTAATATTGTACTGTGTACACTTCATATGGATGTCTAGTTATACTAACTTTCAGCTCCTTGCATTAACAATAGTACGGGAAAAGCATAACGAAGCAAGTTTGACCTCTTATAGCTTGTGAGAATGTAATGGTTTACATCATTGAATTGTTATTTATGGCTTATACTAAATACACTTGTTTAAATTTTACAATAAACGTTTAATGGTAGAATGACCTTAATAGTAAATTACGTCCTGGGGATGATTGCTGTAATTGTCCTAGAAATAATTATAATAGCTGTCAAAGCCAACAAATAACCAATTACTTGTATATTTTAAACATTAGATGAAATATTATATAATAGTATAATCTTAACGAGTGTATACATTGCTTTTACCTATATTGGATACACAAAAAAATTATATTCCAATACATCGTTCCAAACATTCAATATTGAAGACCAAATAAAACTTTACTGCGTCCATCAAATATATCCTCAAACATTCTAAACAACTTTTCTCAGTAGGTTTGTTGAAAACAACTTGATGAGGCTGTTGTAAAAGCGTAGGGTAGAAGGATTCGTAAACAGTAGTAATAAAAAAAAAACTAAGGTTTTATCTCTCTATCTCCACTCGGACAACTTTGTCCTAAACTTTTAGTAAGTATTTTTTTCACTCGCATCGGCAGGCACGCAGACTAAGGTGTCAATATTGTCTAGTCTGATTTTTCTGTGACAGGGAAGCTGGGATTTGAATCCTGACTGGGCGTACTAAGATGTTTTTCCTAAATGGTTTCTTAATCTCTACGCCAAACGTAGATGTATTTCGTCCTAACTATACCATCATACTTACTTACAGAATAAACTGACTGAATAGATCAACACATGGCTTACAAACTAATTTAAATCTAGAACAGACAGAACTCACTGTCCTTTGGTGGGTTATTCATCTCTGTAACAGAAGAAACACAAATTTCGTTAAAAAATTAATAATTTTCAGACTATCTGGAATTCAAACCTGGGACTCTGTTAGTATAAAGATGTCATATTTCATTTAATCATTTGTTGAAAAATGGCGCCTTGTCAAGAAGATTAAACTCTGGCCCAACGTATTGAAGCGCTTAGACAATGGTGTTTTGTTCGAATTTCATAACCAGTTACCATATTAAAAAAAAAAGTATAATAAAGTTTATTCTGTTAGAAATATCTTGGAATAGTTTCTTGTAGTTTGTTAAACATATCCTGTTCAATTCAAGTTTGTATGACGTATGCTCTTCAAATATTTGATAACCGTAATAGAAGCTATACCAACACACACTTTTCCCGGTTACTACTTCACCTTTATTACACACATTAAAGGTTTTATCGACGAATCGCCTTCGGTACAGAGCTCCGCATATCTCCCCTACAGATACCGCTATGAACACTTAAACTTACACATGATACTATTTCTTTCACTGTCATAAATAAAAATAAAAACCACACGCCCTAATATCGCAAACTCACTCAGAAAAATTTGTATTTTTATTTGCATTATATTTATATAGCTTTTTAAAATTATTTGCGTTACTTTTTATTTAATGCTACGTGCCTTACTACCCTTTTGGTCTATCTCAAACTTCTATCTTAGTAATTAAATATTATGGCTATTGACGACTTAGTCTAACGGTTAGAAGTGAAGACGAAAGTGTAGAGAAATGAATCACCAATTTCAATTTCAACTGAAGAATTAATCAATCACATTAAATTGCTTATCTTCCACCCCCAACCCACCTTTTTTTCTTTCTCTCCTTGAAGCATTGAGTTGCGTGACAAATGCATGTATTTTCCCATTAAGGTCAAACTCTCCTGTACATAACACTAATGACATAACTTCACAATAGTCAATTTGATGAAAAGTGAACTTTCATTACTTTACCTCTAAATAAAGTGTCTGGAAAAATGGGGATTCCATCCGGAAAAATATGGAAAATACAGGAAATATTGTACTAAGAAAATATTGGAAACCCTACGGTCGCGTTAACAGCGAGCTATGAATTAAACGTAACTTTAGTATTTGGGCACCGCAGGAATACTAATCTTATGCCAAACCTGGATTTGAACCAGAGTGTCTTAGAAGAGGGTGACCAGCGTCTGACGCTTAGGTATGTGGTATCGAAATGTATCGATATTTAACAAATTTCAAATAATGGAAGGAAGGTATCGGTGATGTAAGCAAGTAAGTAAGTTAATGTTTCTTTCTTTTCATATACTGTGCTTAGAATCTGTAGAAGTAACAAAAACAAACTCTTCTATTGCAATATAATTTTTCAAAACTGTGTATTAATTATCTTACCGGTTATTCTCTATGGTTGTGAAACGTGAACTCTTACTTTAAATAACAATTTTTTTTTAGGTTGTTCGTAAAAAAGTGCTTGGGAAGAAATTTGGTCAAATAAGAGATGAAAATACTCCTTAGTGGAGGAGGCCACATAATGATGAGTTACATACTTGTAGGCCTATTAATCTCAAGATATTGTTAGGATATTCAAGTCTCGTAGATTACGGTGGGCAGGATATGCATCGTGAATGGAGCCTCTAGAACCATGCTAGGTGTATTTACTGGCAAACCCAATGGGAAGATATCAATGGGAAGACCTAGACATAGATGGGAAGATAACATTAGAATGTAGCTGAAAGAGATAGGGTGTAATGAGGTGGACTGGATATAACTGGCTCAGGATATAGATAGGGTTTGATGAGGTGGACTGGATAGAACTAGCTCAAGATATGAATAGGGTTTGATGAGGTGGACTGAATAGAACTAGCTCAAGATAGGAATAGGGTTTGATGAGGTGGACTGGATAGAACTAGCTCAAGATAGGAATAGGTTTGATGAGGTGGACTGGATAGAACTGGCTCAGGATTAGATAGGTTTGATGAGGTGGACTGGATATAACTAGCTCAAGATAGGAATTGGGTTTGATGAGGTGGACTGGATAGAACTAGCTCAAGATAGGAATAGGGTTTGATGAGGTAGACTGGATAGAACTAGCTCAAGATAGGAATAGGGTTTGATGAGGTGGACTGGATAGAACTAGCTCAAGATAGGAATAGGGTTTGATGAGGTGGACTGGATAGAACTAGCTCAAGATAGGAATAGGGTTTGATGAGGTAGACTGGATAGAACTAGCTCAAGATAGGAATAGGGTTTGATGAGGTGGACTGGATATAACTAGCTCAAGATAGGAATAGGGTTTGATGAGGTGGACTGGATAGAACTAGCTCAGGATATATATAGGGTTTGATGATGTGGACTGGATAGAACTAGCTCAAGATAGGAATAGGGTTTGATGAGGTGGACTGGATAGAACTGGCTCAGGATATAGATAGGGTTTGATGATGTGGACTGGATAGAACTAGCTCAAGATAGGGATAAGTGGCGTACTTTTGTAATTGCAGAAATAAACAAACTTTCGAGCTCCTAGTGCCATATCGAGAGTAAGTATATAATATTAAGTCACTTAAATTGATAATGACGTAACCATATTTTTGTGTTATAGGGCCTATTTATCTGTCTAAATAATTTCCGAAGGGAGTAGGAAGAACCCTTTAATCATCTTGTCAAAGTTTGGGATTAAAATATCACATTAATAAGACATAAATTATAACTATATGATTATTACGTTCATCCCGGTCCGATACTGGGGTTTAAGAACTCACGAGTAAAAGTAATGAGTAAAAAAGTATTGGTATCAAAAATAAATTTGTAATATTAGTAAAGTGTCGATATTTTCCCCACATCCTACTGAAACCTCACAACATCCTTGACATAAAAAACCTTTATTAAGTCTTGTAATCGTTGTAAAGTACATCAGGGAGAATTTGACATGAATTTGGTTGGTATTACCTGTCTCGGTTATAGCTTTTATCTCTCAGCCTCTCCACGACACTTGTAATGACACGCTTGTATTCTCTCTCTTTTTGCAGGTAAGTGCCCCGGTGCTATTCTACCTTGTAATCAGCAACAAGGTAACGTTTACTGTTATCTTTGCTATACCGCGTTATTCGTCTGTGCGCCCATCTCCACGGCTCCGTCGTTTGGGAAGATTGGGTCATGGAAAATAATTCCACCCCACCAAAATTTGTGTGTGACGTAAGTAAAGTCTAATTTTCAGAGAAAGTTTTTTTTTTTTTTAGAAAATACAAACTTTTTTAACTTCCAAAATTGATAGCGTTCTATATTGTGACCTGGCGGTCTAGGGGTAAGGTGTCGGACTTCTGTGCTGGGGTTCGGGGTTCAATCCTCGGTCCCGGCACAAATTTATCTGATTTCCAAACCCTTCCTTCACCTCTGACAATACATCTTATGAATGTGTGGAATGCCAGGCCTCCACCATGGTTCGGATTCCAGTTAAACTGTAGGTCTTTCATTTTATCTCACAATCACCCTACCATTACACATTAGCGTAAGTGCGTATAACCCGAACGGGTAGTAAGACGCGGTGCTAATAATAATAATGATAGCGTTCTATGAGTGTTATTTTATAGGAATCCGTAATTTATATATATATAAATAACACTTACATATATATGACCTGGCGTGAAAGTGGATCTATTTTTTTTCTAGCTGTCAGAAAATGCGCTTTAAATCAAAAATTTAATTGTTATGGAGAGTATCATTGGACTAATTATATTCCTTACTCTACTCTTAACGTAAAGCCAAGAGAGATAGCTCCATTGTTATTTAAATTTGATAGGTATGTATTTGAACTATGCATTTCGGGGTAAATACATAGGTTATATCTTTATAAACATGTTTGTAAGTGGATAATATATTGGATACGGGCCCTCGGGCACCAGATGGAGGTCGATTCAAGATGATGGCTACTGTAGTAATACAATTAATGGTTCGACTTTTTATGGTATTTTTTGATTTTGATAGAAATTTATATTTCTTTAAGGTTATAAGAGTTACTGAAACAATTTTAATACAGTCCTATTTACACGTTATGTCATCTTCAGCTATCACTTTTCATAAACGAGTATCTAAAATATCAATAATTATGAAATAATATTAGTATTAAAGTAAAATATAAACTGCAAAAAAGTTTGTATTTTCTAAAAAGTTTTTTCTTACCAAAATCCTACTTTAGTCATATTTTTATATATGTATACATTTATCTCTAACTGTGTATTATCATCATCATCATCATCACCATCGTGTCTTACTACCCGTTCGGGTTATACGCACTTACGCTAATGTGTAATGGTAGGGTGATTGTGAGATGAAATGAAGGACCTACAGTTTAACGTGGAATCCGAACCACGGTGGCGCCTGGCATTCCCACATTTACAATGATGTCTTGTCAGAGGTGAAGGTTGGGTTTGGTAATCAGATAAATCTGTGCTGCGACCAAGGATTGAACCCCGGACCCCAGTACAGAAGTCCGACACCTTACCCCTAGACCACCAGGTCACCCTAACTACTGTATGTAGAAATTATGCTGGTTTAACCTTCCACGAGGAACTGTGAAATCGGTTGAAGGGGCCCTTCTAAGGCCCAATTCATTGTGCTGAAAGGGAAAGTGTTGATTATAGCCTAAATTAAAAACACTTGGTTAAAGATAAAGAGCTTGCTGCCGTGGTAGTGGGGGTTAAGCACCAGTATGGGAGACTCAAACTCATTTCCGAGATGTGCTGACGATGTTTACTATCCATATACTGCACTCATATCCAATTGGATGATGAAGTGGGGAATTAGGAATATTGTACCGCGTAAAGTTGGTTTGTAAGACGTGTATTGTGATCAATAGTGCGTCATCAAGTGTTAGCCGCCCACATCGGTGGGAACGAAGACTAAGGCGTCGAGCTTGTCCAGTCTGGTTTTCTGGTGATGTGGAGACGGGAGTTATAGCCACCGTTGGATTACTAAGGATGGTTTCTCCTGAATAACCTCCCATTCAACCTCTACCCAACATTACTCTTAACTTTTACATTTCTCATCCCATGGACGGGTAGTAATACACGTAGTGTATACAAACAACAACAAAAGTGTTAGTTAAATATATTCAAAATGAATAAATAATAAAAAGGAATGTGTTATCTGTGGTTCCCGAATCTGCATATTCTTTTTTTTTTTTTTTTTTTTTAGCATAGATTTCTCTTGGTTTGAATAGGCTCCCATAATTAAATATTAACCTTCTTGCTTCAGTATTTGCTAGCGGCCCGGGAAAGTGAAGGCGCTAAGGGACCCATTTACTTTGCGAGCAAATATCTTAGCTCTACTACTCCGCCGGTATGGCGAAAGTCTGTTACAATTACACCCACATAAACAACAATAGCGCTACTATGGGGGGACTGGTAGGGTAGAAACTGGGAACAAATTATGAGCTCCCCTGAGTTTGAAAAATCTCTTATGACTTGGTATATGGGGCTCTATTTTTAAAATATTTTCCAGTATTTCATCGCTCTTTTTGAATCACGTTGTTTTGGAGTTAATTTTTGTTCTACTTGTCTGGGGAGGGGAGTGGGGGTGGGGAGAAGACGATGCAAATGAGTTATTTATGTTTTTATTTAAAATAATAAATTTAATTCAAGGACGAATGTAAAAAATACTTGTTAAATAATACTTAGCACCACGTCTTACTACCCATTTGGGTTATACACTTACGTACTATTTACGCGAATGGGTTACTAATTGTGAAGGTTGAATATAAAGAAAGTGAACCTGAATTTGCGTGGAGGGAGAGGTAAAAACCATTTAGGAAAACCACCACAATTCACCCGAGCGAGACTCGAACCTCGATTTACCCGTCCTCAGCAGTCCAGCTCAACACTAAACTAGTGCGTTAGATAACTACCCCACCGAAGTGGGCTACTTTTTAAATACGTTTTTCCAAAACTTTGTTAAAGTATTATTTTTGCTTAACATTACTCTAAGTAAGTATATAATTTTTCAAATTAAACTTTAGGATATTGTCGCTATTATGAATCTAATTTTTTTAGTGATGAAGTTCAAAAGTTCGACTATTTACGGTTTAGTTTAGGAGGTAAGGATGAGTAAGTTTACTTCCGTTTTCGTGGAGACTAAAACAATAGATAAACCATAGTGTAAAATCAGGTGAGAAAAACCTCCTCCAGTACATTTAGCGGATCAACCTTTCTGTCACTGGTAATCCAAATATAAGCCTTCAAATTCGTTATCACTTATCACTGTTGTGAGTTGAAATGTAGTGAAAAATATGGTCTGTTTGATTACTTGGAGGAGCCATCAGTATGATCGTCAATTTTACTTGAGTTAAATTTGCAATAAATATTTTTTTAAACTGAACGGCTTACAATCCAAATAATTATGTTTCAAGTCCGGCAGAGCTAGATCATTACCGGTTATATCAACTGATAATAACAAATACGAAGCTCGTGACTTGGCTCAATCCATTGCTGTATTCATTGGCACTGCATTTCCAGCATGAATTCCAGCATGATTTTTAGTGCGAGTTTCACCACGATTTCCAGCATGATTTTCAGTGCGAGTTTCACCACGATTTTCAGCATGATTTTCAGTGCGAGTTTCACCACGATTTACAGCATGATTTTCAGTGTGAGTTTCACCACGATTTCCAGCATGATTTCCAGTGTGTGTTTCAAAATTCAAACTATTTATTGTATGCCCTTAAATTACGTGAAGCCCAAACAGGCAGTAAAAATCGTAGTACAGTAATAATATTTCGAAATATGTTGAGCTCAAACCATTGTTCTGTAAAGGGAAATATTTTGTATTTATTTAATTGAGGTATTTAACGTGCAATTTTTGAATCGACTAATTATATCGGCATACGAACATTTCTATGAGAGAGATTGAAAGGGCCTACCAATTTTGTCAGGAAAGGTATTTTCACCTACCGTCCAGGGTTATTTTACACGTCACAATCGACATGGGGTCAGCGACTCTGTTTCTTCTCCGAAGGAAGCAGTGCTACGTATTTTTATAGCTCAAGAAAATTCCATTGACCCCGGATAGGTTTGAACCCACAAACATTGGATTCTGAGGTGAGAAATTTACCCCAAGATCACAGAGATTGGCGGGAAATATTCGATTAGCTTTTATTATCATTTGTTTGTTGTTTTTTCCACTGTATCACCCCCAATACCTGTTCGGGCCATAATAATATACCTTATAGATTTTAGTGGGTAGTTAAGATTTTATGTATGTATGTATGTATGTATGTATGTATGTATATAAGCTACACTATTGTGATAGGGATTAGTAAGATATAAATTATATGAATGTACCCGCATTTCAATGAAAAAATAGTGCGAGTCCATTTAGGGAAAAACACCCAAAATAAACCCAGCAGGGATTCTAGCCCCATATTTCCAATTACAGGTAAGCTAGATTAAATAAGTTTGATATTTATACCACGTGTCTTTCTTTATTCTTCACAAGATTCATATTGGTGGGCACGTGAACTAGGGCGAAAGTTTTCTTTTGTTTAGCTTTACAAGTTTATAATACAAGAACAAGACACAATAATAATTGAAAAGTGTCTTATATAAATTGTCTTTGCATAGCACTGTTCTCACGTTTTGGTAAAGGGATATCTCTAAAAATGACACATAGAAATACATACAAAAATTAAGTGCTTCTAGGTTACTTACTGGCTTCAGTCTTAAAGAAGTGCTGCTCGTTACTTTATGTACAAGTTAATACTGTTGTCAACTTCGATTACTACGAAAAGTCTAGTCCACCCTTAATCTAGGATAGATTAAAGTTTTATCCAAACTTTCCCCTATCCCTTATTCTTTACGGGACCATGTTCAGATCATTTTACCCCTTTCAGCTATTCATTAAAAAGGAGGAAAAACATACCAGCTATCTTGAAAAGTATATAGGCACGGTCTTTACAAATTTTAATAAAGCCACAGCGGTAAGATAAACGAAGCCATGACAGAGAAACAAAGTTATAAAAGTCCGCAACATCAGTTTTAATTTTGTTTATCAGACTTGATATTATAAAACACTATTTTATGATTAATAAGACTCATTGGTACGTGGTTGGGAAACACTGTATTTGAAAGCCAAATATTTGACACCGCTACTAGAGCAAATATTTGAATAACTGGTTAACATGATGAGTCCATTAGAAAATATTACATTAGTTCATGCACCATTTGGGTTTGAACTAAAGTCTTGTAGATTTGTAGTAGGCATGTTTAGTTCCTTTGTCCCAAAGATGCAATTACTTGACGCTAAACTCATTAATTAATTTTGAAAGTGCTACAAGAAACTTAAATGACGTCCAGTATAGGAGGAAATTATTTTATCATACTCGCTAGCTCAGTCATTAATTAAATAAGCTTCACAAATGAGAAATGTAGCCAAAAACTATATTGCTGATATAATGTATTGATATAGAACGTCTTAGTAGGCGTTGATACGTGTCACACATATGTAGTTCAAAATTCTCAATATAATTTTTATCCAATTCCATTTTGGGATTTAGTAGAATGATTTCAGTCTACTTACATTTCCAATATATAAATTGAACCTCTACTGTTTTTGTGTTTTATATATTATATTTCCTATAATTATTAGCTAATAACTCTAGTAAGCCCTGTATACTAACATAGTATAACTGTCAAGCTTACTAAGTCTGATTTGCCGATGAAGGGGAGGCTGAGGCTCGAATCCCTGCGAATTGTGAGGAGGGGGATTTTTATTAATTGGTTTCTCACTCTCCCTCCACGCTCATGTGAAAAATTTAAGTTGGAATTGTAGTGGATGTGAGAAAAGATAAGTGTTTTTGCAGTCTTTATGGCAATTTTTTTTGACAAAATAAACCAAATATTGTACTAATAGAAACATAAAGTTTAATTTTCTTCACATATCAGCAGTTCATGAATATTGTCATGAGCATTTTATGAAAATCCTTTTAAATGAAGAGAAAAAGTTATCATTAAATTCTAGAACATCCTTGACAGATATTCAAGAATTGTAGTGTTCCCCATGGGAAGAAAATTAAACTCTAATGTTTCTAATGGTGCAATATTAGTTTTATTTTGGGCCAACATTGTTTTTTCTTTAAAAACTGCGAAAACTGTTACCTCTTATCACGTTTCTTGTCATACTTATTTTTCGCAAGTTGGCATACTCGTACAGTTAGAGGACTGTTGTCACCAAATCCTCGTGACCTTTACTAACACCGTCATGGAGGGGGGGGGGGGGATTTGAAAGTGAAGTATGAAGAATTCAATCTCAGAACAGGATGTATTAGGTTGAATAGTCTGAAGCACTCACAGAGTCATTCACTTCTTTTGTCTACGCTCGAGTTGGCGTTTAGTCTCTTACATATTTTTCTGTTTAGCATGTTCTTCCTAGTTCTCTCTTTCTCATTCACTTTTGCGAGGAATGTTGTCCTACTCTCTCTTCAACACATACATTCCTGTTTATGGATGACTTGACGGACACCTCTAACATACCCTTGTTGTGTCAAGAATACTCAAAACGGTGCTACTGTGGTCGAAGGTGTTAGACTCTCATTATACTTGGTTGCCATCGACAGAGAGGTAGGGGTTCGAATTTCAGTCAAATGTACTAGAGGAGTTTTACCAGATGTAATTTCTAATCTGGTTATTCTGTCCTCTTCTCAAGCTGAGGTTGGTGCATTTACTTTAATCCACCCTCCCCTTGTTCACTACTTAGATTAATTCGTTAATAAACCCACTTCAATGGCCGAATGGTCTAAGGCATCACTCTCGTGTTAGCCTGACCAGCTAATGGCGAGGAGATTGGGGTTCGAGTCTTGGTTGGGTCTACTGAGGGTGGTTTTTCCTAACTAGTTGTCAACTCTCCTTCCACGTAAATGCGGGAATATTACCTATAAACCCCTTCCTTTCTCATCCCTACCCCCTTAAAGTAATTATAATTTATATATATAGCCTGAACAGGTCATCAGACATGGTGATAAAACAAATCATTAATACGCAAACTAACTAGGGTGACCTGGTGGTCTAGGGGTAAGGTGTCAGACTTCTGTGCTGGCGGCCGGGGTTCAATCCTTGGTCCCGGCACAGATTTATCTGATTTCCAAACCCTTTTTCACCTCTGACAAGACATATTGTGAATGTGGGGAATGCCAGGCCTCCACCGTGGTTCGGATTCCACGTTAAACTGTAGGTCCTTCATTTCATCTCACAATCACCCTACCATTACACATTAGCGTAAGTGCGTATAACCCGAACGGGTAGTAAGACGCGGTGCTAATAATAATAATAATAATAATAATAATAATAATAATAATACGCAAACTAGATGTCAGCTTCATTTCACATGGAGTTCTGGCACCGTGAAGGCTTGGATTTAAATTCAAGCCTAGCATAGTGAATTTTTCTCCAGATATCTTTTTAATATACCTCCACGCAAATTCGGGAACATTTCCTGTAAATTATACGTTTCTTATTTAAACTGTATTAACATAAACTAAATTCGTACATCATGGACGGATAGTAGGACACGCGTGGAAAAAAATAAGCTTAAAAATAAGTTTAAAATATTAGTTAACAAACCAAGAGCAGAGCTTACCAGTATATCTTACATTTAGATTGTACTGATTTTAGCTTAACATGGGCTATTAAGGATTCAACAGAAGTGACGTTCTATGAATATTAATTTTATCTAAGTAGTTTCAATCTACTTGACTTCAGTGAGACTTGAATAGCTTCATTAACTCATTCTTCTATTTTACTTCTCCCTACTCTATGTGTAGCTATTAATCACCTTTCTACCTAGACATTCAGAAACGGATTTAATTTGTCTAGTCGAGTGCTACTTTAAAATTATAGTTTGCGAACGGGTCAATTGAGCGGTGCTCGGAAAATATGTTTTTTATATACCAAGCTTATGACGTCATTTCACACAACCTCAGGACCTAATTTATAGTCTTAGTCTTGGGAGTCAACCAATCTCCGGTCAAATGGGGGATTTGCTAACGCGAAAATCTCTACTCTATATAGGGCTCTTAGTTTTGTCGGGCTAGCGTCTGCCCTCCTTCTGCTGATCGCCTCTAGGGGACATGTAGGTTGAGCCTTGAATAGGACATTTAAGTGAAATCATAATGGGGTAAATACGCGTGGTTTAGTGTCCTATTTATTTAGGAGAATAGAGGTAATGCTAAATTAGATATACATAATTGATTATTTTGGTTTTAGCTACTGTTTTTAAAGATATATAATATATATATATATATATATATATATATATATATATTATATATCTTTAAAAACAGTAGCTAAAACCAAAATAATCAATTATGTATATCTAATTTAGCATTACCTCTATTCTCCTAAATAAATAGGACACTAAACCACGCGTATTTACCCCATTATGATTTCACTTAAATGTCCTATTCAAGGCTCAACCTACATGTCCCCTAGAGGCGATCAGCAGAAGGAGGGCAGACGCTAGCCCGACAAAACTAAGAGCCCTATATAGAGTAGAGATTTTCGCGTTAGCAAATCCCCCATTTGACCGGAGATTGGTTGACTCCCAAGACTAAGACTATAAATTAGGTCCTGAGGTTGTGTGAAATGACGTCATAAGCTTGGTATATAAAAAACATATTTTCCGAGCACCGCTCAATTGACCCGTTCGCAAACTATAATTTTAAAGTAGCACTCGACTAGACAAATTAAATAGAATAGAGGTAATGCTAAATTAGATATACATAATTGATTATTTTGGTTTTAGCTACTGTTTTTAAAGATATATAATATATATATATATATATATATATATATATATATATTATATATCTTTAAAAACAGTAGCTAAAACCAAAATAATCAATTATGTATATCTAATTTAGCATTACCTCTATTCTCCTAAATAAATAGGACACTAAACCACGCGTATTTACCCCATTATGATTTCACTTAAATGTCCTATTATATATATATATATATAAAATATATATATATATATATATATATATATATATATATATCTATTATCTGTTCAGAGTTTTTATCAAACTCACTCATAAGGTACAAAGCTAAAGCTTCACACACACTGATTACTTTAAGTTGGGGTGTAGGGAACGAGGAAAAAAGAACAATGTTTTCACAATTTTATAATAAAACTTTTTTTTAGCCACAATAAATGAAATATTTCTCCATTATAAACACTGAGTATAATTCTTCACGTGGTCATATCAACAGTTGTTGAATATCTTTCAAGGTTGTCCTAGAATTAAATGACAACCTTTTCTCTTCATTTAAAAAGTTTCTCATCTAATGCCGCTATGCTAATGACAGATATTCAACAACTGTTGATATCACCATGGAAAGAAACATATTAAACTCTATATTTATACTTGAGCAATATTTCATTTCTTTTGGCCAGAAAAATGTTTTGATATAAAAATTACAAAAACACTGCCCTTAACTCGCGTTCTCTACGCTCTCACCTTAAGTGTTCTGGTTGCCATAAAAAATATTTATACTGAATAGTTTCTTTTTTCAGGGTGTGGATTTTAGGGTGTATTCAGCACACCACGATCACTTTGGTAAATATATAGATAACTTATAGTTTTGGTCTATGGAACATGCCATATTTATTAGAAAAATTAGAACCTTTGAGGTAAACACATTCCCATAACCTGGCAGAGCAGGGAACATACTTCTAGCAAAATCCGAAATTCCGTCCTAGTATAAAAATATTTTGCTATTGTATTGGCAAGAGTTAGACCATAACATAACATTATTTACATATAAACCAAGTAATAAGTTACACATTCAATTTGTTGTGGTTTGAACTCGTTAATGTCAAAATGTAATGATTTTGTCGACCTCAGTGGTCTTGGGGTAAAGTTCTCGCCTCAGAACCCGATGCCCGTGGGTTCAAACCCATCCGGGGTCGATGGATTTTTCTTGTGCTATAAAAATCCGTAGCTCAACTTTCTTTAGAGCAGAAGTAGATCTGTCAGTCTTATGTTGAATGTTGCATGTAAGGAACCCTTGAAGGTATGCGAAAATACCTTTTCCAGCAACATTGGTAGGCCGTTTTAAACTCGCTCATAGAAATGATCGTTTGCTGATATAATTATTTGGTTCAGAAAGTACACGTTAAATACCTCAAATACATGGGGAAAAAGTGTAATGTTTCTGACAAAACTTAAGGTGCGGCAGAGGGGAGCGCGAGTAATTTTACAGTTTTTATAGCATTGCATTTTTTTGGCCAAAATAAATAAAATATTTCTCCAGTAGCAACACAGTTTAGTTTTATGCACATGCTAATATCAACAGATCTTGGATATCTATCGAGGGTTTCCTGGAATTTTGTCAAAACTTTTTAAATAAAGAGAAAAAGTTTTGACAAAATTCCAGGACGCCTACGACAGATATCCAAGATCTGTTGATATTAGCATGTGCAGAAAACTAAACTTTGTGTTGCTACTGGAGAAATATTTGATCTATTTTAGCCAAGAAATTTATATTCTATAAAAAATGTAGAAATACTTGCGCTCCCTTCTGCCGCACCTTAATAGAATTAGGTTAATTTCTTATTAGGGGCATTGAACTTTTACTTTATCAACCAACTGCTACTAACAGATGGCTTAAAAACAAGCTTAACTCTTGAACAGACAATAACCAATTCACCAACCATTAATTGATCATTTGTAAAAGGCAAAAATCTCAGTGTCACCATTATAAATGTTTTGTGTGGTACAGGAATCGAACCAGGCTCTCTAAAATAAGTATATAAACGCGCTACTGGCTAAACTAAGTTATCGGACAAGTTTTATTTTAATAAATTTAACCATATAATGTAGTGAGTAATTTTAATTACATGTTTGCTTTTATAAGCACGGTTAAGTCCCAGTGTACTGGCTAATAACTTCATTTGCTAGCTTAATTTTAGAACGAATAAAACTAACCCAAACCAGTAGCGTTAGTTTCTCACTAAGTGGAAAGTAATGGTATATTTCCGTCTGCGATGGGATACAAATCCAATAACCTTAGCTAAGTTTTCAGATGTACGACAGACTAAACCCTTGTGTCTGACAGGAATATGTTAAAGATACTTTCCAAGTGCCTACATAGGGAAAACCACGTTAGTATAATTTTTAGAATTTAGAGGAAATATTAGAGCATTTGCGTGGAAACGTGTTGGAAACAATTTAGGGGGAAAAAATACCTTCATTATACCTAACAAAGATTCGAACCCCACTCTACCCATCACCGGCAATCTACTTTAGTGATATAGAGTGATGTGTTAGAGTAGGGATGTCAAACTGTCGTCCCAGCCCTTGAGTTTGCGGGGCCCATGGGCCTTGTTATATATAAAAACCCACTCACAATGTGGTCCAATCCCCGAGTAAACGTCTTGGAAATACTCCATGTACAAATGTAAAGAAACAAACGCTACTCTATAGTGACGGAGACTAGAAGAGAAAGAAGGTGGTAGAGAGGTGAAGTAAGATAGAGACAGATTATCTGATAAGATACCTACCTCATCTTTCCCCACCGATAAACCCGACTAATACCAACATTGAAAAGACAGTTGTGCGTGTTTAGTAAACTAAAAATAAATAAGAGAATAGCGCTCTTTTGTATAATTATAGAAAAGAACAAGCTTGGGAGCATACAGATGGTACAAGAAAAACATAAACTGACAGAGAGCATTCAGAGAGTCTGTGTAAGCAAGTAGTAATTTTTTTATGCTATATTGGGTTTAAAAAATAATGTTTGCAGGACCCCAGCCATTATAAAAGTTAGGTTAAGATAAAAAAAAACTAAATTCAAATAGTAAATCAACATTAGTTAATAATATTAAGTTTAGGAAACTGTTCATTCTGTTTGTGAAATTATTAAACGGGGATGGTTTTTTTTAAGTGATAGTCATTATTTATAAGTAGTTAAGAAATAGTTTTAATGAAATAAATATAATTATATACATTAACAGAGAAATATTCTAAAATAGAGTACAAACTTTAACGGCCTTACTAAATAATACCAAGCATTATAAAGGAGGTACATGAATAATATATTAATTTCCTCAAATTCAACCTTCTTCATCCCTGACCAATTAGCGTAATTAGTTCATAAGTCTATAACTTTAATGGATAGTAAGACGTGGTACTAAAAATAACACAGGAATATCTATTATACCAACTAAACAATCAGTGTTTGCAAATATTAAAATATTGATCGTCACAATAATATTCCAAAGGTGACGTACGATTTACTTATAGGAAAAATGAAAAAAATGAGTAATTAAATGAGTTAAAATTAGGTCTTAAGAATCAGCAAAATACTTAATACCCAATCTGTTAGTAAAGGAAATAATACAATACAGGGAAATAAAACTATACTCTCTAACATTTTATTTAATAAAATTACAGACCTATCAAAAAACGGACAAAAGAATGTTTGATAAGAACTGAAAAAATAAGTTTGTGAATAAGAGGCGTGAGAAATTTTATACCATATTATCTTACTTTTCCCCTCCCGATTTTTTTATAAATAAATTATTTTTATTTGAGAAGATGAAAATATTGAATATTGGAAATAAGCCCCCTCAGTATTTTCAATCCTCACTGTAGACCTTTTGATTGAACAAGTTTGACAATCCTGTGTTAAGCGGCCCATATACAATATCAAACTAAAATGCTCAAAACCTCTGCGGCACAAAATGGTTTTGCAAATTCATCATGGACAGTGCTTTTTTTTAGATCTGACTTCTTGTAAATTTCAATATTCACTTTTAAAAACTCCAGAAAATCTAGTTATAATATTTCTTCTTTATTTGATGATATTGACGCCATGACAAAACGAATTCTATGAAAGATGAACCACAAATGACCAGAAGTTGTGCAACTTGACTCAAAACAAGCTCACAAATGGTGCCGACTGTGCACAACACTGGCCACGTGCAGATAAACTTCAAACTGTGTTTGTCAAACTTGTGCAACTGGACTCAAAACAAGCTCACAAATGGTGCCGACTGTTGCATAACACTGTGCCACGCTGCAGAATAAACTTCAAACATGTTGATTTGTTCAAACTGTTGTGCAACTGGACTCAAACAACTCACAAATGTGCCGACTGTTGCACAACATGTGCACGCTGCAGATAAACTTCAAACATGTTGATTGTTCAAACTGTGTGCAACTGGACTGAAAACAATCACAAATGTGCGACTGTTGCACAACACGTGCCACGCTGAGAATAAACTTCAAACATGTTGATTTGTTCAAACTGTTGTGCAACTGGACTCAAAACAATCTCACAAATGGTGCCGACTGTTGCACAACACTGTGCCACGCTGCAGAATAAACTTCAAACATGTTGGTTTGTTCAAACTGTTGTACAACTTTCCAAACCAACCCATATATGGGCAATATGTTTGCTCAAAAGTATGTGTAGCGCATATTATCATCGAGCATGTATGAGGGCCTTTAGTCTTTAGACCACGTCATCACCCATGCGGGTACTACGTTAGTGTATCTAGTGTTTAACCCCCAACTTGACCAGTCAGAAGGACTCTACTTTTATCTCTTTAAGCTAATTTGATATTAAGAAAAATCACTTAATTACCACCCACTAGGGGCGGTGTAATCACAGGTAAACGGGGGGTATCGCCTCCTCTGGAAATGATTTAACCTTCTCCTCCATCTTCCAGAGTAAATATGTCCCCTTATATATAATTTAAAGGTCCTTTGACATTATCGAATATGAAGCTGAAAGACGACCTCAAATCAAACTCCAAATGACTTCTAGTTGCATTCAATTTTCAAAAATTTGTCGGAGCCTCTCAAATATCTCTTCTAGGGCCATTCAAATTTCAAAAATGCCTATAGCCCGGACGGGTAATAAAATGAGACGCACGAAATAAGTAATAATAAATTAACATCCATTAGATAGTAAAGGGGATGGAATTGTCACATTACTGGGATATTGTTTTAACAGTAACTATTAATAATGGTTTGGTTAGTTGTAACTTTCAGGATTTTTTTGTTTATAATGTCATTCCGAGCACATAAGTTTTCCTGCCCATTTAGTGTAGTTAAATATGAGTAGCCCGGATGGGTAATAATATGTGGTGAGAAAATATATAACTAATGTTTAACTATAAATACTAATATTATTCAACAACTTTATTTTTCTACATCCATTATTGTTTCCAGCCTGTGTCCTGAGTCATTTTTTTTATTCAAGTCATATATTTTCCACTGCCGGCCTGCCAGGCCTGTCGTAGTTTCATATGCCTTACAATTTAACTTAAGTCTAGGACAGCCACAACATCCAATCCCCGGCCGTTAATGCATCACTGTGAGAGGGTAAACTCACATTTCCCCAATGATAAATTTTTCAGCCATCCCGGAAATCGAACCCAAGACCCTTAACTCTTTAGACATACACGCTACCGATGGAGCTAAGGTTCAACACATTTTCAAACAATTTAAATAAGTTGTCTCCACAGATTTTAAAATATATAAATATATTTAAATTGTATATTATGAAGCTGATGAAAAGTAACGATTTAAAAATGTCTATATTAGTTATAGTTTTTGAAAATCACATTAAAACTTATTATTACCTAATATTTTACTAGTGTTACTTCAAATAACTTTTTTGATGAAGGCTAGTTAGTTTTCCCCTTCCCTATTTTATCATAATTTAGAAATTCGAAAATTTATAAACCTATTTGCCCATGATCCGATAAACAACCAGCAAACCAGCCAAGACAAGGATGACGCCTTAGTCCACATAGTCTTTGGTTATGTTGATGGGTGTTTATTAATAACAATGCACTAAGTTAAGATGTAAACATAAACAATATAAATTTATAGTTAGTTACAAACTAAAAATTATTCGATAAACACGTTACAAAAACAAATGAATAATAAAATCAGTCGTATCATTAATCAAAATAGTTTTTATTGAATGCAGCGACTTAAAAGTGAGTGCAGAAAACAAACATTTCTGCTAATTTTTCACTTATTACGATTTACGATGAAATAAAAAAAGTTCCTTATAGTAAAGATACTCTTTTTTACGACACATAATATATTATAGTTTGTCCCGTTTAAACGCTCACAATTATTTTATAGGTTTATTGGTAAAAAGATAAAAATATTTTACTCGCTTTCAAATGCCGATAGTGATGACGTCACTAGACGTGCTAGGTGGGTTAGCTCTTCTGCCCCTGTACTGCCACGAAACGGCCCCTTATCCCACAGCACAATACGGCGCCGCGCGTCGTTGCACTCGACCTATTACGCCATACCGGCGCTGGTGGCGTCTAGTCTGCGCGTGCCCCTTGCCCTATCATCACACTAGACAGCCTTGCGAATTGTATCGGTGCCAGTTTTCAGATTATAACCTCGTCAAGTAGTAGGACGATTTATGTCCCCTGATCCTGATTTATATGCTTTAGGATGTCCTTATTAGTAATATACCTCCATACTCTTTAGCTCAGATGGTATTTTGTCTAATATTTAAGACAAGAGTAACGGGTTCGGTTCCCAGCTTGGTCGAAAAAAAATTGTCATTAGTAAAATTGGAACGTGTATTTCCACAATACCTTTCTTCACATATACGCTCAATCAACTATAATAATAATTTCAACATTTAATCACAAGAAAAACTCAACTTTATTCATTATTCTTCATAATAATTCCAATCATTACTCACATTATTTATCGCTCATGGAATACCCTAACCAACGATGTAAATAAATTAGAATTGAATTATTTCAAGCGAAAAGTCGCAAATAATCTGCGTGTGGAAGCTCATTCGTGAGGTCGAAGAGTGTGAGACTTTCTCACACCTTATTGTGTGTGTGTTCTCATATTACGTAATCTATACTTATAAAATAACATGTCCTAACTGACTGACTGACTGACTGATTCATCATTGCCGAGCGCAAACTATCAAGGCTACAAGCATGCAAATTCGGACTGTATATTCATTTTGTTATGTAGGCACCCACTAAGAAAGGATTTTAGAAAATTCCCCCCAAAGGGGTCAAAATAGGGATGATAATATGTATGAAAGTCCGTCATTTTGAAAGTTACATAAACAAAATTTTGTATTTCGGTTATTGACGTAAAACAAATAAATACATGTTTCAGGAATTTTAGAAATTTTATTTAATAAGGGATGAAAAAGGGGATGAAAGTTTGTATCGGACTTGCATTATTTTTGATCTGAGGTCAAGTTATGGTCATCAACGTAACGTAATATTTTAAATTAATCTGTAAATACATATGTATATTTTCGTATTTGTATATAATCAACTTCCACGCGAGCAAAGCCGCGGGCAACAGCTATCTAGTCCTTGTATATTTTAGCTCTAGATTTTATATATTTTTTTTGTATTTTTTTAAAATATTATTTTGTTAAACTTCATTTCAATTGTATTGGTTAATGTAAGAAAAGGTAGAAGCCTTAACTTCGCCATTAATTTCAATATTATTATTATTATCCACATTTATGAGTTAATGGGTAGGGGACCTAAGTGTTCATACATTTTTGGAGTTAATTTATTTTGGCAGCTGTGTGCTGATCTAGGTTCATAAAATGAACGTGAAATATCCCTATTGAAAAGTATTTTTGCCTAGCTGCCCAAGAAGCTATAGTGCGATTCTGATTTGGTCTAGCGAGTTTTTTTTGGTGGATTTATATCCTCTCGCTAGCAAATAAGGGATAGGTTGGTTGGACTTTTCTCTTTATCCTGATTCTCTACATTAACTAAATCAAGTCTCTAATATCCATCACAATGTCTCTAGGGTGTTATCAAATTAATTATATGTTAAATAATAGCTTTATTTATGGTGTTTGACTTGTGCTTTCTAAACACAGGGCTATAAATACTAACTTAACCTAAAACAGCTCCCCTAATACTATACATCTAACAATATCACCAAAAGTGACCCTATCTTGACCTTAGAACTAAATGTGGAAAAATCGGGTTGATGCGCATATTGTAAAACCGGAAACACGAAAAAAAAAACCAGTGAAAATTCTAGTGTAATTTTTTTAAATCACTTGAACTTTCAGATATTTCTGTAATCATTTTTGAAATACAACAAAAATACTAAGTTTAAACTAAAAATTTTTACCTCCAATTCATGTGATTTTGCAAAGAACACCACCACATTTTATTTATTAATTAGTGTATCAAAATTTAATAGAAAACTGTGAAAACAAGGTGATTTTAAATTTATTTCCTTGCTTACAGCTACTGGAAAAACGTATTTAAAAAAATATATAAAGCCTGGAAGTATAAGGGAACTTAAAAACTTTAAAAAGGAATCAACATGAAAATATTTAATGCTTTTAGGTTACTATATTTCTTACATCCATTACCGTTTCCAGCCTGTGGCATGGGCCATTTTTTTTATTCAAGCCATATATATTTTCAGCTATCGTCTGGTTAGGCCTATCGTAGCTTCACCTGTCTTATAATCTAGCTTTAGACAAGGACAGACACAACATCCAGTCCCCGGCCGTTAATTCATCACTGTGAAGGGTAAGCCCACATTTCACCAATGGTAAATTTTTCGGCCACGCCGGGAATCGAACCCTGTAACTTAGTTCAGTATACAGACACGCTACCGACTGAACTAAGGCTTTTAGGTCACTTGTGAGATCATAACCAGTGCCCTAAAGACATGCGGTCTATCCTCCGTCTCACCACTTAACCAATGAGGACGAGACTCAAGGCTATTGACGGTTAGCTCTGAAGTGGAAAAGAGGAGTCTATTAAATATGAGGTAGTACACTGACATTTCCACAAACCACGGGATCGACTCTGTCGGTTCTGCTAGTTGCTCAGGAAAGCGAACAAAACAGGTTTGTTTATAAATACAATCTAATACGCCGCATAATTTTGTTTCCATTTTCATGAAGTAATAAATAAGCCATAGTTTCGTAATTTAAAAAACATAAATAATATAAATTTTGTGGATCTTTGAAAAAACTATGAATTCGCACGTTTAAAATTTACACATTTTATAATAATATTTATAGTTTAATAAATCACATTTTTATGTACCAACTAATTAAATCGTTTGTAAAGCTCCACTAAAGAAATGTTCATCTTAACATATACAGTATATTATGAGTTGATACTAAGTATAAACTACAGTACGTATGGCACTTATGGGTCTGGACTGTCCCACCCATATAGGTTTTAGGGAAACCTAGTTAAATGAACGGTTGAAGAACCTGAAAGAATCATTTGTTTGAGTTGTGCAGTAATTCTAACCTGGTACCATAGAAAAGACCGTATCTCTCATCTGAATAGCTTAGTAGCTAGAGACCTACAGTCTTATTTGGTTAGAAATACACTTTTTTTAACAGTTACAAACGTTAATAAAAACAACGTCAAATCATCTGATCAGCGACTTTCACATTTGATTGATCATCTAAAAAAAATACAAAATCATTTTAATAATATACTTCTTTCGATGACCACATGGTCCAATACATCATAGATTAAACTTCTGATGACAAGGAGATTGGAGTTCAAATCCTGGTCGGGTGTACTTAGGGTGATATTTTCAAATTGTTTTTCACTCTCCCTCCACGCAAATTAAGTATACCTCCTCTAAATTCAACCTTCCTTATCCCCAACTCATTAGCGTAATTATAACATATGCGTATAGCCTGAACAGATAGTAAAATGCGATGCTAATTTTTTTTTTTAATAATACAGAGGGGCTCGTAAAAATATATACATTCTTTATTAAAGTGGCATGTTGAGGTGTGTATTTATTTTTTGGACTCCTTTGTATAGTACAATAATATCGGTAAGTTTGTGATTCCTAAAATTCTTCCTACCAGAATCCTACAATCGGCTTAATATTTAAAGAAAATTGCGTTTGACCCTCAGTAATTCCTGAGGATAATTCGCAATGCATGTAGTGTAGAATTTTTTAAATTTAGTTATCACCACGTCTTACTGCACGTTCGGGTTATACGATTTAGTACTAATTACGCTAATGAGTTAAAATTGGGAAGGTTGAATTTAGAGGAAGTGAACCTCCATTTGCGTGGAGGAAAAATGAAAAACCATTTAGGACAAACCATCCCCAGTTCACCCAACCGAGATTCGAACCTAGAGCTCCCCATTCTCGGCTGTCTAGCTCAACATGAAACTAGCGCGTTAACCAACTGCTCCACCGAAGTGGGTTGTTGTGTAGAAGTCGATTTCGATGGTCTTGGAGTAAAGTGCTCGCCTCAGGACCCGATGTACGTGGGTTCAAATCCAACCGAGGTCAATGGATTGTACTTGAGCTTTAAAGATCCGAAGCAAACCTTCCTTCGAAGAGGAAGTAAAGCTATGCCGATTGTGGCATGTAATCGAACCATGGAAGGTAGGTGAAAATAACTTTCCCGGAAAAATTGGTAGGATCGTTTGCGCTCGCTCATAGAAAGTCATTGTGGAAGGCAACGGGGAATCGCCACACTTTCTGAACTTTTCTAGTACATGTTATTTCTACCAGATGGTGCAAGCAGCACTAACCAGTGAAAAGGTTAAGTACATGCCGGCCCTGGATGAATAGACATCACATCAAACTAACTTTCGGTTTGTTGACTTAAGAAGAAGAAGAAGTAATGAAGTAATACATTTGTTTATTAACGTTTATGACCGAACGTATAATGTGTTGTAACCTAAATTAACGGATAGGCGATATGCTGACACGTATGTTAAAATACACATACCAAGTTTACAACTACCATCTAAGGAAACTTAAAAAAATAAGCTGATTTGTCAATCATTATTTGTTTTGTTTTTATTGATGACTATACACGTATCTTATAGCCTACAAAACATACATATTACCGCTCGTTAAATAGGTTTTTATTTATAGGTGACATAGTGCTAACCGCAACATAATTGCAATGTATTTATTTATTTATACGTGATGGTTGTGTCTGCAGAAACAGCGATCGTTGTTGTAGAAAGTTGACTAGACCCGGTTAGATGGTAACATTCCAGCAATAGGCCGGATTGACGAATTTAGGGAGACCGGCGTTTGAACACTGGTTGCGTGTACTGAGGATGGTTTTACTTAAATGGTTTCCTGATCTCCCTTTACGCAAATACGGGTATTTTCCCCTCTAAGTTTTACCTTCCTCATGTCAGTAACATTATCGTAATTAATATTATTTTATTTAATAATAGTTATTTGAACTGTCTACGATAGGTTATCATATTAACCAACTTAACAAAACCTAGCCTTCAATTGATATGTGCATGGAAGGTTGAGCTTTGTTTTTAAAATAAATACATATTTTTCTGTCAGTTATTACGTAAGAGTGGATAAAGTGAGAATGAACTAAATTAATTCTATTTTTTTTAAAATAAATTTAAAAAATCGAAACAGAAATACAAAAAAAAAAAAAATCCGTCTCCGTAAGGTTCTTTATCGTAGTCTGTACTAATATGCAAATTTCGGCTTTTTATTTCATCTAGGGGCTTATGGAGGGTGTAAAAATAAACATACATTAGGAAATCATATAATAAGATATATATATATCTCCAAACGGTTAGTGAGACGCGGTGAATAGTAGTTTATCAGCTGAATACACCCGCTATGAAAAACAGAGTGTTGTTATATTGATGAGAGGCGAGCTTACGTGAAGATCAGTGGCACTTATTTCCATTGCACTCTATTTATTAACCGTCGCAACGAGATGTTTCAGAATAACAGATTATTACTTGTATATTGTTATGTATACGGTTACGAGATATTTATTCGTGGGCCACACTACCTTGATTCTATATAGGAGAAGGAAAACAAAAGACTAGCTTCACGATGTTTATTTAATGTAGAATTGCATGGTTTCATTTGAACATAAACTCTCAATTTAAGAACAGTGTTTAGTGATTTTTATTTTACCCGCATTAAATGTAAATTCCAAATAGTTTGGTTTGCCGGTGGCGTAGAGGTCAGGACGTCGGTCCGACCCTCTTGGCTTCAATCCCAGCTGGGCATGTTGAGAGTGTTTTTTTCCGAAATGTTTTCCCACTTTTATTATAATAAAATGTGGATAATTTCCTTTAAAGTATACACTTATCATATCTAGTTCCCTAGCGTGATTTAAAGCGCATAGCTCAAATGGGTGTTAAGACGCGGAGCAAAAAAAAATCTTATATATTTTTTTCTTTAAAAATCAAAGTCAACTGGATAGCTCAGTGGTTAGAGCATTGGCGTATCAAGCCCAAGGTCTCAGGTTCGATTCCCGTGTCCAGGTGTCATTTTTTAATTCCAACAGCATGATATCTAGATACGGCTACAACCATAATTAACAATTAAAACTTTGCTATTTGATCCATCATGTTATATATTTGTTTCCAATCCACATATTGGTTATTTTTGAAATATATATATATATATATTGAACTTGGAGGTCTTGGGGTTGTGTGCTTGCCTCAGGAGCCGATGTACGAAGGTTCATACTCGGTTGAGGTAATGTGGATTTTTCTTGAATGGTAAAAACTCGTAGCACAACTTCTTTCGGAGTAAAGCCATCGGTCCCGTGTCGAGTGTGGTATGTAAAAATAACCCTGGGAGTTATGTGAAAATATCCTTCTGGCAAAATTAGTAGGCTCTTTAGCGCTCGTTAATATAAATTCATTGTGGAAGGCAACGGGGAACTATCACACTTTCTGAACTTCCTTAGAACATGAGATTTATACCAGACGGTGCAGGTAACACAACCAGCCGAACGGTTAAGTGCGTGCCCAGCGCCGAATGGATAGAGATCACACCATTTCAACTTCCAGGTTGTTGACTTAAGAAGTAAATAAATAAATAAATATCCATACATATAGCGTAGCTCAAGTAAATAATTACGTGTAGGCAATATAGGCAAGTGCATAGAACATCAAAATTTAGGAATCAGCAAGTATATAGGCCTTTTGTTCCCAATTATTACATCCAACACTGAGGTTATTAATGGCTCAAACTACAGGTTGAAATTGGGATGATGAATTGAGGAAAATGCACCCACATTAGCGTGTGGAGTAAAGGGGGGAAACCACTGTGATAAATAATACGGGGAAAATGACATTTAGTGCAGCCAGCCGTGATTTGAACATCAATCGGCAAATTAATATATTGAGAGAATCACGCCTTAGACCACGTGATCACAGGTGCGAGTAGGAGGAAGCAAAGATAAAATATTATCATTTTCTTGCTTATGTTAGCCAAACGAAAGAAACCATGCCCGCTCTACAGTTGTGAAAGATATCGAGAGTCTGACTCATGTTGAGAAATCGCCTTTCGCAGGTTTGTTTGCACATCTGCAACAAATTGCATTCCACAACTCTTTTTCTCACTCGTGTCTAGGTTGAGTGAAAAACTATCCGAGTTACAAAATAATTGCTGAGTTCTCCTTTACACATACACGTCTTTCAAACCTTTTACGACGCTTAAATAGTAGAGTCTTCGAAATCTGGTAGGGTTTGTTTAATTTTGGTTCAAAGAGAAAGAAAAAAACACGCACACAAAGTAGGACTAATGTTTGGTAAACCAATCGAGCATAACCTTGCTTAACACAATCTCGGGTAAGTAAAAATAGTTAAAATCAAACTTAGCCCAAACTAACTCAATCTGAGATCATGATTAACTTAACGCTCACTTAACGTAAATAAACTAGTGTGTGATTAGGATTCGTAACTTAACATAACAACTCTAGTAAAACACAGAAAATTAATACGTGCTGTTTGGAAACAAATTGAAAGTTAAAATTTAACCAAATAATTTAGGACTGATTAGGTAACAAATACTTGCAATAGATAATTTACTGGATACACAAAATAAAGTGTAACAAGAAACTACGATGTTTTAAAATTTGAGAAATGCGGAAAATAAAAATGTACCGAGGAATTTGTCTGCATAACACAAACAAACAAATGAAGTACTGAACATTTTACTACACTATTATTGTAATTTTATAGGAATTTAAGATCTATATTCAAAGTGATAGCTTCTGATAAAATGACCTGACGTATGGATACGTGAAAGTAGATCTAGTAGTTTTTCTAGCTGTCAAATAAGGTGGATTCTAAGAAATTGGACTGTAGCTTAGCGTTACAATGAAAAAAGAAGCGTGCAAATTTAAACAAACGTAACAAACCACTACCCAAACTAACACAGTTTGTCACTGCTATTTAAACATTGTTGTAAACACGAGTGGAAAACTAATGGTAGTGCCTGCTCATTAATACATCTGTACCCACACGTACAACACACATAACGGGCGGGTACGTGAAATAAACCTCATGCTTGTTTAGTCTGCAGTGTACGGGATGGTCGAGGTTCAAGTCCCGGCTGGATATATTAAGTGTGGGTTTTACTAAATGGTTTCCCAATTCACCCAAACGAAAACGTGGTTTCATTTCTTAACAATAATTATACCTTTCTCATTTATACCGTAGTAGAATAATTAAATGTGGGTATCATGTTAAGACGTGGTACAATAATAAAAAAGTATTCAACAGACTAAAATTTACATAAGTGAATTTGGTTGTATATGTATTCTATTTAATCCATTCAACATATCTAAAGGGGTGACCTGTGGTCTAGGGGTAAGGTGTCAGACTTCTATGCTGGCGGCCGGGTTCAATCCTCGCCCCGGCAAAGATTTATCTGATTGCCAAACCCTTCCTTCACCTCTGACAAGACATCTTGTGAATGTGTGGGAATGCCAGGCCGCCACCGTGGTTCGGATTCCACGTTAAACTGTAGGTCCTTCATTTCATCTCACAATCACCCTACCATTACACATTAGCGTATGTGCGTATAACCCGAACGGGTAGTAAGACGCGGTGCTAATAATAATAACATATCTAAAATATTTTATTTTCAAATTTCGCACGAAGAGACTATGTTCAACACTCCATTTTATTATCTTGTACAACCCTGTCTAAGAATAAGCATTTACAAGCCTGGATTTGATTTGAATTGAAGATAAAAGTCCAGAATTGGATCACAGCCCAACACCACATGTTCATAGCATCTGATTCAATAAATACTAAACCCAATGTAATGCTGGGGCATTTATTTCAATTTTTAAAGGTTGCTACGCTTCACTTAACAATGTAATGCTGGTTTTGCGCATACTCTTTCTAGTATCGCATTCAATTTTGATTGATATGTTTCATTTCCGTATACAACGGTAACAATGTTCCACCTCTAGTACAAAGGTCTACCCAGAAAAATATATTTTACAATCCTTATACAGGGTGTATCGATTTATATTGGAAGTAACTTGAATGTGGCTAGTAGCCATCAAAATAAAACAAAAATTCCTTATGAACACATGCCCTATGTTAGATAATTCCCGATATAAGTCCATGCAAGATTCTGCCGGAATTGTTAATTGGCCTATTCTATACACCCCTGTTAGTGTAGCTGCAGTCTTGTATGTGTAACAGGAGTGATCCGTCACTTACAAAAGGTGCAACAGGGGTTTACCAAGTAGGGCTATTAACAATTCCAGTAGAATCTTGGATGGATTTATCTCGGGAGCCATCGAACATAATATGTTTATAAGGATCTTTTTGTATTGTTTTGAATGCTACTAGTCACACCCCAGTTACTTCCTAAATAAATAACACAATCTGTAGAGGGTGAGGCTGGGCTTTATATTCGTGTGTAAAACATAACGAATAGTGCATAGCACATAATACACAACGTGAAACACATTACTCTCGATGATAAAGCTCACAACCGAAACATTGTGACAGTGCGCAATTCATAAAGTTGATTTAACTTTTAACTCATTATGTATGGACTTGAGACGTATCAGCCAATGAAAATGCGAAGAAAGGCTCGAGCCAATTAAATCACCAGTTTACACAGCAGACGTAAAATATATTCCGTTAACGTTTGGTAGTCGTATTTATTTGTAACTAACAAATTTTCTTTGTTTTAACCTCAATGACTATGATTTTAGATATGTTTGAAAATAAACTGAAAGTATTACATCTTTAACTTTGTTATTGAAAATAGATCGTACCGATAGTAAAATCAGAACCCAAGAAAGTACAAAATTTGTTTGAACAGTACAAGCACTAATTATATTAGGTTAATTTTATATTTTATTATTATTATTATAATTATTATTATTAGCACCGCGTCTTACTACCCGTTCGGGTTATACGCACTTACGCTAATGTGTAATGGTAGGTGATTGTGAGATGAAATGGAGGACCTACAGTTTAACGTGGAATCCAAACCACGGTGGAGGCCTGGCATTCCCCTTTATATTTTAAAATGTACAATTTATTGATCGTGGTTTTTTGAGTAAACCTTTAAATAAGTTTTCTTAGAGACATTACTAGAGTACAGAGATTAGGCCTCTTTTTTAGGAATAAAAAACAATTGATTTGTAGTCAGGCTTTAATCATAACGTTTCATTGTGAATGGTTTTGTTTTATTGATATGAATTGTGCCCTGTACGTTATGCAATGCAAGTTATTAGATATGCGCTATGCATGAATCTAAGGCCAGCCTTAGTACAACTCAATGAATAGTTTCAGTGTTAGGCTCAATATAAAAAAAAAATCCTCTAAAGTATACATTCATGAACAAATTCACTATAAATTTGATTTGTTATAAGGGTATTACCAACCTCGGATGGGTTGTTCCCCAATTTATGTGCACCGTGATTAATTTAGGATACAGCTTGCACTCCGAAAATAATAAAACATTATTCTAGTGTAATTTTATTTTCATATATAATTTAAGTAATGTAGGATAGAATTTAAGATTTTATATACATCAAAACTAAAATGTAATATTTAAAAATGAAGCAATTTAAATTAATATCTTTATAATTTTTTTTAGCACCGCATCTTACTACTACTCATTTGGGTTATATACTTATGTACTATTAATTAATTGTATGGTTTAGGCATTATGATGGTTTAATTTAGAGGACGTGTACCCACATTTGAGTGGAGAGAGAATGGAACCCATTTAGGGAAAACTACCCTTATTACACCCGACCGGGATTCAAACCCTTATATCCCTGTCATTGGCAATCTAGTCTATTTCTAGTGTGACGTCTTAGACTTTGCCAACACTGAAGTGGGTATAGTATTTTTTTTAAATGTCCAACTAAATAGTTTTTTTCTCTATAAGGAAAATTTATTTTGGTTTTGTGAGGTAATTATATTATATTTGGAAGAAGGCATAAAAAAGGTGGATAGAAACATATAAAAGGGACGAACACAATATGGCTTGTACAATGAAAAGAAGAAAACGGTTCATACCTTCATACCTGCCATTGGATAAAGAGGTAATGGCTGCCCCTTTAGAGTTGTGTTCGTCCTTTTTATATGTTTCTATCCACCTTTCCTATACCTTCTTCCAAATATAATATAAATAGTTTGTTTGAAATTTACTCTTTTTAATCCTCGTCTTATCACCCATTTGACTGGACGCAGTTAATTACACAATGGGTTAGAGTTGAAGAAGGTTGAATGAAGAAGAAGTATACCCACATATGTGTAAAGTGAGAGTGAGAAACTTGATGAAGAACCACTCTCAGTTGACCCAGCTTTTATTTGAACCTCTCAATCAGAAGTAAACATTACCATTTGAGTTTGACATAATATTGGCATGCCCATTTAATTACTAAGATGAAAAGTAGGCCTATATATTTTAAATGACTGGAGAGAGAAAAATAGATAAGTGCATTGTGAGGCGAAACATCAATAATATTTAGTAATAAAATACAGAAATGATCTATAAAAAAAGAGAATTTTGATATAAACATAACATCTTGTTTATGTGTGTTCTCCAATGTTGAGAATACAAGAAATTTACACTATTTAACAAATACTAGTTCATATAGGTTGGCCCATGGGCTAAGTCATCAAACTCGTCTGATCTAGTTATGTACGGGGAAGTCGAGTTTCGAATCCTGGTCAGGTACACAAATATATTTTTTTCTAAAGCGTTTTACGCTCTCCTTACAAGAAAATTGGGTTACATTTCTTCTAAATCCCAGCCTCCCGTACCCCATTGGTATATATTTGTGAATATTACGGAAGGGTAGTGAAACAAAGGGCACATCATATATTAAACTAAATAATTTCAATGAATAGAAATAAATTATTTCTTCTGTAAGCGCGAACTTTCTTAACATATATTATATTATAAAAGATTACAAACTAACTTAAATCTAAAATAAACACAACATTTAGTCACCCAATATTCAATTTATCATTGTTAAAGGGTAATTCAAACTTTCACCAAGTATATACTTTGCTGGGATCGTAACCAGGACCCTTAACTCATTAGGTAGATACGCTACCGTCTGGGCCAAGGCATCGAGTTATTTATATCATAAAATAAATGTACATATAATGAGGATAATTACAACATTAACGCCATCATAAGTGTGTGTATAAAAGATGAAACGAGTATATTCGCACGATATATAAAATGTTTACAAAATAATGAGCGCGTGGCGCGATGAGGCGTTAATAGATTCTTGTGTGCGCGCGCAGCATGCCCTTGGCGTTGTCTTTCTATCGTGCTTTTCATTACTTCACCTCCTACCCTGGAACGGAGCAATTTGCTTGCTAATAGCTTTACACTGCACGTTTAGGGATATTTGTTGGCTGTTGGTAGCATTTATCAGCAAATGCTCGCCGTGCACCTGGCAGGGGTGTGCACAATCAGGTCACAATTAACTTCGCTAATAGAGAGTAGAACTAACCTGGTGGTTTTATATTACGTCAATCCACCCCTTACACCTTCTTCACCCGAAAAACAATTATGATTCAATAATCTATTTGCACAAATTACTGGGAGTTGTGGGGTGGGAATCAAACTAAAACAAAACAAACATTTTAGGGGATATGAGAGTAACTGTTAGAAGGATTTTTTTTAAATGAAAAAACCCATATTTACAATCGTATGAAAATGACTAGCGGCTTGACCCGTTCTTAGCACGGGTAGGCTGAATCAAAATAGATCAAATTAGGACCTTCAACATCCGGCTGCCATGATTTCGATAATTGTCCATGTACAATCCTGAGGGAGCTTTGGCAATTACAAACCAAGCTAACTCTGGCATTCACAAACCAATTATTACTACCCTACCCTAACCACTATTATTATTATATTATTATTATTATTATATTAGCACCGCGTCTTAACACATTTTGGGTTATATTCACTTACGCTAATGTGTAATGGTAGGGTGATTGTGAGATGAGATGGAGGACCTACAGTTTAATGTGGGATCCGAACCACGGTGGAGGCCTGGCACTCCACACATTCACAAGTTGTGATTAATACACGTCTTGTCAGAGGTTAAGCAAGGGTTTGGTAATCAGATAAATCTGTCCCGGGACTGAGGATTGAACCCCGGACCCCAACACAGAAGTCTGACACCTTACCCCTATACCACCAGACCACACTAACCCCTATGCAATTCAAACATTCCCAATTTTAAATTTCTAATACTTATCTTATCTATTCTTTTTTTACCTGCCTATCAAATTTTAACTTAATCAAAATCGAAAATAATGTTCTATATTAGTTTTTTTATAACCGCACCTTACTACTTATACACATAGGCATTCTACTTTAATTGTATACATTTTAAACACTTCCATTTCCCTGGCTTCAATTTTGTATTTTTATATGGGATTAAATTTGAAAAACCCTTAAAATTATTTTTTTCATTTCTAGAACGAAACCTTAATTTGAAATTTCAAGTTTCTGGATCCATTGGTTCAAAAACTACATTAGGTAATCTTTTAAACCTTCAAACCTCAGTTTTCACTCTTTAGAAGTAGAATTTCACAAAACCCCACATTATCTCTTGCCCAGGGTCTAAAAGGAACCTTCATGCAAAATCTGGAATAATAAAATATATATTTACTCGAAATAACTTAGAATATTTTAAAGAAAGATATTTACAATTTTAATGATTTTATTTGACATATATTGGTCCAACACCTTAACTCAGTCAGCAGCGTACCTGTCTACTGAGCTAAGGTCCCGGGTTCGATTACCGGCATGGCCGAATATTTATCAATGATCAAAATATGGATAACCATTTCACATTTATAAATGAATGGCTGAAGACTGGTTTTTGTGCCTTTCCTAGTTATAAGATAGATTATAAGGCATATGAAGCAATGACAGGCCAGCAAGCCGGTAGTGGGATATATATGGCTTGAATAAAAACCCGACACAGCCCACTAGCTGGTAGCAGTAATGAGAGTAAAAAAATATGTTAGCCTATATTAATAGTTTCCTTAATATTTGTATTTTATGAATAATGTGATTAATCAAATAAAAAAATGCGTTTATCAATTAATTGTATTAATTATCCTCAAGTATACCCTCACTATCCGGCTCATCATTGTGGGTATTTATAATAATAATATTTAGCACCACGTCTTACTACCCGTTCGGGTAATACGCTCTAAGTACTAATTACGCTAATGGATTAGGAATTGGGAAGGTTTAATTAGAGGAAGTGAACCCGTATTTTCTTGGAGGTAGAGTGGAAAACCATCTATGAAAAACCACCCCCAGTTCACCCGACCGAGATTCGAACCTCGATCTCCCCGTCCGCAGCAGTCGAGCTAAACACTACAAGCGCATTAGCCAACTACGCCACCGAGGTAGTTGGGTATTTATTCTTTCAACCAGTTAAAATAACACTCCAGGTTTGAAGGTAAGACCTAAGGTAATATACTAGATTAAGCTCATTTATAAATTGTGTTTTAAAATTAACGTAGTTCTAAAATATTTATTATAAATCCTAATCCACTAACTCCTTCTTTAAACATTGTATACCCGAAAATTCTCGACTTTATATTTAACATTTCCTTGTATTACTCACTACCCAATGTCCAATCGACATCTATACACAAATGATAATCGTTTAAAATCCAATTATCTTTTTTTCTTGTGTAGAAAATTAGATCATATCATCGTTATTAATAACAAAACTCTATTAAAAAAAAGCAAACTAATACGAAAGCAATTGCAACGAACGATCGTTAAGAGCTCAGTCACAATACTAAGGAACATTCACAACACACCCAAATAAAAAGGTGGGGGGGAGCTAATATGGCTTGGTCGATAAGCATTGGTCAGAGCGAACAGGGATTGTGACAGTTGTACCGAGGTGGGGAAATCGAATTAAAAGTTCATTCCCGCTTCATGTGGAGGGCTTAATAGTTATTTGACATCACGTTAAGCTGTGTGTGAATGGAAATTAATAACATTTACACATTGCCATTTGTATTCATACCTCATAGAGAATGAATCGACCAATAACAATAAAATTGTACTATACTATTACCACTTCAACTATTGAATGTCCTGTAGGGCTTAGACTGGCTGCTTTTCGATAGTATAAATAAAATATTTTTAGAAACAGAACGTTAGTTTTTAAAAACATATTTATTAAACTATTTCCCACGTTGGTGGTCATGCGGACAAAATGGAAGGGCTCATATAATTTGATTTGCTGGTGACGTGGAAGTAATGTTTCAAAACCTGACCGTGATAATTAAGGTGTTTTTTCTAAGAAAAACCTCTCTCTATCACTATAAAAGTTCAAATACATTTTTATCTGAAGTCTACACTACTCATCCATACCTCAATAGTGTAATTAAAATGCAAATAGTTCGAACGGGTAGTAAGCCACGGTTGGGAAATAAAACTAAATTTTATTTATATATATATAACGTACACCAAACTCTTAATAGACATCCGGGATACTCGTATTTATTTACTCCATTATGTTGAATATGAAATAGCTAGAATTAAGCGGAAATGTAATTATATTTTTGTGGAGGGAGAGTGGGAAACTATTTAAAAATAAATGTTACGGCACAATCACAGTAACTGTCTCATATTGTATACTAGTTGAATCCCCGTTCTTTGCACGGGATATTGTGTTATTACTTATTATTTATTTTTGGATGAAATGATGAACTTTGGTCTGAAGCTTAATAGCATGGTTCTTAGCGCTACCCAAGAAACACCGCGAGAAGGTGACCATGTATCGTTTCTCGCGGGGAGTTTTATTTTCGGCAGGCCCCCTTGCCTACCGCCTGGGGCGTTATCCACTGAGCGTGCTGGACAGATCTCTCCCCCCCCCTTCCACCAATCCCCACCACCGCACACCACCCCGGGCTGAGACCTCTCACTCACAGACACTACACACTACAAACAAACATACAAAATTCAGCAAAATATAAAATTAGATTTCTACCGTCTCTTGGAGTTGCATACTAAGACGTAATTGCTTATTTTAATTATTTGTCTGTATTCATTTTACACCCCTTAGAAACATCTATGGGGTTAAAAATTATGACTATATTTTTTATAAAGCATTATTAGAACAAACTTACCGGATTATTACCCTATAAACGCTTAAAAATGTTTATAAAGTAATATTGTTGATTAGGGTAGCCATCCCAATTTTCCCCTTAATCACAAAACATCGGAATGAAACAGCCTTGCCTTTTATAATTAACTTATAAGAAACGCGTGGGCCAAATTTCAGCCCTCTATCTTCGTGGGGAGTGTAAGAATTAGTGATGAGTGAGTCACTCAGTCACGGCTTTCGCTTTTATATATAGAGGGGGGTGACCTGGTGGTCTAGGGGTAAGGTGTCAAATTTCTGTGCTGGCGTCCGGGGTTCAATCCTCGCTCCCGGCACAGATTTATCTGATTGCCAAACCTTTCCTTCACCTCTGAAAAAGGAACATAACTTGTGAATGTGGGTAATGCCAGGCCGCCACCGTGGTTCGGATTCCACGTTAAACAGTAGGTCCTCCATTTCATCTCACAATCACCCTACCATTACACATTAGCGTAAGTGCGTGTAAACCGAACGGGTAGTAAGATGCGGTGCTAATAGTAATAATAATTTATATAGAGAGAGATTATGTCTTCAAAAATAAATTTTGAATAAACTACCCTTAAGTATGTTTTCCTCAAAAAAACAAACACATCATTTTGTTAATCACAATAATTAATCTTTATATATACATTTCAAACTAAATTGGTTCAAGTATATTAAAAAAAAAATTGTTTTTATTGTAAGCTATCCTAAAATTATTTATTTGTAAAAATAAAACAGTATTATTATTTAAAATGAAAAAGATTTACAAATTCCCTTTTAGAATTCAACTTTCAAGGTCAATTCCCTAAAAATTCAAATTTTCTATGTATTGTCCTAAGTAAACTACCCTTAAATTAATTTACTTTAGATAAATAAAGATACATTATAATTAATAATGCAAAATATTCTCCCGAAATCAATTTTGAAACAAATCAATAAATATATTTTTTAAACTATTCAAATTAAATAAAAAAGTCATCAGTTAAGTACCCAAAACTGAAGTTTCCGTCTTAAATCAAGCATACAACTTTATTTGTCATGTTCATGCCAAGCACTATTAATAAATAAATAAATTTATATATATATATCTATAGCAAAATAATTTGAATTTTTAAAAATAACTTATCATCGAACAACCTTTTATCGAATTCCAACCCAATACCAAGTAAATCATTTTATTTGTCATATCAAACGATCCCAAGATACCCATTTGAAACCAAATCGTTATGGCCATTTTCAAACGTATTAAGTTTATGGAATATTAGTCATCAGTAAACTACCTAAAATTAGTTACTACCCCAAAAACCATTAGGTACTTATATTTGTCATGTCAAAAACAATTATGTACTTATATTTGTCATGTCAAACTCTCTTTAAATTCCCATATGGAACTAAATCGTTAGAACAATATTTGTAAAATATTTCAAGTTTTTGAAAAATCAGTCATCAGTAAACTATCAATAAAAGAGTTTTTACCCCCAAATCAATTATTATACACTGTTATTTCCAGATAAATATTTTAAATTATTATTATTATTATTAGCACCGCGTCTTACTACCCATTCGGGTTATACGCACTTACGCTAATGTGTAATGGTAGGGTGATTGTGAGATGAAATGGAGGACCTACAGTTTAACGTGGAATCCGAACCACGGTGGAGGCCTGGCATTCCCCACATTCACAAGATGTCTTGTCAGAGGTGAAGGAAGGGTCTGGTAATCAGATAAATCTGTGCTGGGACCGAGGATTGAACCCCGGCCGCCAGCACAGAAGTCTGACACCTTACCTCTAGACCACCAGGTCACCAACAATATTTTAAAGAAAAACGTTAAAGCTATTTTCGAAATATTTAGAATTTTCAAAAAAAATTCAAATTTGTAAACTATCCTTTTAGGAATTTTTGCCCAAAAACTAATTATACAATGTTTCTTTTCATGTCAATCAAATCCTAGACTTGTATTTTAAACAAAATCATTAAAGCCATTTTCAAAAAAAATTTGAAGTAAAAAAAATCACTTATCAGTAAACTAGCCTTAATTGAAGGACTAGGGCAAAAAAAAAGTTTTGTGGTGTAGCCATATAAAATCTAAGTATCAAGTTTGAAAAAAATCCATCAAACGGTTTTGAATCCGTTACCAGGGACAGATTGATAGACAGAGAGACATAGGGAAGGACAGAATTGTAAATTCCCTTTTTTGGGTTTGTGTATCACATAAAACGTAAAGATTCGTCATAATCTCGAGATAGATTTTTCACGATCACATTACGTTCTCTTGATATGAGAAAGTAAAGAAAAACATCTCGTTATACCAGGCTGAGACTCATGCCTTTGTCCACGGGCCCAATGGGGTACGCATACATATATATAGTGTAATTAATATCCATTATAAATATTTTAATTAATTTTAAACTGAGAAAATTCAAGGTAGTCTTGATTTCGTGTAAATAAGGCCAAAAACCAAATGATTTTGATGTTTTTATATACATTAATTTACCTTTTTGTATTGCGCTTGGGTTCCTAAAGTATTCTTGTCGTATGGCGAATAACATTGAGATGTCGATCTTAAAAGAGTAATGTCACAAAACTGAATCTTAAGAGTCCATATTACTAAACGTAACCCTCTTTGGTGACGTAGTTAGCTAACGCGCTAATCGTGTTGAGCTCGACCGCTAAGGACGGGGAGATCCAGGTTCGAATCTCGGTCGGGTGAACTGTTTTTTTTTCTTCCCCAAATGGTTTTCCACTCTCCCTACACGCAAATGCGGGTTCACTTCCTCTAATTCAACCTTACCAATTCCTAGTCAATTAGCGTAATTAGTACTTAAAGCGTATAACCCGAACGGGTATTAAGACGCGATGCTAAATAATAAAAAAAATACTAAACGTATAACACGTGGCTTATACATCTATATATTACAACTCGAATAAAATACCTAATATTAGTGCAGATTTAATTACTTTCATTAAAAAAACAAGGGCTATGAGACTAGTGAGATTTTTTACTATATCTAAAAAATAAAACATTTAAACTATAATAATTTTAAAAAGAAGAAAATATCTTATTTGTCCCTAACTTGTTGTTTTCGAGAGAATGAACAATGGACTATTAAACGAACCAAACATTGTAGTTGTATTATGATCATGAATCTTTCGCTAGCGTAACACTTTTCTTCGAAAATACACTATTATTTTCTGAGAACAATTGGTTGCCATGTTCCTCAAAAGCAATACATTCTAGGCAAACACAATTTGTAATCAAAAACTTACATTCTTAAAACTCGATATCAAGCAAATAAACGTGTTCCAAAGAGAAAGTAATATGCTTAACCTTTCCCACGAGGAATAATGCACTGTAAAATGTACGTCAAAGATTTAAGGGAAACTTTTATAATATAATAATTAATACAATATAAAATAACAAGGTGTGATATTAACATGTATTCTGTAAATAAACAATATATCTAGCCCATGAACTCTAAAAACTAATAATACAAATGTTGATATACATTTTTTAAGGGTGCCTGATCAAGGATTTCTTATTGTTACAAAAGTTACCAAAACAATATTCACAAATTCAAACATCCAGTCATGTAATATGCACCTGTCACTTTTGATGGATAATATAAATACATATAAATCATTTAAAAAATATACCCGCCTCGGTGGCGTAGTTGGCTAACGCGCTAGTCATGTTGAGATCCACTGCTGAGGACGGGGAGATTGAGTTTCGAATCTCAGTCGGGTGAACTGGGGGTGGTTTTTCCTAAATGCTTTTCCACTCTCCCTCCACGCAAATGCGGGTTCACTTCCTCTAGTTCAACCTTCCCAATTCCTAATCCATTAGCGTAATTAGTACTTAAAGCGTATAACCCGAACAGATAGTAAGACGCAGTGCTAATATTATTATTATTATTTTAAAAATATAGTAATATGTCATCAAATTTGACCGCAAAATGTTTATATGTTATAAATGTTACTTCATACCCCAGATTCGTAAAATACAAGTCTGGTGTTTGGCTCACTGCCTGAGAACGAACACTTTTAAAATTATCTGTCAGCTTATCAGAATATTTTTTATTATTATAATATTTATTGATGAAATATAAAATAAATCTATTGCCCGGGTTATTCAATGGACAGAGACAATTGGGAAGACCTAAACGCAGATTGGAGGATAATATTAGAATGAACCTGAAAGAGATGGGTGTAATGAGGTGGACTGGATAGAATTAGCTCAAGATAGGGATAGGATATAATGAGGTGGACTGGACAGGGGTGAATCCAAATCATTTTCATAAGGGGATCATAATTATAGATAACATAGTTACTTACAATGTTATATTTCTGTTCAAAGCCATTTAATAGTTTCCCATTCATATTTGATCTTATGTATGTTTTAAACCGTGGTCATTCTCCCCAATTTTTAAAAAATAAGATAGTTTTTATGAACTATTTGGAGTGGCCATCCTTCAATTTTTTTTTTGAAAAATGGTTCACTCTAAAACCTATGAGTAGTCTTGGCCTTGATATATATAAAAAAATATTCTTTTACATGCCATTTAAAGGGTTCCTCACCTAGAAATTTTTGGAACTTGGATGCCCCTCGAAACTATTTAGAGTGATCTTCCCCTTAATACTTTACAATAGTTAGATACCTCTAGATGATAGTCTTTGAATTGGTATTCCACCAACAAAATTTTGAAAATTGAATTATTTCAGAAACTAGGCTATTTGAGGTGGTCCTCGCTTTAAATTTCTTCAAAATGGCATTCAACTAGAAGCTATTTGGAATTGTCCTCCCCTAGATATTTTTAAAATTTGGATGACCTTGGAAGCTATTTAAAGCTTTCCTCCCCTGACTTTTTATGCAAGTTAGATGTCTCTTGACTAGTAGTTATTTGAAGTGGTCTTCTCCAGCAAATTTTTGACAATAGAATAAATCTAGAAGTCATTTGGAGTTTGATTTATGACCATCTTTCAGATTCATAATCGATGATATCAGAGGATTTGAAATATATTTAAGGGAGGAATTTATTCCAGGGAGAGGAAAATAATTTCCAAGAGGGAAGATTCTCCCGCAGTTTCACCGCTCCTGCCATCCTAACATACTCTATATTCTGTATTCGTGAATAAACTGCTCTCAGGTGATTATTGGTCTTCTTTGATATGTGGTAATCCACCGTCTCTATGCGGCACAATGTTTGTTACTCGATATGCACGACAAATATTCATACACGAAAACGAATATTTTTTCCACACTTGCGTAAGTCATATCGAACATTGACCAAACGTGGACAAATAACTCACTGTGGACCCGGCTTAAGAGGTGTCTGCGCGTAAAAAGATAAAAAATGGAATAATTTATCTGTAGCGTATTTGATTTCTAAAGTTTGAACTCTCATTTCGTTTTTTGTATTAATTTTCTAGCTTTCACAGGGGGGCCAACTGACTCTTTGACCCCCCCCCCCCCCCAGGATCCGTGCCTGGGACTTGATAGAGCTAGATCAAGAGAGGGATAGGTGGCGTACTTTTATAAGAGCTTTCGAGTTCTTAAGTGAGTAAGAAAGTAATGTTTAAAAAATTTCCATATTAGATCATTTAAAACAAAAGGGGTGAAATATATATGGTGATTAGTAATTCGTGGATACTAACAGTACCACTTGATTAGGCAGGTAAGTAAAAGTAAAAAACACTCTTTGTACAAAATCCGTTCTTCCTATATCTTTTGAGGAAAACGACAATAAAGTTAAAGAGGGGTGATGTGGCAACACTGTGCCTGAAATTACGCAGTTAGACGTAGAAAGAAATGAGATGTGAGTATTTTGTAAGCAAATGAACTACACACATGTAGACTACTAGGATAGGTCAATGGCCATAGGAACATCTATTAGCTGATTACGCTGATTGCTTCCCCGGAAGACGTTATCCGAGCGTATATGTGTTTGGCCGTTTGGAACAGCGTTGTTGGGGGAGACAAGTCAAACGGTACCAGCTCCACGAATGGATGCAGGACGGCCACACAACGTACGGACAGCAGGCGTTGAAGATACTTTAATAACTGTCTTCCAATAACAGTCAGCGTGTAGATCCCGAGACGTGGCACAAGCTATGCAGGTGTCACAGGGATCATTTATGCAGGTGTTGCGTGATGAGGGCTATCAACCATACCATAATGGAACAACTCAGAATCTGCTCCCGGCTAATCTGCCTTATCAAGTATAGTTCTGCCAGTGGCTCCAGCAACAGCATGATGTGGATCCGGACTTCATTGAGCACATTTTGTGCACTGATGAAGCCTGTTTCACCCTAGAAGGACTGAATAACACCCATAACAATCCTCTATGTGCAAGTGCTAACCTACACACCACTCGATTTCGTGTGTATCAGCATTGATTTAGCGTTAATATATGGCTAACCATTGTTGGGGATACGATTGTGGGCCCCTATATGCTACCAGATCGTTTGGATTCCCACAAATAACGTATGTTCCTTGACACGGTTGCTTGTGTGACAGAGGATGTGATATCAGTGTGACGGCACCCCTGCACACTATAGGGCACAAGAGAAGTCTAATCTAACCAGTGGACCGGGCGTGAGGGACCGATGGAATGGCCACTAAGGTCACCAGAACTTACACCACACAATTTTATTTTGTGGATTTACCTCACAGCATCGGGGTACACAACTGATGACCCTCCGCAGTCTCCCGAGGACATTGTGGCACGAAATCACGCCTTTGTTACGACAGTTGACGTCGACACGCTTCACCTCATACATACGCCGTTTGAAGCAATGCATAACCATGCGTGGATCAACCTTTGAACAACTAATGTAAACCTGCATATACGTTTGATGTAATTTTCAGGCAGAACGTTGCCACATCAGCCCTTTCTAAATTAAATGTCTATGTTATCAAAAGGTATGGGAAGGACGGATATTTTTGCCACCTAATTATGTGGTACTGTTCTTATCCGCGAATTACTACTCATCCTGTATATAAAAGATCAACACGTAACAACTTTAGCCCGAAAAAGCAACAAGTTTTGGGTTGAATTAATTAATGGGAAGTTTTAGCTGTTAAGTACTTTACTTGTATGAATTATTTAGGTCTGACTCTCATCTCTTCCTTTGCTATCACTTTACCTCTAGCTGAGGAACTAATTGAACACGGTGACTGGATGAATTAGGCTCCATCTGAATGCCATGCGGCGAGATAAAAGACGCGCAGGCCTGTTCCCCGGGTATGTGCCGAGGCTGGATTTATTTATACGCTCACTTTTGGCTACCAGTTAAAACAGACAACAAGCAGTCGCCGAGCCGGACTTCCAAAATAACGGGGCCACGTGGCCTGGGGTTCGATCTACAACGGTTGTCACCGTCTGAGACTTTGGTTCATTCAGTGCAGTCACACGCACAATAATCTTTTGGCTTTGTTTGAAGAAAAAAAGTCAGCACCCAATAGAATTAAATATTCAATCATGTGGTCTTATTAATTAAATTATATTATTATTATTATTATTATTATTATTATTATTATATTATTTATTATATATTAGCATCACGTCTTACTACCCGTTCGGATTATACGCACTTACGCTAATGTGTAATGGTAGGGTGAATGTGAGATGAAATGGAGACTTACATTTAACGTGGGATCCAAACCATGGTGGAGGCCTGGCATTCCACACATTCACAAGTTGTGATTAATACACGTCTTGTTAGAGTTTAATTATATATCCTAGTTAAATTAATTATTATCGTACTTTCACAAATTTAAAACGCTACCTCAGACTAGAATTTAAGGATACTTATTCATATTACTGAAAATATGTTTCTTGATTAAAATTACATGAATGGATTCAAATCATTGTTCTTGTGAGATTATACGAATACACCCCAGCCCATATAATGTGTCATCTTATGTACCCGAATACCAGCTGCGATTAATGCTCACTGCTTACATTAGTTTTTTCGACACTACTTTGCTCGTTTATGAGATAGCTTTATGATGTATAGGTTAGTTCTTTGAAAAATAAGGAGTACAACAGAATCGTTCTTGGTCCCATGAGTACTTTCTGAGCTTACTGGCAACAAACAGAGAGCCAAAAATTTTAAAGGGGATTATTTGGTAATCTTATCGTTTATCCTGAGATTACCCAACTTCTTCGATCGAAGGAGCCCTTGAACTATAAAAATTACATGCTGAATCCCTCACAGTTAAAAAAAACCCTAATATTATGCATATACAATGATGACGGCTGTTAAATTTTACAAACATAAAAATATAAAACAAATATAAAACCTTACATGTTCTGGATGCGTCTTTGACAAATTCCCTGTATTCAGATTTAGAGAAATTGTCAATACTAATTACTTATGCTATTTTATATTGGGAAAAACAAATAAAGAATAGTCTAAAATTGCCTCATGGAGTACGGTATGGAAAACGCTGGTTTACACTACTAAAAATAAATAATAAAGCATCACAAATTTTGGATACTTAGTCAAATCATATAATTTGATTATATGTGTATTATACACTATTTACTATCTATGAAACAAAAATAAAGTAAATTGAAAGAAGCACTCGTTAGTGTGCGTCTTATCACACCAATTATCATTGCGCTGTTGGCGTAGTACCAAAAAACAAAACTAAATAAACCTAATTCAAAAGAAACTGCAGCACCCAACATTGACACTCTCACGTGAAGGCATTATTACAATTAACACAAAAATAAATTGTTTCTATCGTGAAAACAAAGATGAAGTAAATCGACAGCATCCTATATTAAGCGTCCTAACTTGCCAAACAAAATGGTTTTGTTGGCTTAGTACCTAGAATCAAAACTAAATAAACCTAATACACACGCAACATAAAGAAATTACTGAAAACATTAATCTGTTACTTCAAACCCTTAGCTCACAATAATATTGTCAAAAACGCACACAATTTCCTCATGTTTGCTTATATCAAAACCCTCGTTTCCAAGGACGTTTATTGATCCTTCCAAACCTCTCGTAGCCAAGGACACTTAAACAAATTTGTATACAGAAGATGTATACATTAAAAGTGAATACATTTTAATTGTTATAGATTTAAGACACAAATGTAACCACACAAACATTCGGCGCGTTCGACAATACTTCGCTCGCTGTTGATATAAAGTGATGGTTTCAATCCAATGAGTACTTTGGAGTTTACTGGCAACAATCAAACAGACAAACAATTGAAGGCACAGACAAATTTAGAACTAAACTTTATGTATATCTGACATTATATAAATGGTTTCAAATCATTGCTATTCATGAGATTATATGAGAGGATTCAAATCATGGTTCTTCGTTAGCTTAATTAATTAATGGTTCCAACCATGTTTATTTGTGAAATTATATGAGCAGGTTCTAACAATGGTGTTTTGTGTGCTTATTTAAGTGGTTTATAATCAATAATGATCATGGGTCTTCTTGAGATTATCTGACTTGGTTTAATTACTAATCAAGTGACAACACTTAGTCAATTTGATTTAAAAATGAAATTTATACATGTATTATAATATATTATATATATATATATATATATATATATTATATATATATATATATATATAATAGTAGCTACTATTTTCTAACTACGAAATTCTTTGTCTTTTTCAGAAATAATTCTCAATCTTATATTTATTTTACAACCTATGTTGTCCGTAAGATTGAGAATTATTTCTGGAAAACACAAAGAATTTCGTAGTCTGAAAATAGTGTCTACTTTCGTAAAACATTAACCACAGAAAATATCCGTTCCTCTAGCCCCTTTACTTAATGGCGAGAGGAAATGATTGTGTTCTTCTTTGTCTCAATCAAGACTCCCGATCTTTCAACGTTTGGCCACTCACCCCCCCTCGACTAAGACCCATCAAACGGTGAGTGGTTTGGTTGGCCTCAACTAAAGGGCACAACTGGGCCCTATATTGTCTCTAACAAGCTGAAAGTGCCGGATGTATTCGATTGGGGTTGACAATACGTGACAAGGAGGCTACTGCTGTTGTTACTGTTTGGACCAGACCAAAGATTCGATAGAAATGAGGGGTGGAACGAACATCTTGTTGGATTGTTGGTGTAATTACAGTAGCAGTGCGTGGATTGGCGTAACTCTTTACAGTACAACTTTCATAGGAAGAACATATATGACAGCTAGAAAAGTTAGATATAATTTCTCGTATTCATGCGTCAAGTCATGTTATCTGTAGCTATCACCTGTGATAAATAATATAATATGCACAAAACATACTTTCTACCGCTTTTATCTTAAAATAAACCTTTAATAAAATCTCGTAAGATTTGTTAAAATAAATAATAGGTTTATAAATTGTCATAGCAAAAATTACAGCAAATATCATAAATGAAATAATATACACTTTTACTTACAATAGGGACTAGGAACACTGTTACAGAAAAAATTGAGTTGAGAGAAACATTGTTGTCCACCAAAGAGCAGAAGAATCAAATTCATTTTCAATGACCTGAATTAAAAAATATATATATTTGCTTATAGCTCAGAAATTATTGGTTTTATAAAAACATCTTTAAATATTTAAAAAAAATGTTTAATAGTACTACAACTTTACAATGATAAGTTATTTCGTATCTCAAATAGTTGCGGAGAAATGATGAGAATTGTACAATTTGTCCTATGTAAAGAACCCTCAAAGTTATTTTAATGAGAAAATGAGAACTGCCACCTTGTTTAGAATGATATAAAGTGTCAATAATTTATAAAATTTAATTAAAATCTTTGGTGACCTGGTGGTCTAGGGGTAAGGTGTCGGACTTCTATGCTGGGGTCTGGGGTTCAATCCTAGGTCCCGGCAAAAATTTATCTGATTACCAAACCCTTCCTTCACCTCTGACAAGACATCTTGTGAATGTGGGGAATGCCAGGCCTCCACCGTGGTTCGGATTCCACGTTAAACTGTAGGTCCTTCATTTCATCTCACAATCACCCTACCATTACACATTAGCGTTAGGGCGTATAACCCGAACGGGTAGTAAGATGCGGTGCTAATAATAATAATTAAAATCTTTAGATTGAATTTCGAGAAAATCAATTTTTTCCTTTTTTTTGCCCTTCAGTAAACTACCCTTAAATTTAAAGTGGGACATCTAATTACAAAAAGCCGTCGTTTGGACCTTATGAACACCCCATATACCAAGTTTTAGTCTAATCGGTAAAAAGTTTAGGTTCTAGCTCGAGTTACAGATAAACGGCATTGTGAAAACCACATCTTTGGAAACATCAACATTTATAAAAATCTCAAGTTCATTTTTTTACGCTCACGATACTTTCTCTCCAAGGTGTCGAAAGAAAGTATGTATTTTCTAAAAGGACCATCCTATGGGAATTGGCTGTTTCGACACCTTATCATAGTAGGTAGCGCGTTCCCTTTCTAATGACTATGCGAGTGATTGTTAGTGACTAATATGTATGTCTCGTATGTATATAATTGCAAATATATTGAATATCTCGGATAACAAAGCATCCGTATGGCTCGAAGAGTTTAAAACATGCGCTCTGCATCTCTAATAATTCTGTATGAGAATTTAATGATTTCATGTAGGTGACCTGGCGGTCTAGGGGTAAGGTGTCGGACTTATGTGCTTGGGTCCGGGGTTCAATCCTCGGTCCCAGCACAGATTTATCTGATTACCAAACCCTTCCTTCACCTCTGACAAGACATCTTGCGAATGTGGGGAATGCCAGGCCTCCACCATAGTTCGGATTCCACGTTAAACTGTAGGTCCTTCATTTCATCTCACAATCACCCTAACATTACACATTAGCGTAAGTGCGTATAACCCGAACGGGTAGTAAGACACGGTGCTAATAATAATAATAATAATAATAATAATAATAATAATAATAATAATAATAAACTCATGCAAATAATGAGGTCATATGATTATGAACCCGATAGGTCATATAGTAATGGGCCAAAATTTTCCTAAAATTACACCTCAAATAAAACTTTTGTTTTAGCACCGCCCCTTACTAACCGTTCGGGTTGTACTCATATGAACTAATTGCGCTAATGTATTAAGGATAAGGAAGGTTTAGTTTAGAGGACGCGTACCCCTCACATTTGTGTGGCGAGAGAGTTGAAAACCATTTAGAGAAAACCATCCTCGGTACATCCAACCGGGATTCTAACCCCAATTTACCCATCATCATTAGTCTAGTCTATTGCGAGAGTGATGCCTTAGACCACGCGGCCACCGAAGAGGGTATTGGTACTTTTATTCTACCTTTTAAATATAAATATCTCAACTGATCTAGAATATTTGTTATAAGTATTGTGACATTTGACCAAGAATTTGTCTTTTCACTTAAAATGTTTAATTTTAAATACCTTTATGCTAAGGACAGATATTCCAGAACCATTGATCTTAAAATATGTAGAAAATTAAACTAAATATAGCTAATCATATAAATTTAAATATGACACCTGGACATGGGAATCGAACCCAGGACCCTTGGTTCAGTACGCCTATGCTATAATCATTGAGCTATTGAATCGTCCCATGTTCAGGTTCATTTTTCACTCATGTTTTAAGGCAGAGTCTGTGATGGCCGTACAGAAATCGTCAGCTACATGTGAGCGATAAATTAATATCACGAGCTATCAGCTAACACAGCCACCTTGGACTAGGCAATATTTTATACTACCATTAGTACAATGACATCTGTATGATGATGGAATATGTAGGCCAACTATTATACGAGTAGTTAGAGCATTGGAGTACCAAACCAAAGGTCCTGGGTTAGATTTCCATGTACAGGTGTCATTTTTCAATTCAAAGAAAATAATATCTAGATGCGGCTATAAACGTAGCTAACATTTATAATAGCTTGGTTATTTATTTCCAACATTAAATATAATGTAAATCAATATTTTATTTATATTGGTTAAACAAGTACTTTGTTACAAAAACTGTAAAATTACATATTTAACCAGCGTTTATTTTCATCTCACATTAAGGCTTCACAACATTTTTATTCAAAACCATTGAACACACATGATAATAATCTATATTTTGATTCATATTTTTCGATCAAAGAGAAAACATTCGGAAATCTGCAAACGTGCAATATTTTAACTCCTGTCAAATGCTTGTGCATTCAGACGAAATGAATGAAATGGTAATGTGGGAGGGCAGTTTTATTTGAATTGATGAGTGAGTGGTAGCGTGCGGTCGGTCAGTTGGACATACCCATCAGGTCGGCAGCTTCGTCTCGACATTGATGTACGTCCCCTGTGACGTAATCCCTCTCAGGAATACAGATCTGGATCGTTCTGCTGCAAAGGATTGCGGTTGGAGAAAGATTTATTGGATGGATAGAAGTGTTATGCCGCGTGGCCGACACGAGTGGCTTTATTATAACTTTACCCCTCGCTAGGTTGGTAATCTTGTCTCTCGATGATAATGGCATTGGCCTCGTTCAGTTTTAAATTTTGACCACCGGATTATTCAACGTTATATATATAAATGTGTGATCGGTCACTTGGTCTAGTGGTCAGCACCCTGGTTACTGATCTAGAGGTCCCGGGTTCGGTAGGTATTTTTCCCAAGAGGGGAATTGATCATATGGTCACCATGGTCTGGTTAGTTAAAGGTTAAGTTAGGTTTAAGATTGCCACTGTCCCCACACCTTCATACTCATTATCCTCACATGACTCATTGCGGGTATGAATAGACAACCCCCTATGGTGTACCTGGGACACGTTCTGTTCCCACAGATCAGCTCAAAGTCACATACACGGCGACCGAACAGATACTGCGTTTATTACGGTCAAATTGACCCTACGCTAAAAAAAAAAGTTAAAAAATGTGAACGTAATCAATATGTATTTTGGCTCACACCTACACCGATGGGCACATGATCTAAATGTCAAGATTATTAAATAGAGTTTTTATAAATGGTTTCCCACTATCCCTTCACGCAAATGTGGGAACATTTCCTTTACATTCTACTTTTCTCATTGTACCTCCTCTATCGTAATTAATACTTAACACCGCGTCTTACTAACCGTTCGAGCTACGCATTTAAGTAATAATTACACTAAATGGCTAAAAATTGAGAAGGTTGAAAAGAAAGGAAGTGAACCCACATTTGCCTGAAAGGAGAGTGGAAAACCATTTATAAATAAACCCAGTTCACCCAAGTAAGATTCTAACCTCGATCTCCTCGTTCTCGGCAGTCTAGCTCAACACGAAACTAGCGCGTTAGCTAACTATGCCACCGAGGCGGGTCACTAGCTTAATTAGTATATTTGCCTACAGCCTAAACTGGTAGTGAAACGTGTTAAAAAAATATTGATTTGCATCCGTGGGTACATGACCTAAATGTCAACTAGAATTGTTTGACGGTTACGGAGAGGTTTGGGTTTGAATCCCAGCTGAGTGTTCTCTCACTTTATTTCCTTCTATCACGCCACAATAGAGTTTCCATTACAGTTAAATCAAGATTTAGCACACTCATGATGATAAAAATATCAGCCTTGTTTTTTGGTTTCACTACGTTTGTATTGTTGAGGAAATTAATTTTAATTTTTTTTTAATACATACATATCATCAAGTATATATGTTTACGTCTGTGAATGCTAAATAGTGACCTAAGTCTATAATTGTATAAAAGGCCTAATGGATATTACATCTCAGTTGTATCATTGAAAGTTTGGTGGATTGCATAACATATTGGTCCCGTTTGCTGTAAAGTTAATGATGACTGGTCAAGGAATATAACGCTGCTACAAGCACGTTTACCAATCCACGTTGCAAAATAGCGCTAAGAGTAAACGTGATTTGAAACGCACCTTCAGAACCAGGATAACTCATAGAATTTATTGTTTAGAAAAAAACAGGGAATACCAGGAAAAAAATAATAGTAATAAAAATACTGGAATATTTGTGAATCTGAGATACTTTAGTTCAGACTTTAAATCTAAGTCCTTTGTATGAATACACAAGGTGAAAATAAGAACGTTGATTAAAACAAACCTGCCTCGGTGGCGTAGATGGCTAACGCGCAAGTTTCGTGTTGAGCTAGACTGCCGAAGACGGGGAGATTGAGGTATGAATCTCGCTCGGGTGAACTGGGGGTGATTTTTCCTAAATGGTTTTCCAATCTCCTTACATGGAAATGCTGGCTCACTTCCTCTATATTCAACCTTAGCAATTCTTAACCTATTATAGTAATTAGTACTTAAGCGTTTAACCCTAACGGGTAGTAAGACGTGGTGCTAAGTATATATATATATATATATATATTCCTGTAGTAGGAAAATAGTAGAATGTATCAAGCTCAATTCACGATTTATATTAATAGTTTCTTAAATAAGTTCAGGGCCAGCACAAGGGTTTATTGCGTCCTAGGCGTGACTTAAAATTTGCGGCCCGGTTGTATTCGTGCGATATAAATAAACGCACTACCTGTATGACACAACATAATAAAAATAATAATGATAATAATATGGTGCCAAAATAATGGAGAAATAAATGAAAAATAATAAACACATAATAAATAAATCAATAAATCTACTTACTTAATCACAGCGTGGAAAAATATGATCCTTTCTTCCCTTTCTTTTTTCCTAATATTTTAGGAAATTTTAATCAAATATTAAAGCGATTCTTCGAGAAAGTGACACAATCTATCTATAATAAAAATAATGTTTGTGGCATGTCAAAAATTCATAAAAATAATAATTTTGTAAATCCATCTTGTTTTCTAAAATATATTTTTAGTATAAGATAGTAAAATAATTAAATGTTATTTCTTCATTAAGAAATAATTATTAGTTTATTTAATTTAAAAATATTTTTAAACCCTAAAAAAATACATTTTTTTAATACGTCCTTAGAACCTAGGTGACCACCTAGATTCGTCTAAATACCTAGGTCTTGTACGTAACTAACACATACATTAATGCGTATATTTCAAAAGGGTAGCTTTATACAAGTTTATATTTGTTGGGTAACAAGTCTGGGTGAGATTATCTCTAGAAATAGTCTGATATTTTCCAAAGTTCGTTAAGTATCTCGGGTAGTTTACCTTAAAGCGCGGGCACGTAACGTCTCCGGAAGTGTGCGTTCTAACCGGAGCAAATAGTCCCAAAATATACCAGTAACAATGTGCACTTTATGTAAATTGCATGAAACTGGTGTAACGTTGTCGAGTCAGCACCAAATATAATATTTCTCTTCCTCTTCAAGCACTGTTGCTGTTTGGTCACGGTCGTAGATTCCCTAATAACACCAACAAATCAGTGGATTGTAATAATTATTTCAATATGAAGAATCAACAATATCGGTGGGACATTCATTTAAAACGTAGCTTATTTTTATATTTGTGATTAAATTATTATGAGAATTGACTAATTAAAATAAAACCACTTATTAGTGTTCCACTAGTATGTTTGTGTCGGGTCAATAATGAAATAGTTCAAGTTATTATTATTATTATTATTATTATTAGCACCGCGTCTTACTAACCGTTCGGGTTATACGCACTTGCGCTAATGTGTAATGGTAGGGTGATTGTGAGATGAAATGAAGGACCTACAGTTTAACGTGGAATCCGAACCACGATGGAGGCCTGGCATTCCCCACATTCACAAGATGTCTTGTCAGAGGTGAAGTAAGGGTTTGGCAATCAGATAAATCTGTGTCGGGACCGAGGATTGAACCCCGGCCGCCAGCACAGAAGTCCGACACCTTACCCCTAGACCACCAGGTCACCTATAGTTCAAGTAAAACATAAAATTACTCAATACAATAACATTTAAAATTGATCTTACAACTTATGATTTATGATAAACTCCATGTGGAGTTTGTTTGTCTGTCCAGAGTATTTTTTCAAACTTATCGATAAGATACAAAGCTCAGACTTCAACCATTGATTACGTAAATGTTGTAGTTACACCAAAAAAATTCTTAAAACTGTTATTTTTCATGCGGTGGCTCCAACGTATATTCAGCACACCCCAATCACGTGGCTATACCTATAGTTTTTGGTTAGGGTTAATGCAATTTTTATTAGAAAATTTCCGAAACCAGAAAATATAAATCCTGAAAACCTGACAGATCCAGGGACACAAATCACGTTACCTCATGTTTTGAAAAATCTAAAAATATGTCAAAACTACGAAGAACAGTTGCGTATGAACCCGAACAGGTAGTCTGACGCGACGCTAAAAAAAAACTATAGATAATAGACTTGGCGCATGAAATCCAAAATTGCTCCTGTTGGGACAGGCCTAATCCCTAGTGACTTATAAAGTACTATCTGACAAATCAGCTAATATATATCAAAAACTATAAGTTATACTCTTTACTGTCTCATCTTTCTTATGATTTACCAAGTTGTCACTTTCTCAACAGACTATACTGCCGATGACGGGAAGATCGGGGCTCGAATCCGATCGCGTGTACTGAGGGTAGTTTTCCTAAATGCTCTCCTACTCTCTTTTCTGATATTGTTTTTAAATTACTCAACACTAGTTAGCTCTCATTAATTAAGACCTATAGAAGCTTTCATTAATCAAAACCTATACAAATATCTACTTTTAATATACTGCAATCGATGAACATATTTATCACATTTGAACCAATATCCATTTTTATAAATATTCGTCTCTGTTAGAGGGAGCAAAATTTTCCTAAAAGGAGAAGTGCCTCCCCTTGTTCCTCCAGAGATACCACCACGCTTACATTCGTGACAGTACTTGGTTAATTTCTCCCACAATACTCTTTCATATTGAACACAATTTAATTAATTTATATCATTTACAGCATTTATAACATTTGTATACAACCCGAACGGGTAGTAAGACATGGTGCTAATATATAATAATAATAATAATAATAATAATAATAATAATATATATTTATATTCCAATGACCCGCCTCGGTGGCGTAGCTGGCTAACGCGCTTGTCGTGTTGAGCTCAACTGCTGAGGACGGGGAGATCGAGGTTCGAATCTCGGTCGGGTGAACTGGGGGTGGTTTTCCTAAATGCTTTTCCACTCTCCATCCACGCAAATGCGGGTTCACTTCCTCTAATTTAACCTTCCCAATTCCTAATCCATTAGCGTAATTAGTACTAAAAGCGTATAACCCGAACGGGTAGTAAGACACGGTGCTAAATATTATTATTTTTATTATTATTATTATTATTATTATTATTATATTCCAATGAGAAGAACATTACATCTTGTGAATGTGTGGAATGCCAGGTCACCACCGTGGTTCGGATTCCACGTTAAACTGTAGGTCCTTCATTTCATCTCACAATCACCCTACCATTACACATTAGCGTAAGTGCGTATAACCCGAACGGGTAGTAAGACGCGGTGCTAATAATAATAATAAGAACATTACATTGTTTGAAACGTTTGACTTAAAAATGACCTGATCAATTTGTTCAAAATACATAATTACAAGTAAATGTAATCAAAATTATTTAATGATTTCATTAACCCCACTTTAATTAAACAATTTCGAAAATTATCTAGTTCCAATTCTTGATAAAATGAAGTAACCCGATATTACTAGGCTAGTTCTTTTGTCGAATATCTGTATGGGATATTTTTAACTTATAGAAGCGTTGCACCATATCATTTATTTTCTTTCTGAAACGCTCCTCCACAATAGTTAAAGTGACAGATTGTACTAGTTTCCGAATTGGAAATGAGAATTTGAAGCCAGCTAGCAGATGGCAAGCTTCATGCATAATGCAGACCTATCAATCCACATGATGTCAAGTTATTGGATTCCCCCCCCCCACACCCCTTCTTTCTCCCTTCTTCACGGATTCCAACGATAACCTTGTTTAACATTCGCCCGACCGATTATCGGTTGAGGAGAAAAGGGGGAGTATGGGGGGTAGACTTGGTTTACTAATTGATTGGATTCACATTGAAATATGAAGGGAGGGTATCAACGTGGATTAGGAAATGTGTGTTTTGCTAGCTATACTTTCATATTGATGGGTTAGAGACGTATATACGACTTCTTTATGAATATCAAGATGGACTTGAATTTAATAGTTATAATTTTAACTCTGTATTCGTCTGAGATTGTAATATGTCACAATAGATACAGCCACTTAAGAAATTGTTTGATCTAATATATATCACGCTTCTTTCAATTTCCAAGCTATTTTTTATATTGTATGCATATTTTAATAAGATCTTAAGCTCAACATAATTGAACAGATATTTTTTAATGTTTTATTAAGTAAATACCACTAGGCCTATTTTCTTAATTTACTTAATAGGTATTTTGAATCAAGTAGACTAAAAATACTGCATTACTTTGTAAATTTCATAATATATTCTAATCGTAGAATCATTGTGTTGACTTTTGGTGGTCTTGGGGTAAAGTGCTCGCCTAGGGACCCAGTGTGCGTGACTTCAAACCCAACCCAGGGGGACTGATTTTTCTTGAGCAATAAACATATGCAGCACAATTTCTTTCGGAGGGGAAATAAAGCCGTCAGTCCTGTGATGATTGTTTATTGTAAGATAACCCTTGAAGGTATGGGAAAATAGCTTCCCGGCAAATTTGGTAGCCCTTTAGCGCTCGATCATAGAAATTCAGCATGGAAGGCAAACAAGGTTTCAAATGATAATAGCCTACATACAAATTGAGTCACTAAAATAATTTCCAAAACGGTTGAATGAATGTATTTACCATTCTTTTTAAATGTTTATATCCACCTTTCTTGAACCTTCTTCAAATATAAAATTTGATAAGTACGTAGGTAAGCATCTGACCTGCCTACTAGCCTATTCCTCGCCATAAACGACCAAGATATAGTTTGATATAGTTGGAAAGATTATGAGATCAGGTCAAAATATAATCGCTTTCCAGCAAACATTTTGTCCTTCACATTATACCTCACAACATTGATAGCCATAAACCTAACTTTCAAAAGCTACATCACTTTACTTCTACTTTTGGCATTGCCTTCACGATATATTTACAGCCATTCTGGTAGTGATATTTTGTTTTTACTCTATAATGTATATTTATTGGACACAAACCTGGAGCTACTCAACAAATTTGAGACCCGGGTCGGTGGACGAATGGTCTAAGGCAGTGTTTCTAAAACTCATATTAGTCTAAGGGCCAAATTCACAAATTCTGGGCCTATGTCGGGCCACAGTCTAAAGAAAAATATTTGCTTGAACATATTATATACTTCTTTTTGCAGTGCGTCTTACTACTCATTCGGACTAAACACATTTTAATCACTTTAATGAGTTAGAGATCAATAATATATAATTGGAAGGAACTATAACCGCATTTGAGTGAAAGGAATTTGGATAAACATCTATAAAAACACGCTTTGTTTATCCGGTTAAAATTCTAACCCTGTCCTCCCCTACACTAGCAAACTATACCACATAGCCTCTTGTTTTGTCCACGTGACCACCGATGTAGTTATATACTAGCTATTTGATGCTCTGTATTTAAACCATTCATTTATATTAATAATATTTAAAAACTTATATTTTTCGAGAAATTTATGTGGGCTAGCGGAATACTTAAAGCAGTATTTACTAAATTATGTAAATACAAATTCCCACTTTCGGTAAATATTGAAAGTACTAAAAAAAATACAGTAAAGATTGAAATATTCAAACTTTTTTTCTTCAAAATTAGGTAGACACTAAAGTTAAACTATTATTTTATTGTATACGTACATGAATGCAGGAGTGATAGTAATATAAACATATTATAGACAAGCGGGCAAATCATATATATCTCGCGGGCCGAATGTAGCCCGTGGGCTGTGAATTTGTCAACCCTGGTCTAAGGCGTCATTCTCACAATAAACTGAACTTCAAATGATGAGTAAACTAGATGTCGAATCCTTGTCGGGTGTACCAAGGTTGGTATTTCCTAAATGTTTTTCCACACTCCTTCCATGAAAATGCAGGTTCACTTATTATAAATTCAACTTACATATTCCCTAAATCATTAGCATAGATAGTAAATACACGTATAATCCGTACGGGTAATACTGGAGCTAGAAATAATGTTTTATCATGATTATATGAACAACTTTTAAGCATGCATTGGCTACGCCTTTTTACGACAGTGAGTCTGTAACATATCTTACAGAACTCACAAGCTTACCGACTTGAAATTCATCCTCAAGGTTTTGTACGACTATTAATAATAATAATAATATTTAACACCGCGTCTTACTACTCGTTCGGGTTATACGCATTAAGGACTAATTACGTTAATGGATTTAGGAATTGGGAAGGTTGAATTAGAGGAAGTGAACCCGCATTTACGTGGAGGGAGAGTGGAAAACCATTTATGAAAACCACCTCCAGTTCACCCGACCGAGATTCGAACCTCGATCTCCCCGTCCTCAGCAGTCGAGCTCAACACGACAAGCGCGTTAGCCAACTACGCCACCGAGGCGGGTTGTACGACTATTGATTACTTCTACTCCTCAAAAGCCAAATATTTTATAATCTTGTCAGACTATCCGCATATTTATTCTAATAGAGTAAGTACGAGGAAATTATAATTTAAAATGAATGCAACCGAATTTGCGAGGAGGGAGTGTGGAAAACTATAAATGAAATAAAAACACCCTACGTAAATTCTCGCGTGATTCGAACACCGATCTTAACATCACAATTTGACCAGATGAGGTTAACGCCTTATCCCTCGTGCCTACCATCGAGGGTTTCATAACTATTAAAGTGGTCGTATAAGTCCGTACAAGAATCTTCGGCATTCAAATGTTTATTTAATCCATAAACTTGAAAACGTAAAACTAAAACAAGGAGGTACATTTGTGCACATCCTTTCAAACGTGATATCTATGATAACTCATCTCAGATAGAGGAGAAAGCAGGGGCGGGTAGTCTATATCTCGGGGTCGGCGAGGTGGGGACGTACACATTCAACGAGTTACTCTTGCGTCAAAGCATCTCCTTCACGACACCGCTTGATTAAAACTCCGGAGGAAGAGAAAATCAAAACTGTGGCGTATACCTCACTTCGTTCATCCTGAGAACTAGCAGTAATTGTAAGATTCCCTGCACGCTTCACCTGGTTTAATCTAGATTCCTCTAGTGTATGTGTGTGTGTGTATGTGTGTAATGACATGCACGGGGAAGGTGTTTTTTTCTGTATTCTAAAAACTTTTTGGTTAACATTAGGCAATGAGTGATTCTGATTTTAGGTCTAGTTGAAGGTCACATTCGGATTTGGTCTTTGTGTTTTAGTTGATTATTTATGTATATAAAGGGGACCTGGTGGTCTAGGGGTAAGGTGTCAGACTTTTGTGCTGAGTGTCCGGGGTTCAATCCTCGGTCCCGGAACAGATTTATCTGATTGCCAAACCCTTCCTTCACCTCTGACCAGACGTGTATTAATCACAACTTGTGAATGTGTGGAGTGCCAGGCCTCCACCGTGGTTCGGATTTCACGTTAAACTGTAGGTCCTCCATTTCATCTCACAATTACCCTACCGTTACATATTAGCGTAAGTGCGTATAACTCGAACGGGTAGTAAGACGTGGTGCTAATAAAATAATAATAATAATAATAATAAAATAATAATAATAATAATAAAAATTTAGGCATATAAAAAAGGTGTTCGTTTTTATTAGTTAAAACTAATCGCACATTAAATTAATTTCAATTTATTTTTATAAACATACTATTACTATTATTATTTAGGACTTAATACCCAGTCTATTGGTGGAGTAATGATTACTATTTTAATAAAAACCTGTTTGTTATAAGATAATACAATTTTCAAAAACACAGTACAAGCACCCATAGATTAAAACTTTGCCGATGTATGTTCATCACTACTATTGTTTATGTTATTTATGATGATCCAATTTATCTTCAAAGTTTGAAAACTAGGCTAGCTATACGAAGTTATTTATTTGTTGATTTATTAATTTATTGATACCCTAAAGTTTTAAGCTCATGGTCAGTCTTACAATTTTAGAGTTACTTATTCTAATGCTATTTTATATATCATAAATATATTATTATATAGTGAAAATATTGAGACTTTATTTTAAAACTTATTTCTAAGAGCCTCCATAATTATTGTTATAGTTTTAATATATTTGAATATTATAATTTTACGGGTTGTTTTCTATGGGTGTGAAAAGTGGTCTCTTGCCTTACATCTCGAAAACAAATTTTGGGTTTTCTAAAACAAGCTATTTAGCAGGATATTTGGTTCAAAAAGAGATGAGGCTACTGGGGAGTGGAGGAGGTTACATCATGATGAGTTACATACCGTGTACTCATCACAAGACATTGTTAAGATAATCAAGCCTCGTATATTACGGTGGGTAAGTCATGCAGTGCAAATAGAAGAATTTAGAACCATGTTTAGGGTATTGACTGACAAACTCAATGGGAAGAGACCATTGGGAAGACTTAGACGCAAATGGGAGAATAACATTATAATTGAACTGAAATATATAGGCTATAATGAGGTGGACTGGATAGAACTAGCTCAAGATAGGGATAGATGGCGTACTTTTGCAACTACAGCAATGAACTTTCGAGTTCCTATTGATATATAATAAGTAAATTTTGTATATATATATATATATATATATATATATATATATATATATATATACAAATTGACCACCCAATATATATATATTGGGTGGTCAATTTTAAAAATTTTGCCTGCCTAGCAAATTATTCTCCCACTTATTTTTGACAATATTCACCGATTTTAAAGCTTAACATTCTGATTGTATAGCATTCCAACACATAGCCGCTTGAAAGGTTGATTCTATTCGTGAGCTAAAACTCAAAAAGATGTTGGTTTTCCGTATTGATCCAAGTTTCTTAGGTAGTTGTTAATGTGATCATATGTTTTTAGGTTAGAAACAAATCTTAAACAGGAGTTTTAGAGTTTAAAAAATAATAATTGTTTTTAAGCTTACACTCATGTCAAGAGGAAACTCTGAGGAGTAATCAAGATACCAACCGGACCAATTTTATTAACATAATATGGTTTATTTTACGTCATTTGGTAGAATGTGTTTGAATATGTACTAAGAACACGGTTGTTAGGACTGTATCTGACGAATATAAAAACTAATTTAATATTATTATTATTATTATTATTAGCACCGCGTCTTACTACCCGTTCGGGTTATACGCACTTACGCTAATGTGTAATGGTAGGATGATTGTGAGATGAAATGGAGGACCTACAGTTTAACGTGGAATCCGAACCACGGTGGTGGCCTGGCATTCCACACATTCACAAGATGTCTTGTCAGAGGTGAAGGAAGGGTTTGGTAATCAGATAAATCTGTGCCGGGACCGAGGATTGAACCCCGGCCGCCAGCACAGAAGTCTCTAATTTAATAAATTCCCACTTAAGAGTCATGTGATATGTAGCTTTCACTTATTATAGATAATAATCATACCTGTAAAAGAATTGTTGACAGAGCTTATAAACCCAAACGGGTAGTAAGACGTGGTGCTAGAAAAAAAAATCACGAAAATGAAAATTAACTTTGTTTATGAATACAGTCGTCACTTAATACCATCTTTCAATTAAATTCGTTTGAAAATATTAAACTTTATGTATAATAATTATTGTACATTGATATTCATGTAGCCTACAATAATTAACTCTTGTACAAACAACAACATGATTGTCGACCTCAAATCTACAGTGTCTCGGTGATAATAATTGATAGCTCTATGAGCTAAGGAATTGACACGTACACATCACAGAAAATACCTTAAGCTATGAGTGAAGAATGACCTTGAACACGGAACAAATTCCTGGATAGCAGTGGTAGGGTATTGCGTGCTAAGCCAAGGCTTGGACCAGTGTCCCGTTGTAAATGTTCAACTATCTTTAATTTAATTGAAGAAAAAAAAAATAATAATGTGTTAGTTAATAATTTCATTTTTGATTTTATCGGAGGTATTTAACGTACACTTTCTGAACCAACTGATTAAATCAGCATACAACTTATAAACTAACTTAAATCTAGAATGTACACATAATTCATCTCCCGGCCATTAATTCATCACTTTGAAAGAGGAAACTCTCATTTCAACATTGATAGATTTTTAGGCCATGAAAAGAATAGAACCTAGCACCCTTAGCTTTGTAGATTGACACGTTACCGACTAAGTTAAGGTGTAGAACTTTTAGTTCATAAAAAGTCGTTCAAACCGTGTCAAAAAAAACCTTTTTATAGCACTATGGTCTTATTTACCAGTCCGGGCTATACGCACATGTGCTAATTACACTCGAGATAGGGATGAGAAAAGTTGAATTCAAAGGTAGTGTACCTGCATTTGCATGGAGGAAGAGTGGAAAAGCATTTAGGAAACAACACCTTCAGTCCACCCGATCGAGATTTGAACCCTGATCTCTCTGTCATCGGCAGTCTAGTCTATTGTGAGACCATACGACCACGGGAACGGATATTAATACTGTAGAAACAAATTGAATCATGCATTGTAACTTTATTATATTTCACTGTTTAGTTGGCCAGCCTGTTGATCACAAGACAAATTATAAATTATTCAACAACCCTGTACCACCCTACCCCCTACCCCGATACTTCCAAAGTTCACTATGTGCCGGGTCTTGTTATTTCCTGGACACAGATTCCTAGAATGTAACTTGATTGATTTTTCACGTCATTTCCGGGAGTTAACGGTGCCTCTTGGTATAACCGGGGAGAGGATGAAGGAAGGGGATGTTTGCCACAGACAGGAGGGCAGTGGTAGCAAACATCCCTTATTGCTCTCACGTAGGTCGCCTTGCAGCACTTTAGATTTTAGCGCTGGTTCAAGCTGCTGAGTAGGATGAGAATAGAGCCAGACGGACTCTTCAACTAGAATCAGCCCTTCATCTAAGGGTCATTGCAAAGTAAAAATACTATCGACTGGATCAAAACTACAAAGTAGAGCATTGTTTCTTTGGTTTCTATAGAGTTTTAAAAGAATTTTCAGCGATTTGATCACACTGCTGTGCAAACAAATTAATCTTTGCGAGTGAAAAACCCTTACTTTTTTTTTTTTTTTTTTTGCAAAATACACCTCTCGTTTGAAATAATCTGTTACCGAATTAAGTTTATAAGGTTTTAGAACCATTAATTCATTCATTCAGATCCCAGGGAGAGAACTTAATTTTCCCTACTATATTTTGATCTAAGAAAAATTGTCCCTTATTCACGTTATTAATTGTCCCACTTCCATCCCACATGAAACTGGTGTATCACTAGTGATGGTACAGCGAGGTCACCAACTAGCTTGTGCCTTAGAGTAAGCTCTTATAGTTTTCAAAGAATAAATCTTTTAATTTAACCCAGTATAAAAAAAAGATTGAGCAATTTAGCAATTTATAAAATATTCTAGTAGTTGAATAAGGAGAGATTAACCTGAAATTTTAATTTGATAATTTATATACTTTTAGTTGACTGGCTTTCTTAATATTATATCAATTATTTTTAATAATTTTGCACTTGAATAAATATTACTTCCTTTTTTTATTTAACCGACAATTTAAAAAATTGAATGTTTGTTCTTAAATGTCAATACAATCTTAATCAGATATAATAATTGATACGGTACACCTCACATACTTTCTAGCTACTTTACTTAAAAATAAAAACATTAACTTAACATTAGTAAAATATGTTGAACGTAATAATATACATTATTGTAGAAAAATAATGATAAAAAAGCATCACATTACATTAAAGATCATGTTGGAATAATGCACATTGTTACAGCAACAGATTGAGAATAAAGAAACATCTCGATTCACCAAAGAACCCTAACGATCAACTTCCCATTTACCGGACCTTCATTTATAAAACTTTTTGCTTGTTGCTCGGAAAACTATTGGATTTATAAAAATATATTTCAAATAAATGTTTTAGTTTTAATTGTTCTACAACTTTGCAATGATATGTTATTTATCAATGCAAAAATACGCGAAAATATCAAAATTAGAGATATCTGCTTATGTAAGGTACCCTATTAGTCATTTTCTGGGAAAAATGAGATACAATATTTAAAAAAAATCAAGCACCACGTCTTACTACCCGTTCGGGCACCAATCCTATTTACTAATTACACTTATGTGTTAGGTTTTAGAAAGGTTTAATTTGGAAGAAGTGCATCCTCATTATCGTGGAGGGAGAGTGAAAAACCATTAAGAAAGGAACAGCTTCAGTGCGCCTGACTGGGATCAAAACCAGATCTACCGGTTTTTGGTAGTCTAGTCTTACATGGGATTAGCTCATTAGACCATGTGGCCACTGAAGCAGGTTTTTATTGTTAAATGGTACCTAGATACGAATTTTAATCAAAATTGTTGGAACATATTTCGAGAAAATCTGTTTTTTTTTCTCTTTTTCTCCTCAAGTAAATTGCCCCTAATATTAGGGTTTGATTGATAATTCTAAAACCGTTAGATATCAAAGGTTAGCCCAATTAGTAAAATAATGTCGGCTCTAGCTCAAGATATAGAAACACGAACAGACGGAAATGCGAACATATTTTTTCGGGTTCATTGGGTCATGAAACGTCAACATCTATCAAAATATCAATTTCGTTTACGATCACAATACTTTCTCTCTCTCTGAGAGGTTGCCATAAAGTAAAATAAGCTGTTAGTTGAATATTATTATATTTAATTAAGAATGTAGACTTGAAAAGAAACCAAGTTCGTATCTCCTGATTGCTATAGAGAAGGTCGTGTCTTAGACGACCTCATTCGTCGAACAGTTCCGAGCAACTTGCACTTTCATCGCCCGCCATTAAGTATGTTGTTGCGTCATCCTGCTACCGCCCAAAACCCGATGTTGCCCGCAATAATAAGACATAACATCTGTTAGAGGTGAAAACTCTGCCAAGATGTAACATTGAACTTTGTGGTGCCATTGTAATGACCGATTAGAAAGTTCTTGATACACCCAGTTATTATTTATTATTGTCTTCTGCTATGTCAAAATCGAATAGTCGTGATTAGTATGTGGTAACAGCTTGAACAGAACGTGTAAACTTGTATAGTGACACACTTTTTCACTGGTTTATTGATGTGGGCATGCAATAGGGTATTTTAATTTAGTATTTTATTTATGTGTTTTGTTCTAGATGTTTAAATATACAAAATTTATAAAAAATTTTTACATGTATTATTTTATATTTGTATTCAATTCATTTACCTTGAAAACTATTTTGTTTACACCCATCCAAACACAAATTCTTTTGGATATCTTTATTATTTATATATATATATGTGTATTGTGTGTGTCTATATAATTTTAGCCTCTTAATTATACCTTTTTCATTCCTACAACACTAGTGGTATAAATATATTTTATATGTATATAGGCCTATATATTTACACCGCTAGGGGTGTATATATATAAATAAGTATATATAATATATATAATATCGCTAGCTCTGTAGGGATGAAGAAGATATAATTTAGAGGAAATATATCCAAATTGACGCAGAAAGAGTATAGGAAAGGATTTACGAAAAACACCCTGAATTTATCAAGATTCGGACACTATAAACTCCCTGTGCCGGCAAACCAGAATATACAAGCTTGACATTTATGCTTAGTGAATAACAGCGCGGGTAATTAGAACTAAGCTCGCTTTGGTGGCCGAATGATCTAAAGCGTAACTCTTGCAATAGACTGGACTTTCGCTGACGAGGAAATAGAGGCTTGAATTACGGTCGGGTGTACTAAGGGTGGTTTTCATATATGGCTTTACAATATTTCTTCACGAAAATATGGGTGCATGTCCTCTAAATTCAACCTTCCTCATCCTTAACACATACGCGTTATTTTACGTCTATTCCAGTAACTTATTAAAATAAATATATATGACACCATGTTTCGTTTAATTGTGTTCATATATCCTTATAAGAGCCAACAGGATTTGCGCAGCGCAATCATGTTCGAATAGCGTCCTTAGTTCTTTCCCAAGAGGTCAAGGCTACGGATGTGCTATCTAAAGAAAAGAATTGATACTATACTTATTTAAAAGTATCGAAAGAAAAGAATCGATTTTATACTCGTTAAAAGTATTGAAAGAAAGGAATCGATACTATCCTCATTAAAAAGTATCGAAAGAAAAGAATCGATACCATACTCATTAAAAAGCATCGATAGAAAAGAATCAATACTATACTCATAAAAAGTGTCGACAAAAAATAATCGACACCATACTCATTAAAAGTATCGAAAGAAAGGAACCGATACAATAATCATTAAAAGTATCGAAGGAAAATAATCCATATACGGTAGGCCTACTCATTATAACTATCGAAAGAAAAGTATAAATACCATACCCATTAAAAGAATCGGAATAAAAAAATTGATACTATACTACCATAATGTTATCAAAAAATATTTATCGATAACAGTAGGTATCGATATCAACATTTTATTCAGTGAAACATGTTTTTTAACAATTACTCCAAGTTTTATAACAAATACTAAATAATAAAAATTTTGCATTATAATGATATTTTCACATTCATCAAAGCACTGATATTTATAATGACTTAACCCTCTTATAGTACAATTATATTGGGAAGTATGACATTATTGTAAGGAACCAATAACACAAAACAAAAATCCTTAAGAAATAAAATTAAATATATTTAAAATTTCTCGTAGCTCCCAATCCTCTTCAATACAGTAATTGAAAAATATATGTATTATTATTATTATTATTATTATTATTATTATTGATTAATGTCTTACACAAGTCTATTCCTTTTGTCAGTTTACTTGACCGCCAATGCGCCCTGTCCTTTGCCTCCTCCTTGAGCTCCCAGAATTTTATTCTTTACTTCAAGTCATCCAATATTTGGATACTCCTTCTTCCTAAGCATCTCTTTCTCTCAACCTTACCTTCGATGACGTCGTACAAGAAGACCGTTTCTCCATTCTTTCCCTCGAAAGATCGTACCGTGTTTTAGTTCAAGTTGCTTTGGAAAATAGACGCTGTAATCAGATGGTTGTTTCTTTGGATACGGTTCTTTTACCGGTGTGTAAGTAGGATCAGTAAAAGTATCGAGTAATAAAGCACTAATATCGAAAGAAAAATGTAGATATTAGTTGAATCTCTAGACTTTTCTAAATCCCTAATCCAGACTCCTTTTTGAATCCCGTCTTTGGTTTTATATTCCCTCTCTAGAGGAATGCTGGTTCGTTTCCCCTTAGTTAACCATCTCATTCTCGTTCCAAAATGGATCATAGTTATTGCATCAATTGTATTTAGCTTTTAAATAGATAAACACATGTTTATACTCTTCTTAAGACATACAACACCTCCTCATCTCGTTAGCATAGCTCAGATTATTTACTACTTACTGTCCATTAGTCATGACATTGAAGGATGTTTGTAGTGATACACCTTATTGCCAGTACTACTTGTGGCTTGTTCTATTATTCAGGAGGTGGTAAGACTCTAGCTCATAGCCATTTATGGCCCTGGAGTAGGTTTGTAGTGATGAACTTTGTTGTCAATACTTCTTGTGACTTAATCTCTTAGCCAAGGATGTAAAAACAATAGTACGAAGCCAATCACAGTTCTGGGGAGTGTTTGAAAGTGACTCGCGTTCTTTGCAACCAACTTCTCTTTAACAGCTTAAATGGTCACACTGCTTAGGGTGTCATGATCTAAATATCTGGGATTCACTCTACAATGATATTTGTAGTGGTTTTCCACATGTTAATAAGACGACTAGAATTTAATTTGTGTTCTTTTTTCCCAATATATCGACTTATAACACCTTTATCTGAGTGTATCAATTTATTACTGTGGCTTTATCATCTTCTCCCACATTAGAAACATCCTGCCTGTAGATATACATTAAAATATAAAATAAACTACATTAAAATAAAAATAAACTACATTAAAACCTTAATAAAAATCTATTTTATTAAAATAAAAAATGCAACATACAAAATTACAAATTTGCAATATTAAAATAAAAAAGAAGTTTCATTAAAATAAAATGAAATATGCATTACATTAAAATAAAAAATACTTTACGTTAAAATTTAAAAAATCAATCAAAATTAAATATCCTACATTAATATAAAAAATACACTACAGTACTTTAAAATAAATGATTTTGTTAAGGGGGAATACAACCAAAGCTATAGGGCCTACTTGTTGTGTTAACGCCTTGATGCTCATGACCTTGTCTGAGGACTATATTCATGTATCTAAACGCAATTTTTATAAAGTAATATAAAAAGAGGTAATACATATCTGTGGATTTAAATATTATAAGCAAATCAATTCATTGTGTCATTGGTGAGTGTGTAAAAACTTAAAGAGGCACTATACGCATTTCTATTTTATTTTAAGCATCTAATTTCTTATTTCTAGCAACGGCAGTAAATACTTTTTAACTTTTGAAATAATCTAAAAATATGCTAGACAACTTTATAGCAGTTATTTATGCCGCAGTAGATCCAGTTATTCTATTCAGAAGAAATGATACGCGTGTTATAGTTTGTGTAAAATATTATTTATTAGATTTATATTTCTCTCCCACATGCGATCATGTAGTTAAAATTTGATTGAGTCTATTAATCCTATCATATAGCTAAGTTTTATTATATTACCGATTTGGTTACTGTGGGAGCATTCCTTTGCATGACAACACATTTCGATCATGAATTACTTTTAATAGTCTCGTCTCCACAAAAGAAAATTTAATCTGTAAATTCCTGCACAAATAAAAGTTATTTAATAGCTATTTTTTCTAATTTCCTTAATTGTTTTATACATGCATTTATAATTGAGGTATTTCAATAAAATATATTTGTGTACTTTATATCAAAACATTATTTGGTTAGTGATTTGTATATGATAGGTCTATAATATATATTGTACAATAATAAAATTAAGCGAACAAAATAAATCAAAATTTTGCTGTAGATTCATTTTTCATCAGTTATAAAACAATAACTGTTTCGAGATAATATTTCGATTGATTTTTTATTATTTAACGATCTTCTTGATTTGGTGGTAAACGAATGTGATTGATGATTCTATGTAGATCTCAAATTACTTACTACTAAACTTGTGCTTTTATACTAATATTTTCCCCAAAGTTAATCTCTAGCACCAGGATCGAACGTTTAGGCTATTTTCTAAGTTTTATCTTAAATATATTATTTCAAACTGAGATAATATTTTAGTTCGTGGTAAGCTAGTAATGTTTTATTTAGTTTTTGGTTCTTATTGTCCAAATTTTGTGTTACATATAAAGATAGAACTAATTTTTTGAAACCAATTTCTAAATAGGATGCATTTCCTAAGGGATAGTCAAGATTCTATTAGGTATTTTAAAGGTGGCGTATTTGATCTCAATTTTACAATTTATTTATACAAAGGTCAAGTCAGGTAAATCTTGACTGATTAGGATTGTTTCAAAAATATTTCAAGGTCTTTATAACAAGATGCAAATAGTTTTTATCTAGAGAAAATAAACATAATCTTGTCCAAATACACTATTACTTAGGTCAACATGCTTGAATTTTTTTCAACGTGAATTAACAAAATATTGAAATAAAATTCGCATTTTTTATGCAGTATGACAATGCCGAGTTTTCTGTGTGCAGCCTATTTCATTTGAAATAAAAAGCCACCCGCCTCATTTCACCCTTGAACTTCACCCCTCGACTAATGTATTCGCCCGCCCAGTGCTCATGAATAATCGACCAACCAGATTAGACCTGCCAAGCTGAGTGGTCTTATCAACCTTGTGTAAAAACTGTTAATCACATTAAAGATACTCACTTTTATAATGTCAAGCCTTTTCAAGCGTATTTTAGCCCGTAAACCTATGTGAGATAGCACTTAAAAAATAAAATAGTCAGCAATTTAATCAATGGTGGTTGCATGGTCTAAGGCACTACTCTCGCAGTAGACTAAACTGCAAACGACGGGTAAAATGAGGTTAAAATCTCGTTCGGGTGTACTGAGCGTGGTTATTTCCACTCTCCCTCCAGGCAAGTGCTGATACACTTCATTTAAATATAATCTTCCTCATCCCTAAAACCAGTAGCGTAATTAGTACATAAACGTTAAACCTGAACACGTAGTAAAAATAATATTGTCCTATTCTATAGCGCACTCGGTAGCATATCTATCTACTGAGCTAAGAGTCCCGGTTTCGATTCATGGCATGGCTGAAAATGTATCATTAGTGAACTGGGGATTTCCCCTTCACAGTGATGAATTAATGGGTGTTCTGTCTGTTCTAGCTTCAAGTTTATTAGTTTTGTGTTGATACAATCAGTCGGTTCAAAAGTGCACTTTAAATATCTTAAATAAATGAAAATGAAAAATCAAAATTAATATCTAGTATTATAAACATAGATAAATTACCCTGATGATTTAATTTATTGATATAAAAATAGAATTTAAAGAATCATTGAATAACGGATGCTAGATTTCGCCAAATCGGGGTACAGGGCCTTGTAAAGTTTACCAATCAATAGATCACCACTCATCCTAGCCGAATGTGGACTCAAGAACTATGGCGTCGATCTTATTGGCTGGTTTGATGGTATAGGAAGGTCGTAGTTATAATCCCTGTTTGGTGTAGCTATATGTTTTTTTTAAAATATTGCTTTAAATAAAAACACGGGATTCGAACCCGGATGTCCAGGTGTTATTTTTCAATTTAAAGCATATACGAGTTAAGATGCGGCTATAACCACAATAAACAAATCTGATAGATTAGCTATTTAATCCATCCCTTCATGCAAATATGGGTACATTTCCTCTTAAATAGTAGCTTACTCATTCAAACCTCATCATTGCAAATATTCAAATAAATATTCAATAATATTTAGATAGTAGGACGTGGTTCACGTATAAAAACTACAATAATTATTTTAAAAATTAATTCACTCAGTTTTCAGAAAATTAATAATATTCAAGTTTCATCTTCTAACACAACATTGTGAACTGTACCCACTTCGATGGCCACATGGTCTAAGGCGTTACTCTCGCAATAACCTAGACTGCCGATGGTAAGGATATCATGGTTAGATCCCGGTCGGGTGTACTTAGGGTGGTTTACCCTAAATGGTTTCCTACTTTCCTTCCACGCAAATGCAGTAAATTCCACCTTCCTAATCCTTAACCCATTAGCGTATTAGTTTTCTTTTTAGCACCACGTTTTACTACCAGTTTGTGCTATACGCTTAAGTACCGATTACCTTAATAGGTTAGGAATTGGGAAGGTTGAATTTATCGAAGGGAACCCACGTTTGCGTGGATGTGAGGGGAAAACTATTTAAGAAAAAACACCCCCATTTCACCCGACCTAGACTCGAGCCTTTATCTTCCCATCCTCAGCAGTCTAGCTCAACACGATACTAGCGCTTTAGCTAACTACGCCACTGAGACGGGTGGCGTAATTGGTGTATAAGCATATAACCTGGACGGGTAGTAAGACGTGGTGTTAAAAAAAATGTGAAAATCTCTTACGTGTTTTCAGGATTCTACCTCAGTTTATTTTATTCTTAGCTTTCCAATCTACTAAATGAATATTCTCCCGTAGAGGTACCGAATATTTATTGACTAATTTCTCATGCGCGCCCAATCTCTCCCCTCCTTCTCCCATCCTCCTATTACGTCATCACTCTTCCCCTTCCTTCGACCAGGTTACGCAGTCTCTTTGTCGAGTCCTCGCGGTCAGTAATTGTTCCCCCGGTGGTACTCGATTAATACCAACTCTCAACCCGACTGTAGGCAACAAAGAATGGATCATCTCACTCTTTCACGGAGCCGCATTTTTATTTTTGTCACAGCGTCTCACTAACCCGTTCCGGTTTCTAACCATGTGTCTTGAATGCGCTAATGTGTTAGTGATGAAATAGGTTGAATTTAGAGGAAGTGTATCAGCATTTGCATGGAGGGAGAGTGGAAATAAATCGCGTAAAACCCCCACCAGTCCAGCTGACCGGGAATCAACCCTAGATCTCCCCGTCGTTGGGAGTCCAGTCTATTGTGAGAGAGATGCCTTAGAGCAGTGTTTCTCAAACTTTCCCCAGTAGCGAACCACTTGAGAATCATTAGATTCACACGTGGACCACACACAGTATTAATCCGCATACCTGTAACTTGTCGAAGCAGGAATTTTTTGAATGAAGTTGTTTACTTAGCAGTAAAGACAGCATATTTATATAACTTTGTTTTTTTATACCCATTTTACGATCCAATTTTCATAGGAAGAACCTTATATTACAGCTAGAGACGACACTAAATCTAATGTCAAGTATTAATGATTTGTCACTTTTAATATATATATATATATATAAAATTAATAAAATAACACTAATAATGTAGTAATTTTTTTATGAATATCCCCCCTTTCTATGAAAATTGGATTGTACTTGATAAACACCACGTCTTACTACCCGTTCGGGTAATATGCACTTACGCTAATGTGTAATGGTAGGGTGATTGTGAAATGAAATGGAGGACCTACAGATTAACGTATGATCCGAACCACGGTGGAGCCTGACATTCCCCACATTCACAAGATGTCTTGTCAGAGGTGAAGGAAGGGTTTGGCAATCAGATAAATCTGTGCTGGGACCGAGGATTGAACCCCGGCCGCCAGCACAGAAGTCTCAGACCTTACCCCTAGACCGCCAGGTCACCTCTTAAATAGAAATTTCTATCCATTTTCAACACGTAAATTTTACAAAAATTGAAACTGGTAGAGATAGCCCTTATTTGGAAATGTGCGCTTGTTGCCCGATCGGTTCAACTTTTTAACTTCCTCCTAGCGTGATGTCGGCGTCCAAATTAGTTGTAAAGTAGACGCGCTCCCACAAACACAAACACCGCACGAGTTGTCTGTTTTTGTTGCTCAACTTGCTATTCTCATCTCGAAATGAACTTCCTAACATCATCTTTCGGTTTGTTTTTCTTGTGAAAATCTCTTTTCTGTTCCTTCTCTTGAAGCGTCATTTTTCTTTGTCTTTCTTTTTTTATTTCTTTTGCCCCTTCCGCCATTTTGTGTTTGTCAATGATAGCTAGAGTTGTAAATATGTTTTATCCGGTGAAATTTGATGCAATGGCTGTTTTTACTCCGCATATTTTTACACTTGTAAATATGTAGTCATTTATTTAGATATCTGTCCTTGTGAATATAAATATAGATGTAAATTTCATAAATACTTAGTGACTTAAAAACGGGTGCAACTTATTCTTGCTTTATACCAACATTTATCTATCTTATAATCCCGCCCCAACCCACGTAACTAAGATAATATATCTTGAGTCAGACGTCGTATCATAGTACAATTTTTCAGTAGACTTGAGACCAATGAAACTCTTTTACCATATTCTAAAAATAAACAACAAAATTGCAAAAAAAAAAATCGTTAAAAAAAGTTTAAACTGGTCCCAATTTTGTTGTTGTCAAATGATGAACGCATAAAGCCCGCTTCAAAACGCTTTCTGGTAGGTGTGGAAGGTATTTTTGTTAGTGATTTTACCCGCCTAAGTGGCGTAGTTAGCTAACGTGCTAGTTGAGCTAGACTGCTAAGGACGGTGAGATCGAGGTTCGATTCTCGCTCGGGTGAACTGGGGGTGATTTTCCCTAGATGGTTTTACACTATTCCTCAACGCAAATGTGGGTTCACTTCCTTTATATTCAACCTTCCCAATTCCTATCCATTAGCGAAGTTATTACTTAAGCGTATAGCCCGAACGTGTAGTAAGACGCAGTGCTAGGTATTATTACTTGTGATTTTATTAAGGTTTCAAATATTTATCTGCTCAATCATTTTTATAGTAAAGATGAATCAAGTATCTTTGTAAATTTAAATTTATTATTTAATTTTTGTATTGAATTGTGTTTAAGAATTAATATTTAGTAAAACTTCAAAATAGATTTAATTTAAAATAAAAAAAATTATCAACTTTTCATAATATAGAATTAGTCATGTACTGCTCAACTTTTTTTTTATAACGAATTAATTAGATCATAGAGAATGGTGACATTCGTTTTGAAGGAATTGACAAATTCAAATGCCTTGGAATTGTGCTGACAGATATAAATTAAATTCAAGATAAGGTGAAAAGCAGAATTCATTCAGACAATGCTTGTTATTATTCAGTTTGTAAGCTGTTGTCATCTCGTCTTCTGTCTCGAAAACACAATCCTACCAAATATTTTTTACGGATGTAAAGCGTGATATCTTACTTTGTACCAAGATAATAAATTGAGAGTTTTTGTGAACAATTGGTTGATTAATATATTTAGGGCTAAGAAGGATGAACAAAGAGGATAATGAAGAAAGTTACACAATGAAGGTCTTCATGACTTGTACGTACTCTCAAACATTTTAAGGGTGATACTAAAGGCACATGTGCTGTGGTTGAGTGATCATGTGGGTTTTACGAGTGATGACAGGCGTGTACACAACATTATAGTTGGGAAACCTGAAGATACAATACTCCTTGATAGGCCAAGACGTCGATGAGAGGATGGATTTAAAATTGTTTTGAAATAGATGGGATGCAAGGCTAGAGATAGTAAGGGGGTGTTTCAGGATTGGGTTGAATTGCAAGCTTTAATTCTGTTGGTCATGAACTATCGAGTTCCTTAAGCCCAGAAAGTTAGTTAGCTAACTCTAACTAAAACAAACGGTAATCCCCTACGTTATGAATGTGCACCACATATTACCACCCGGCTATCAGCATATCGACACTAATGGGCTAGGGACTAGGAAAGGAGAGCTTAGAGAAAATGCAACAGTTTTTACATGGAGGTAGAGTGGGAAAAATTTAAATAAAAATATCCTATGTACACCTGGCTAACATTCAAACTCCGACCTCTAGGCACTGGATAATCAGTCTATGGAAAGAGTTACAACTTAGACCGCACGCTCATCGATGCAGGAAATCTACTACTCAAGCATGTTTTCTACACATTTAGAAAACCCTCTGAATTTTTTTTGTCTTAATAAAACCGGAAAAACTTAGGGATTTTTTGCAAGCTCTAGTAAAATACTGGAAATATTGTTCATTTGTGACATATTTTAACTGAATTCCTAAAATGTAAGGTCTTTGGATGGGAAGAAATGTTAATTGGAGACTAAGCACGCTGTTTCAAACATGTCTCTCTAATTTTTTAGGCTGGGAGCACATCAAAACATCACAGCAAAAGAAAACAAAACGTTTTCGATTTATGATGCCTCAAAACCATTACGGTAATTCAATGTATTCAAATGGGACTGTCGCACACTGGTTAGTCAAAATCAAAAGTGATTTAAAGCAAATTGTTTTAGCATCATTCAAAAAGAAAATCCCCAAAAAGCATAGCAAAGCGCAAGTAGTCATGCAGAAACCGAAACACGTGGTGGGCGATGGTACGAGGGAAAACATTTCTGTCTGCGCATGCGCCAATCATCCCAATACACTCGGTCACAATGCGTGCACGCCCAATATTACAATATATTGTCATAGAGTTAGACGCTGGTAAGCTGATCGTGTTAGTGCAAGATAGTCCCCATTTGTATGATTACACAGCGAAAGCGGATCATAACAGAGGTGTATTTGACATACTTTGGCAGGAAATAGCAATTTAAATAGGCGCACCCAACAGATTCTCTCAGGATGTTGTTCAGAGTCCAACAACCACTGCCACATAACCACAGGCACGTCTTCGTAATACATTGTGCCGATACTGGAGCACTGCAATCTCCAATCCCTCCAATGCTTTGATTTGCTCTGTCTTTTGGCATGAAGCAAAAGGTTTTTTGATAAATATGTTTTGACCCAATACCAAACAGCTTAAAGCAAAAATGCTTTTGCTTTTTTTTTTGGTATGTGCCCAGCCATACACTTAAAACAAGGGCTGTGAAGTGACATAATATCTTTCCTCATTAATTTTAAGCCATCCTGTTTTAAACATAAGTTACATGAATTTACACAGGCCAGTTTGATTAAAAATGAAATTTTACTACTCTTTTCTTCAATCTAAGCTGCCTGAGAAAATGGAATTTCATCTGGAAGACCTGGAAAACACAGGGAACTTGTTAATAAGAAAATAGTGGCAACACTGTAAAATTTATGAATATTTTAGTTACTTACGTTTTATTTTGGTTTACTGTATACGAGCCATTAATTTTAGTTAAGAGTCGAATATGCAATACTTCCTAGAGCGGTTGATACCCAATCATTTATTGTGCGTAGTCAGTCGACAGGAAGCAGTGGGTAACATGAGGACCAGACTCTGCACCAAGGAGTAATACAGACATACATACAGTGTGGTTGGTTAGAATAGTCAACAGGAAGCAGTGGGTAACATGAGGACCAGACTCTGCACGAAGGAGTAATACAGACATACATACAGTGTGGTTGGTTAGAATAGTCAACAGGAAGCAGTGGGTAACATGAGGACCAGACTCTGCACCAAGGAGTAATACAGACATACATACAGTGTGGTTGGTTAGAATAGTCAACAGGAAGCAGTGGGTAACATGAGGACCAGACTCTGCATCAAGGAGTAATACAGACATACATACAGTGTGGTTGGTTAGAATAGTCAACAGGAAGCAGTGGGTAACATGAGGACCAGACTCTGCACCAAGGAGTAATACAGGCATACATACAGTGTGGTTGGTTAGAATAGTCAACAGGAAGCAGTGGGTAACATGAGGACCAGACTCTGCACCAAGGAGTAATACAGACATACATACAGTGTGGTTGGTTAGAATAGTCAACAGGAAGCAGTGGGTAACATGAGGACCAGACTCTGCACCAAGGAGTAATACAGACATACATAAAGTGTCGTAGGTCAGCATAGGCAAGAGAGTAATGAGACACAAGCCTTAACACACTTTGGTCCAGTTTCATAGTTAAACTAGAACGCCTAAGTACGGGGTTTTACTAAATATAAGACGACACCTACCTAGACTTGAATGGAATGGGCCGGTTTCGCATATGGAGCTAGACCATTCCATTCTGATTTCTGATCTAGGTAGGTGTCATCCTGAATTTAGTAAAGCGCCGCGCTTGAAGTGTTCTAAGTTTGGCTATGAAACTAGCCCTAGTGCACTCCGGGCCATTGTACCAAATATTGTGCTCGTACAGATAGATTTGTAATAAATCATTTTACATTGAATAAATTGATTGGTGTAGTCAAATTTGGGTTTAGTATTTAAACCATATATATTGGTATTGTTTGTGTTGCTCAAGAAATACCAACTGACTTAAATAGTTTTCTAAGAAAATAACTAATTTTTTACAAAATTTAAAAGGAATTATCAGTTTTTTTGAAACTCTTAAAAATATATAAATATATCTTAAAAATAAATGTATTAAAGTAATTGTTTTTGTATTTATCTATGTAAATATTTCATATAATTCTACCATAAAAAAGGATACTTGGTCTATGATCCTACTCAAGGTACAAATGGGACAATATGGAATAAAAACACATAACTAATACACTCTACATCCTTAAATTTCTTTAACCAATCAAAAGGAGGTCATAATTCAAATTCTTGGCAGGGTTGTTATTTTTAACAGGTTATTCATCATGTATTTATATCCAAGCTACTGTTGAAGTGGAAATATTTTTTAGAAAACTATTAAACAATTAATTCATTTGTTCGCACTGGTCTTCAATTTACACATCATTTGACCCTCAGGAAATCCATTAATAGGCGTACTTCTAGCAAATTAATTTTGTTCTGATTATTTTTGTATTAAAGCCGTATAATATTTGAAAAAAACACTAACTTGCCTAATATTACTTTTAGTTAGTTTACAAACTATTGTCAGTCTTGACTATATAAGCTATAATTTTATTTTTGAGTGTCTAGGCTACATCACGCTTTTTCCAGTTTGTTAGATCAGCCAGTACTAATGTACTATTGCCCAGGGGACAACCGAATGTACTAATCGTACATCCTTTCCGTGGAGTCTCTTTCCATGTCCCGATGAGGTGAGACGATGGAGATTATGAGGGTAGGAAACCAGTATAAAATATTAACCTAAATTAAGCCTACCTAACCAGATCCTAGTGACCTTTGGGATAATTACCCTTTCGGAAAAATACCCATGATACAAGCCGGAAACTGTACTCGGGACCTCTAGGCTGATAGCAAGTAGCGCTGACTAATATACCTTGGGTCCCAGTCATATAAGCTAATGAGCTCATTAACATCGATCATAACAACTGAATAGTTTTTGTGATACTATTTTTAACTTAACCTATATTTTTATTTGGGATTTTTTTAATTCGTATTTTACCATCTATGGTAAAAATGTAAAATTAATATTTTCCCTCTTATCAACATTATAAACTACAGTTCAATTTTAAAGGAAGAGCTTTATCTGACAACTATAAAAGTTACAAGATACTTTCTCGTATTCCTACGTCAAGTCCTGTTATATGAATTGGTCACAATTTATATAGCCTATAAAATAACATTAAATACACACACACACACACACATATATATATATATATTATATATATATATACATACATTCATACACACCTATGACACCGTTCCCTGGTGGCGTAGGCAGGAAATTGTGCATATAATTTAAAAAAATAAGACTCCGCACTTAATCTATAAAAATATGTTATCAACGTTCACCGTAAAAAGATATGTTTGTATTTTATTAAAGGTATTTTCCATGATAAACCTAGCTATGTATATTGTCATCGCTTGGCATTTACCTCATTTATCGTGTGCTCTTTGGTAAATATTAGCATGTGATTTATCTACCGGTACAAATTTACACAGTGCTATTTGTGCACGGAGCTTGGTCAAATAATAATGAGTTGTATAATTAATTTAGTCCTTTAGTTTTGTCTAAATTATGTAGATATAATTATATTTTTTGATACAATTTGCTAATATAATATTAAGATGTTTATAACGATTAATAATTCATTGTCAACTATTGATTATTAATGAGATTTTTTCTTCTTTATTATTTAGAAGGCATATTTGTCTTTTCTCGTTTCCATCCAATGATATTAATTTATCAAAACTTAACTTCAAATACAGCTACATACATATCTTTTAATGTAGACAACATTGATCTTGTTAGATGAGAGATTCTTTTTAAATGATAGAATTCCACTAGAGGATAATCTTTTAAAATTATTTTGTACGTTAACATCTCATCTTACCCGCCTCGGTGACGTAGTTGGCTAACGCGCTTGTCGTGTTGAGCTCGACTATTGAGGACGGGGAGATCGAGGTTCGAATCTCGGTCGGGTGAACTGGGAGTGGTTTTTCCTAAATGGTTTTCCACTCTCCCTCCACGCAAATGCGGGTTCACTTCCTCTAATTAAACCTTCCCAATTCCTAATCCATTAGCGTAATTGGTACTTAAAGCGTATAACCCGAACGGGTAGTAAGACGTGGTGCTAAATATTATTATTATTATTATTATTATTAAACATCTCATCTTGTAAAGAAGTGTCTGCCTATTGACATAAAGCTCTTTTCCCACTGGAATACAAGTGCCAAACACTGTGTGTAGTTCTGTCAACTATCAGCAAGAATTCAGTTGCTAAATCAAAGTATAGTACACTGCCTTTTCTGTTTCAAAGTTTGATAGAAAGGGCCTTTTAGAAAATGCATACTTGTTTTTTGTGTGTACAAAATTGATATTATTTTAATATATTATTATTTTAAAAGTAATGATAATGTAAATCAAAAGTGACAGCTGAAGATCACATTACTTGAAGAATGAATACATAAAATTAGATGAAGTAGCTTTTCTAGATGTTAGATATGAAAATATTACTCTTATGAAAATTGGACCACGTATGACTGACTCTCTTGGAAGTTACATCCCCACCAGATGATGAAAATACAACTTGGATCCTGTTGCGTCACCTTGATCTCCTCTGTCAACATAGTAGTAGATTCCCTGTGGACTGCGGTCGGTTTATAGCACCTCACAAATATAGTGGAGCATCATTTAAAGGACCGGGACGCCATTGTTGTCTTCTTTTATTACCGCCGTAAATTGTCTGGTCCGCTACTGCTGTGTGCAGTTTGAAGAATGTGCGTGACGTCACAAGGTAGTTGCGACAGGGACAGACATTCTTCACCTTGACTGGCTGGCTTTAGGGGTTGTCGTTGGAACCATTTATTTACTGCTCCACTGTTACATGTGAGGCGCAAGCTATTTCTCGTGGTAGCACGACAGAGGAAATGCAACAATATCTTGTTCACAATATACTTGTGCGCCGTGAATTAATAAATATTGAAACACACCTGATGGATCTATTTTTACCATTTTTAAGAAGCATCTAGATTCTAAAATTGTTTTGCAGTGCGTTTTACTTATGTCCGGGCTATCCAAGATTATGATTTAGAGAGAAGGAAGGTAAATTTCAGAGGAAATTTCCCCACATTCGCGTGGAAGGAGATTACGAAACCATTTAGGAAAAAAAAACACTGCCAGTAAATCCAGCCGGAATTATAATCCTGGTCTTTACGTCATTAGCAACCAAGACTTGACAAGCTTGACGTTTATTCCACGTGCCCACCGATGTAGGTACCATCATTTTTTAAAAGGTTTTTCTTTTTCTTGCCATTTTAAACTTTCCAGTGAAATAAATCGAACTTTGCTAGTATTCATTTTAACGACTGCATTTGAAACAAAATGTATCATCTTTTAACTGTTTGAATAAAAAATACACCACATAAAATATATCAGTCCTATACAATGCGAATTACGTCGTGGGAAACAAAAGAGCGAGCGATATAATCCAATTAAATAAACATTCGTGTAGCGAACGTAATGAAACCACAAATTCCCTTGGTAAATTAAGGTGTATAAACTCACTTCCATACATACAATTAATACTTGATTACGAAAAATATTATTAAAACTATTAAAGAAACACAGTTTTAAAAACCATGACTAGTTAAAGAGGCTTATTAATTTTAAATAATTTTAAGTTTCCAAGTTTGTTTCTGTTAAAAATTTGATATCCTTGTATTTTGTTGTTACTTTTGACGTAATAATGACATAATACCATCTAGGTTTGGCAAACATTAGCCTCAGTGACGTCAAAACCGGTCACAAAAATTTTACCCGATGTGTTTACCTAATTTGTGTCCATTTAATCGTTAAAGAAACCCTTCCCTAATCGAAATAAATCTAACACTACTCTCCCATCGCTTAAGATACCTTCTTGAAGTAAAAATATATATAAAGTGGATTAATATATCGTCAAATGAGAGATAAAGATGAATCTTAATAATTTATGGTCTTTCAAAAATTGTAGGACTTATGTAAATTATAAATTTAAATCTACTTGAATTAAATTTAATTATTTTGATTTATAATTTTTAAAATTATTTTCTTAAAATAAATCACAAAAAAAAAATCAATTGTATTAAGTGATATAATAACAAAACTCCAACTGTCCCATAACCCACCTCGGTAGCCGCATGGACCAGGCGTTATTTATTATCACTTGAGATTAAACTGCCGAGTACGGAAAGTTCGTGGCTTGATTCCGATCGGTTGTACTGAGTTTTTATAAATGGTTTTCCCACTCATTCTCCAAGAAAATGGAGATATACTTCCTCTAAGAAATTCAACCTTCATCATCCCTAACCCATTAGTGTAATTTAGTACATAGGCGTATATCCTAAACGGGTAGCAAAACATGTTGCTAAAAAAAAATCACATAAGTTCAAGATAAACTGTGCTATGTATTATTTCTGCTTTAATCTATTTACATGTTTATAAATCAATTGTATAATCTAGACTATTGTAAAGTATATTTTGGTTCATTCTGTACAATAATGATTCGCGTAAACTGGTTCTTTTCCTCTTCCTCATATTTTTTTGGCTATTATAATTACAACTTTGTGGGAGTTCCGACTCATTTACATAACCTGTTCGATACAAGTCTATTAGGTATTTGTGTTTATAGGTCTATCGTGCTGAGACTGTTGGCAGAACTTATGTAATCATTTCAGCCTGACATCATATGTGTGGGGAAGTAGAGAGAGTGTGCCAACACGTAATTTTTAATTGGTAACGAAATGTAAACAGGAAAAATATCGCCCAAATCAAACTTTCCTGATTGTCACAGGGTTTGTTGCAAGTGTAATTTTAGACGTTTTGTGATATTTGTGTAAATTTACAGCTCGATAATCTAATTTTTAAAGACCTCTATCACTAATTTATGTTCTTGGGAGCCCTGTATTAAATAAAGTTGATACATTCACCGTATAACGTACATTATATTAGATTACTTCTTAGTTCTTGAAAATATGTAAACTTTGATATGGTAATCCTAGAAGTAATAAATCCTTTTATATAAAAAAAAATTGATTTGGTAAATTTAAAAAAAAATAGCTGTCGAAATAAATTTATTTTTCTTAACTTGAGGCAATCCCTTTGAAATATTTTGAAATTTTGAAGGTTTTGGGCACACCCTCAGTGCACAAGACTTCTTTAAAAATAAGGACAACTAAACCGGCTATGTTGAACTCTGAAAATCATTTATACAAACCAATGGCATGCATCCTACGGCCCGTGGACCACATCTGGCCCCACCGACTGATTTTATTTGGCCCCGAAAAAGATTTAGAAATCAAATAATGGTGTGTATAAAATAGACTAATAACTAATTAATATATGAAAAATAGAAAATAGAAATTTTTGCTAGATATTTTTACTAATCAGTCTACCAAATATATATTTTTTGACCCATATTACATCCCGCGATATCATAAATGTTTCCGACCTCTGGTCTAAAAGATTTGGTTCATTTTTAATATATATATACATTATATATATATATATATATATACCTATATTTTACTCAATTTTAAATCTATTTGAGAAAATATTTGCGTATAGCTAGAACAGTTAAGACGCGGTGATAAATTAATAAATATATTTATTCTGTAAGGATGGAAAATAAACGAATACTTGAACTGTTTTGACGAATGCCAAATTGAAATAGCGTACGTGCATGGTTGGCCGAAAAATGTCACATTTCCAGGAATTTGGTTTTCATGGTACCTAATATTACTACTGCCCCTTCACCTCTGACAAGACATCTTGTGAATGTGGGGAATGCCAGGTCGCCACCGTGGTTCGGATTCCACGTTAAACTGTAGGTCCTTCATTTCATCTCACAATCACCCTAACCATTACACATTAGCGTAAGTGCGTATAACCGAACGGGTAGTAAGACGCGGTGCTAATAATAATAATGCTGCCCCTTACTAGTAGGGTTTATCTAACGCCAGCATGGTCGAGGAAGCCCAAAATATAGTTTTACAGCGGTATTTTCACATTCCAGGTGAACACTGCGTCTCTCTTAGGTGGGAATATAGGAAACATGTGAAAGGGCAGTGTTTCTGAAGTTTTTGTATTAAATATGTTTTGGCCAAAATAAATAAAATATTGCTTCATTAGAAACACAAGAATTTAATTTTCTTCACATGGGATATCAACAGTTGTTGAGTATCTGTCATGAGCATAGTGGCATTAGATGAGAAACCTTTTAAATGGAGAGAAAAAGTTGTCATTAAATTTTAGGACACCCTTGATATATATATATATATATATATATATATATACACATGAACTGTCATGTTCACCATATGAAGGAAATTAAACTCTATTTTCAATGGAGAATTATTTGATTTACTTTGACCAAAAAAAAAAGTTTTGATACAAAAATGGCAAAAACACTGCCCTTAACTCACGCTCCCTAAACTCCCACCTTAATGTGTGTAGATTGCAGATAGTCCGAACAGAAAGTGGGATTTAAAAAAACTTGTTTTTGCCAATGGCAGCCAGTTCCGTCATTAGAGAGCGTCACTACAGGGTGAATGCCAACTGTTACTAGAGATACTTTCTATAACTCGCATTTGTGGGCATGCAGAATAAACGTCAATCTCGTATTGTCTGGTTTGCCTTGGTTTGGAGGTCAGGGCTATAATCTCAATTAGGTGCAATGACGATGATTTTTACTAAAATTATTTCCCACTTCACCACTACGCAAATTATGCACAGTTCCACTAAAAATTTAACTTCTTCATCTCTATCCCAATTAATAATCATATAGCCTGAATGATAAGTAAAACTTGACTGTGGACAAAACTATCAAATATTTATACAAAAAATTATGTTTTTAAACTATCACTATCGACAGGTAGTATCCCTATAGATTAATTACTTTTAATATTACTATTATTAGCACCGCGTCTTACTACCAGTTCGGGTTGTACGCAACTTTTAATATTAGTTACATTTTAACAATGTTGAGACCACACTATTACACATTTTATGTTATGAACCTACCATTGTACCAAGATTTCTCAATAGGTTTACATGGGCTAGTTAGGTGACTTGGTGGTATAGGGATAAGGAGTCAAACTTCTGTGTTGTGAATCTGGGGTTCAATTCTCGGTCCCGGCACAAATTTATCTGATTGCCAAACTCTTCCTTCACCTCTGACAAGACGTGTATTAATCACAACTTGTGACTGTGTGGAATGCCAGGCCCCTACCGTGGTTCGGATAACACGTTAAAGTGTAGGTCTTCCATTTTCATCTCACAATCACTCTACCATCACACATTAGCATAAATGCGTATAACTCAAACGGGTAGTAAGACACGATGATTTAAAATAAAATAAATTTACAAAAACGTGAATGTTATCTCTGTCATTGGTGTTTATCATTGTTTAGAACGCCTTCCTGTCATACCAACATTTTCTAAAAATATATTTGACTTATAGGCTCATAATTGATTATAATACAGAAATATATACCAAGCCAGATTTTACTCATAGAAACTATATAAAATAATGGTATATATTATGATTTACTAGATTCTTACACTAAATATATTTATAGATTGCAAAATTGTGACATTTCTAATTTTAGCTTAATTTTATATTAATTATATTTGTGGAAGTATTAATAGACATACACCCCAAACTCCAAAGATACATGATCTAATTAATCGTGAATGTAAATGAATGTATAATAGGCAAGTCTTAAGGCATAAAAATACACTCAAAATTTACAGACTGAGGCTACTTTAAGTAGGCCTAAGCTAAGTTTAATCTCTATATGTTTATTATTTTCGGAGTTTTAAGAATATTCTGCTATTCTGTTTAAAACATCAAGTTCGAAATGGATCTAAAAGTAAAAATAAATATTAAATTGCTTATTTAAAATAAATAGACCCAAAGTGCTCATATTGTAGTTTCTTATAGCACATATTATGCAAAGTTTCAACTTTATATGTTACTTAGCTTATGAGTTACCAGGTTCTGTCAAGTGGTCTAAGATACCAGGCTTATAAAATTAATTAAAAATAAATAATTAAGAATTACAACCTCAGGTTTTCTAAAATAAGTATGCAAAGTTTCATAATTCTAGGTTTATTGGTTTTGGGGTTGAAGCGTCCACACAAACACACAAATACACATTCTATATTAATTATATGAGTATAAGAATCTAAAATTTAAACGTATTAATTCTTTTTTAATTTCTTGATATTATATGATATTTGCTAAATATGTTTAAAATATGCTATTTAACTAAGTTATTAAGGTATATATATATTTTTAAGTTGTCTTAAAGTGTTTGGGTGATATTTATCCTATTAACCACTCCCCCAAAACAAAGAGCGGTAATAAGTGTAGAAGCAACCCATATAATTATAATCAATGTTTCTACATCAATTCCACACGTTGAAATTATCTCTCTAGTATGCTGCAATCACTTTACTATCACACAAAACTATCCTCTTAAAACTTTTATCATCTCCACTAATACATTGCAATACAACTTTAAAGAAAGTATTTATAATTTGTAGTATATACAGTCCTGTAAGCACGTAATGATTTATTGCTCTCTCGAGGACGGCTATTTTTAAACAGCTCGAGAACAGTTCGTTTGTTATAATTCTATTTACAGTATTTTTATTAGGGAAGCCTTATTTAACAATGAATAGTGGTTATTCCCATAATTATGTCTTCCTTTCATGACCAGATATTTTAGTGTAGTCCTAGTATAATAGAGCTCAATTATTCCTTATATAATACCAAAATGTTGAAACTTTCGGTACATAGGGAGACATTTCACAGGGGAAAGGCAATTTTTCTTAACTGTTCTATATTTTATAAGGTGAATTAGTACATTTTCCTAATTTTGGCTTCGGCTGGATGAAGTTTTTGATCCAATATACTTCATATTGAGCTTATAATAATATTATTATTATTAGCACCGCGTCTTACTACCCGTTCGGGTTATACGCACTTACGCTGATGTGTAATGGTAGGGTGATTGTGAGATGAAATGGAGGACCTACAGTTTAACGTGGGATCCGAACTACGGTGGAGGCCTGACATTCCACACATTTACAAGTTGTGATTAATACACGTCTTATCAGAGGGGAAGGAAGGGTTTGGTAATCAGATGAATCTGTGCCGGGACCGAGGATTGAACCCCGGACCCCAGCATAGAAGTCCGACACCTTACCCCTAGACCACCAGGTAACCCTTGAGCTTATTGTGAGTGAGGATATTTGGCGACAAGATTCAGATCTCAGAGAGTATAACCGAGAGAGGGGAGATCTTTCATTTTCCTCTCTAGCACCCGCATTTCTCTCGGAGGCTATTTCCAAGAAAGAGTGAGAGAGAAAGGGGGGATAAGATAATCATATCTTGATACTTATTGTCTCAGTTCTCGCCCCCCCCCCCCCCACCTCTCTTCATTTTAACTTAGGGGACATTCTTAAATTATGAAATGCTTTTTTCACGATCTTCGAACTTTCCGACCCACCATGTTATTGGGATATTCGTGGACATATCTGGAGCATTCTATAATTTGTGGGGGCCAGCACTGTTCAAACAGTTAAGGGAACTATAATGTCCGGGGAGTCTCTACAGAGTTTTTATAGACTACTGTAGGGACAGATATAACCCTGAGATGTCCAGGAATATCAATAAGTAAGAAACTTATGAAAGGCTGTTCCCAGGGATCGGTCTGTGGACTAATCTTTTGTGACATAGGGCCTGAACCCGGTTTGTTGGAACTAGAAGCGCTCCTAGGTACGGTGGGAGTGGTCGCCTTTGCAGATGACTTACTGATCATTGTTTAGGCCAAGTCAAGATTGGAACTTAAGACCAAGAGTAATGCGGTTCTCGATGGGCTGAACTCTTGGTGCAAGAAAGTGAAATTAAGTTTGACGCCTGCGAAGACGACGTATGTGCTGTTCAAGGAAGCGCTGAAGAGAGACCTTATATTAAGGATTGACAGACAAGTGATTAGACGAAGTGTAAATACCAGATATCTAGGAGTTACTTTGGATGGAAAGCGCGGCTTAATGATGTACGTGGAGAATACATGTGGAAGAGCCTTAAGACTAAGATTACTAGCATAGGACAGAGTTGGATTGGACTGCCCAGGCTTTGTATACGGATTTATCATCAATCCTTATTAATCTCCATTGGGGGTTATGGGGCTAGCGCTTGGGTACACCAGCTCAGACTAGTATGAGTCAAATTTAAGATCCGAAGCCTACGGAGAAGTATTCTCTTAAGGCTATCCGGAGCCTATAGAACAGTTGCGACAGATGCGTTGTGTTTGGCCCTAGGTATCTGGCCACTAGACCTAAAAATAAGGAAGAGAGCGGCTATGTACTGGCACGGAAAAGGGTGTTAGACAAGGTTGCTAAACTGACAAGGGAAAGATAATAAATTATATCCAGGTGAGGGAAGCATTGCTGGACGAGTGGTGGACGGACGGGAACCACAGCACAACTGGAAGAAGAACTTACCAACTCTTTTCCGATGTCAGAGACACCTAAAACTAAAATTTTACAGCCTTCCCCTGGACTAGTTCACTATATCACTGGCCATGGGCCATACAGGGCGGTTCTTAACCTAAGACGCTTGACAGAAGACAGGCTATGTAAATGCGGAGGGGAGGCTACCCCCGAACACGTCGTACTGGAATGTCAACTAACGGTAAAAGAGAGGGAAACGATTCAAGTCCCATTACAGACCAGTGCAATTGATCATATATTGCGTGACGTGGATATGTGGGGTCTCCTAGATGCAATCACGAACGACGTGTCAATGAGAGAAAAGTACACACACATATATAGCAGACATGAAGACTAGTATACAGGTTAGAAAATACGAACAAACGGAAGAAAGGCAAGGTTAATGAGACCAGTGACTACAGTGACACTACAGAAGGTGACGACTCGACATGAGAGACAGAATCAGAAGGCATACTATGAAACTGATACCAAAACATAGATCTTACCGGCTGGCAGAGTGGAATGGGACGTGGAGCTCCAGGTCATCCAGAGCCCAGCTGAGAAGTCTTCTTTGGGATGCCGGTAGTGAAAGCTGCTGAGGGACCTGAGGCAGCCCAGCTACCAGCTGAGAATTTAGAGTATCAAGGAACATAAGAGACGGAGGAAGAAAATCCTCAACTCTCATGGTCTGGCCCACCTGGCAACAAGTGAGGTGCTGAACTGGGCTGTGGGACTTCCGGTCCGTCAAGGTTTCTTCAGTGACTGTTATCAGTAGATGAAGAGACAAGGAAGAATATTAAGATGCTCTGCGGCCACCGAGTTGAAAGATATGTATTAGGTTAAGTTAGTTTTAGTTTATATTTTCTTATGTCGTTTCATGTTTAGTTTTAGGTCCATGGTAGTGGTCTTAGCTGGAAGTAGGTGGAACGAAGTTTCTGTAGGGCGTCCTCCCAAGTGGTGCATGCTCATCCCCACTGTGGCTCGCACCGATCCGGGAACTATTAGATCCGGAAGCGGTGGGACACCCAGTGGGGCAGGGTACTGGGAGCGTAAAATACCCGAGGCGGACACCTAGTAAGATAAAATTAGATGAGTAAATAAGGACACTTAGATTAGGAGCTATAATCAACATCAAATTAAGTAATGATTGTAAATTGGATAAACTAGTAATTAGCGGAGGTAGAGAAACAATGTAATATAGGTCCTGAGATACAGTCTAGGCTTTAGGACAGAAATAATGATAAATAAATACATAAATGTCCTAAACAATGTCTTGTGATAAATACAGAGTATGTACCTCATCATTATGTAGCCCAAGTAAATATATTGAATTTAATATTTTACATATAGCAATCTCAACAGTTAGTGAATGATTGTTAGTAGCATCACGGCATGTGAACATTTAACTTTTATCTGCGTTTAAAATGTTTCTATTCAAATGCTACTCTGCTCATGTGAGATAGTCAGCTATTAAGATTACAAAATTTAGAAAAGCTAAATGTACCTACAAAATCAATATTTTATTTATTTTGGCATAAACGTCCCCTTTCATCCAATCTTAAATTGGATCTGATAAGATATAAAACCATCTCATATATACCCTATATTTTTGGCGATACGTTTAAATTTTGTTTCATGTAATAAAACTTTATAATATATAGTGATAATTAATAATTACACACATTTTATCGGAAAATATTTTCTATAGCCAACATATTTAGGAATAATTCTAATTGCTATTTTAAAATGGGGCAACCTGTAATTAAATATAAATACCTTGTAATTTTCGAACATCTTAAGTTTATTTATAATTTTAATTTGTTTGTTAAAGGGAACTCTTTCTTTTTTAAAGTGTTATACCATAAAGAAAGTATTGAAATAGTTGAAATATTTGACCAAGAGAGTATGCTGAATATTGACATTTAATGTGTTCCCAAGCTCACAAATAGATTATACTAATTATGTATGTCTATAATTTTTGTAATTACTCCAACGATAGAGATCAAGATATAAATAGTGCTTTTTCATCATAAATAAAACTGTATTCTTATTTTTTTGGATAAAAACTCATTTTAAGGTAGTTAACTAGTGATTGATGTGTGAAAATTAATGACATAAAAATAGCTTTAACAATATTTTTCAAAATTTATAAGTAGGAAGTATTTCAATAACAACAACAAATTAAAATGTTGGTTATTTTAAGGAAAACTTATTTAATGTTATTTTATTGATAAGAAATTATTCTACATATTTTGTTTCAAACCATAATTAAGCTAGAGTAGAAAGTATACTCGTGTGTCACGTAAGCCTACAATTTACTTTTTACATTCCCCTACGTTCGCCGGCTTTAGCTAAACAAAAGATTTAACTCCTACTTTTAAAAATTACGCAGTTACTGAAAGGTTTGATTTCGTTAATACCATCCAATTAAAGAGTATTAGTTATAGCCCTAACTTTTTAAAAATTGAAATTTTGGTTCAAAAGTCACCGATTATTAAAATATACAATAAATGTAAATATTAATTTTTATTTCCTGTCAAATGTGGATTTATTATTAATAATAATTATTGTTATTTATTCTTCAGTAAAATGTATATCCAGACCTGTGGTGTAGTGGTCAGTGCACCTGGCTACGAGCCTGAGGATCCCAGGTTTGCTTCCCGCTGGTACCGTGGATATTTTTCCTCTAGGGGAATTATCTCAACGGTCACCGGTGTTTGATTAGTTAGGCTTACGTTAGGTTAAAACTGACACCAGCTCCACAAATTCATAATAACTAACATAACATCATCTCATTGTGTGTACTACGTGTAGACAAACTCCTATGTTGTATCCTGGGCAACGTTCTGTGCGGCTAATAGTCTATACATAAGGCGATTGAACATAGAGCTCATGTTTTTACCGGTCAAATATCCCATACGATTAAAATAAAAAGTAGGATATATGATTGATTTCCTTCAGCCACTAGCATGTGTTGTTTGTTAGTTTTGATTAAAATGTATAATTGCTAATTGGCTCGGGAAACTCAACCCTGTCCTTAGGCATTTTGCAACGCGTGCGTAAATCACACGGACTACTTTTACTGGATCAGCAAACGCTCCTAAATGGCGACTTGCTAGTTTATTATTCTTTTAAATGTGTAATCAGGACTTTTACACGACTTCTTACGACTGAAATAAACGTCGAAAAATAAACTAAATTGATGTGAATGTTTTAAAAGACCTTGTAAGAAACAAAAGTTTTAAATGATGAATTAAATCTCTTATTTTAAATTCTGTTCTTTAGTGCCCGTTCCGTTAGAGATACAGTATTTCACTGACTCGTAATTAATCTATTTTTACGATCTGTTTTGCGTCTTATTATGTATTTTGTTTATAATGCTAAAGTAGATCAGTTTTTTTTTAAAGAAAATACTATCATATAATACCGTAATAAAGCTACATTGTAGTAATAAAACTAATCTAGCTTTTGTTTTTTATTACCATATAATTAAAATTGTTAACTTTAGTCGAATATAGCTAAATATTAACATTTACAGGCGTTCCAAAACAAAGGGAGTAAAAGGGGTTCAAATACCTCAGTTGAATCACACGGGAAAATGTAGAAGAGGATCGTAACTCTCCCCCCCCCCCCCCCCCGTTTGTTTCAGGGTTTAAATAAATGGGAAAACCTTACACAAATAATTCAATAAGCTTATAAATAGCAAAGGCCAATTCAGTAAATGTATTTATTCTTCAAGAAACGAAGTGATCTATTTTAATCCGACCTATTTCTTTCAAAATATAACCTAACTGTTGAGAAGAAAGGGATGTAGTTTAGAAAATTACATCTATTTGTTCACCGACTATACTACCTTTCAGAAAGAAAATGAACTATGACTGGAAGATAGATGAGAATGAGCGGGTGGGGGAAGGGGAGAGACCTGCGTCATTGTTGAGGATTTGTCATTTTAGGTTGTCTGTACTAGAGCGGCCAAGGGTATTTCCTACCTTCTTCTGTTCACGAATTTATGTTTTCACTGCATTTTGGAAAAATAAAAGATTACAACTAGATTTAAAATAAATACCTAACATTCTTTTCAAAATGTTTCAACACAATGTTTTGGCAAATTATGAAACTTAAAATACAATAAAGCTTTTTAAATTCAAAGTTTAAGGGATGTGAAAAAATATTAGAAATATACAAAATTCGAATTAACCATTTTCGTGAGTATCTATGCATCTGGTCCACAATAAACCAATAACTTCAAAAATATTTCACATATAATCACACACATTTATATATTCTATATAAAACACACATATGCAATAAGTACATACATAAAAACAAGAAAAATTCAAACACAAAATATAAAACCTTGAAAAAATTAGCATAGGAAAATTGCGGGATTAAATCAAAATTGATTAAATCCGAGCCAACACAGCCCCTATGTTAGGCAACCCGCTCTCCTTCTTTACGTAATTCCCCGCTTTCTTATTTTACAATGTATCACTGGGTTAACTCCAAGTTTATTTGACATTCGCGGCATATGAAGTGGTTTAGTAAAGATCGTTAAGTTAGGTTTGAAATTAGTACAAACTCTAAAAAATCAACAATTTACAGGCTTCAAATTATCCAAATATTTCCTTCTAAATTTCGAACGAAATGTTATTGTTTACCGTCGATTTAAATATAATCTTTATGGGAAATAAAGGTGGGCTCGAACTGTGAATGTCGAATTAGCCAAATCCTACTGTATTGATAACTGTTTTGACCAAAAAAAACCTCTTCACAATAGTTACATCTGTTTTGACAAAAAAAAAAATCTTTTCACAATAGTTCCGTTTGTTTTATAAGCTATCATGAAATATATATCAAGTATTATTTATTTTCCTTGCTATAACATACTTGCAGCATTCCACTGATGAAGCGCTCAATGATAAATTAATAAATGATGGGAAATTATGAGGATTAGCCAAATATTTTCTATGGTTAGTAATATTTATGAAATGGAAAAAAATAGTCATGCACCAACTCATTAAATCGTTGTTCAAATGGTGTTGAACACACATTAATTTTGTAACTGTAACGTCCCCCGCTAAGCAAGTTATTTATAAATCTCAGTGTTGATTACAGGAGTAATGGTTGTTGTTTAGCTAAGAAATGGTAAAAAATGTTAACTTTTAGATTCAGGCAGTTTTTTTTATGTATAGCCAAACCTTTGAATTTTTGTAGCGCATTTAGCCAGGACGATTAAGAATTTTTGGAGCTAAAATTGGATTGTCGGGAACTAGCAGTATGGATCTTGTGTCAACTTCCAGCCAGATGTGAAGTTTCATGTACAATAACTTCTATTTTGGGTTAAATTTGTGAAAGCTATGGCTTTTTATATATACTTTTACTTACTATTATGGAACTCGTCAAATCTGAATTACTTAAATCAAGATGCAATTAAAAATAACTTTATATATAATGGCTCTATTAATTAGATCAAGTATACAACCCATTACCAAACATCACATCTTATAGTAAGGGCAAAATAAATAAGTATAAAAATTTAAAATAAAACAGAAACATCGGGGATTACATTCTTATCTACCAAACTATAAGACATACGTATATATTCATTTTATATTATGTTTATTTTATATTTTGATCATTAGTATGATGCGTCAATTATATTTCACCTTTTTAATGTTTACAGAACATATCACCAAGTTGTTTTGGTTTATTTTCACGACATTCCACTCAAGCTAAATCAGGGTTCATTCATTCTAAGTGAGGTATGTTTGACAGATACGCGTTGCAGGGTAAGGGCTGGATGTCACTTATAGGATACCTAAGAAATGCATAATGAAACGAAACAAGTAGATGCAATTTCCCCATTACTTATTAATCTAGCCTTTTAGAATATGATACTAAGGTAAGACAAGAGAATAGGCAAGGGTTGACATTAAATGGTACATTACAGCTTTTAGTATAATCAAATAATTTACCTTTCTTAAGTAAAAGTAAGAAAACTGTTGCAAGAAATGCATTTATTTATTAGAAGCTAAAAAGGAAATATATTTGGTTGTGAACTCTAAAAGACTGATCAGACAGAGAACACAGATTGAGGACGATAATTTAGCGATTACTTCGAGAAACATACAATTTATTTGTCATTGTAAATGAGTTCAAATATTTAAGAACAATTATTTTAACTATCAATAACGATATTAAAGTGGAAATTAGGAAAATAGTACAGTCGTGTAATGCATACATTACTAGGTCAGTAAGTTGTTAACCTCTCGCCTGTTGTAAAGGAATGTAAAACTAAGAATACAAAACAATAATTTTACCGGTTGTAGTTGTAAAACGTGGTCTCTTACCATGAATGACGAAAACAAATTTAGGGTGTTTGAAAACAAGGTGCTTAGGAAGATACTTGGTACAAACAGATATGAAGATACTAGGGAGTGGTGGAGATTACATAATGATGAGTTAAAAACCTTGTACTCATCACAATACATTGTTAGGATAATCAAATCTCGTATATTACGGTAAATAGGATATGCAACGTGATTGATAGAATCTAGAGCCGTGTTCAGGGTATTTACTGCTTTAACCCAATGGGAAGAGACTCTTGGGAAGACCTAGATGCAGATGGGAGGATAACATTAAATGGACCTGAAAGAGGTAGGGTGTAATGAGGTGACTGGATAGAACTAGCTCAAAATAGGAATAGGGTGTAATGAGGAGGAGTGGATAGAACTAGCTCAAGATAGGGATAAATGGTGTGCTTTTGTAAGTGGGACAGTTAACTTTTGAGTTCCTAATGCGATAGAGTAAGTAAGTGATAATTGGTACTGTACTGCGTCAGAAAATTCGGAGAGAAGGATGATGGTGAGTATCAGAAAGTCTAGATCTCAAGTTTGATTTTGTAATGTTCATGGTTGAAAAAAAAAGCCCACGCAATAACGACATATTACTCTCACACCCGTCAATAAAACGAAGCTGACGATGAACATGTAGATTGGTCAGTCACGGGTACCGCGTTGCTGACCACTGTATTATATTTTTTTGTCTCACACCTCTTTTATTTTAATTAGTGGGTAAAGAATATTTCGTTCACTCGTAGACTCGTGCACAAACAAGCTGATTAATCTTATAAAAAGTTTAAAAATAAATGTGCCTTATTTGAAACATGAAAAGAACCAAAACTAATATAGAAACTAATTCTACTGGATATTGAACGTGGCTGACACTTGTTTACAGTTGGTGTATCCATTCAGTGGTAGACTACTCTGGCTTTATGGGTATCATATAGCCTCTTTACTATCGTTTTGTCCTCTAATTTCTCCAAGACTTCATCTCACTTACGTTGTAGTACTTTAAAAAAGTTCACATTACATTCTTTTACACCATTAACATTTTGTTTAGTTGAGTTAACAATCTGATACTATCAATGATATAAGAGGTGGAATTCTCAACTTTCTTTAGCATTCCCAAAGGACTGTTAGGGACTTTTACCAGAACTAATTGTCCAGGTTCGTAGACAGTTGGTATGGGGTTTTCCCATTCTCTTTTTTTCTCTCTCTCATTTTTGTACTGAAACGGAAGTGTTAAACTAGTCAAGTTGGAATTTCATTACTTCTGTTCCTTCTTGGCGAGGTGGGTATAGGGACAACTTTTATTTGATTGTCCTCTTTGCTCGACTCATACAATAGTAACTTGTGGATAAATCCACTACAATGTTGATACGCATTTCTACTGGTTTGAATTTATTTGGATTACAACGTGTATCTATCGGGACAAAATGTTAATAGCACACTTTGTAATCTGGTGGTCTAGGGGTAAGGTGTCGGACTTTGTGCTGGCATCCGGGGTTCAATCCTCGGTCTCGGCACAGATTTATCTGATTACCAAACCTTCCTTCACCTCTGACAAGACGTGTATTAATCACAACTTGTGAATGTGGGGAATGCCAGCCTGCACCGTGGTTTGGATTCCATGTTAAACTGTAGGTCCTCCATTTTGTCCACAATCACCCTACCATTTCACATTAGCGTAAGTGCTACAACCCGAACGGGTAGTAAGACGCGGTGCTAATGATATAATAATAATAATAGCACGCTCCTTGGACATTACCAAATTAAACTCGAGTGGTATACTGGCGTATAGCCAATATTTAAGGCATTGTTCTGTTCTTAAAGGGAATCTTCCTGATGCTGATAAATAATGAACAATTAATTGTCTTATACAATCATCATGGGTATTCTTACAACATTTCAAACTTTCCCGACACCGTGCAGTTTTATCAATCTCGTTAATATCCATTAGATCACGTGCATATTGGGTGCCTTTGAATGGTCTCTGACTACAAGTCTACGAAAAACTTTAAAACTTTGTCTATCATAAGTATTGTGTTGTGTGCTGTACCATGAGATTGAAAAATCGAACGTTTTACTCTTTTGCCAAATTTCCCATAATTACATAAAACTTCTAATGGTTTTACTTATGTAACGAAAAGTACATAATATATTTTAGTATTTTTTAAAATATTTTTGAACCAAAATTGACTTACTGGTGATTTACCCCTATACTGCCTATCATCTTGTGTACTATTTATTAATGGCTTAGTTATAGTAATGAGGGAAAATCCACCTCAAATCATTCTTTAGAGTTAGTTTATGTTAAATATAATAATTTTGATGTGACAAATAGTACTTTAGTGAGTAACCAACGGAATTGTTCGCTATGGTGTGATTATTTGTGAACTTGTAGCAGAAATTGTTTTGCCCTAAATACATTTGAACAGTGGTATTTATTGTGTTGGATTATACGGAATTAAGCTCCTAATATGTATGTCAAAGGAAAATTTAGGTAACATGGTGCTAGTTTAAATGTTTAGTGAAGTAATTATTTACTTAGAATAAAACAAAGAAAATTTACTTTGCAGAATCAATCATAAATATTAATTTAGAAGATAATATAGATAGGTAATCCATCTTGTTATATTATTAATTAATATATATCATCTACCAAAATTTTCCCTTAAGGGTGTACAAGTGAGATAGGAATCTTTTAACATTATATTTGGTTGTTGGGGAAACAATTTGCACTCTTGTTAAACAAACATTTAAATTAAAATAAACATTCTGCTGGACATTCTTTGATACTTTCCATAATATATTAAAAAATACTATAATATTTATTGAGGTTTTAATGTTTTAATAATAAACCCTAAATCAATATTAGTACTTTTATTACAATAAAATGCAAAATAAGGTCCTACCAATGTTTGTTTTAGAACAAATGTTTGTTAATCAAGAGAGAACTACTGGCTTACCAACAAATAATAAAACCTGCTTCAGTGACCGAATGTTCCAAAGCATCACTCTCGTGTTAGACTGGCCTGCTGAAGACGGGGAGGTAGGGGTTGTAGACTGGGTCGTTTTTCCTAAATAGTTTTCTTCTCTCCTTCCTTGTGAATGCGAGTATACAACCTCATAAATGCTTACTTCCTCAACTCTGTCGTATTAAAGTAATTAATTATAATATAAGCGTACAACCTTAATCTATATTAAGACTCGTTGATAATAAATAAATAATCATAAAACGTCAAAATTAATCCAAAGCTCGGTTGAACACCCTTAAACCCCGAGTGTCGTACCTTTGGAGTACTGATGCGAGCACCTACCGTGGTAACTATCCCTTGATGTTTGTTTGTATTGATTTGTTTGGTGTGGTGGAACAGTGGTTGTCGTGTCTGAGAGCCATCAGTCTGTTCCCTGGAAACAGGACACAGACCCGCACGACTCTTAATGTGAAATATCTTCCCCTTCCTCTTGTAGGGGTTGAGCGTCATACACCACCAGACTTGTCGATATTCCACTACTGCATGCACCATGACAGCTCACTCCACCTCACAAACTACACTAATATATTTATAACGAAACATAAAATTGTTTAATGTGTGTGTCACATTTCCATTTTGAACAACTTACATTCTATGGAAAGAAGAGCTTAAAAGAAAGTAATCCTATCATTTGAAAATAAGGAGGCGATTAAATTTATAACGTCCCGAGCTAAATACAAATATCCAATTTAATTTAACCTTTAGGAAGCGTTTCTACAGCTATTCCAATCTAATTGAATTCAATTCTTTTAGACGAGGGACCTATTTTCTTTTTATTTCACTCACAATTTACTATCATAATATTGTATTTATAAAACAAATAAGGTTAAAAGAAATCTAAATAACTTCGAGGCAAATATTCTTTTTAAAATTAGTTTTCGCATATTTGAAAGATCAAATTCAGTTTTATTTTGTTTTGTAATCCCGATATTTTATATTGATATTGTTGGTCATATGCCAATACTTGTTATTGGTTCACATTCTTTATCCACAGTAATAGTCTATGGTATCCGCACCAGGGGCCTCAAGGGACGGATGCCAAGCTCATCTAGTCTCATTTGCCAATGACGGGGAGGGAGAGGATTTAATCCCAAACTGGTTTTCTGAGCGTGTTGTTTAAATAAATGGTTTTTCATGCTTTCTACAAGCAAATGTGGATACGCTTCCTCTAAATTTAACCTTCCCCGGACCTAACTTCTTAGCGTAATTAGTACATAAGCGTGTAACCCGAATGGGTAGTAAGGCATGGTGCTAAAGAAAAGTAATTATAGCCGAGCGGGAGCAAGATATATTCTTATTGTATAGTGTACCTTGATTTTATTAAGGATATACAGTAGATTTTTGAGCTCATTGTTGAGAGCTTGAGAACAATTTACCATATTTTCATTGGTACGTTATAGTTTAAATGATATTCATTAAAAGTGAGAGCTTCAGATCACGATTTGGTGTATGAGTACGTTAAAGTAGATCTGTAGTTTTATTGCCAATCGTTAGAATATTGAATACAGGCCTACTCTCTCTTTAAAAGGCTTCAGGCAGGGCTGTACTAAGAAGAGGCCGGAGGCGCGACTCACCTCCCTCACCCTCCTGACAGTATTATTATTATTATTATTATTATTATAATTATTATTATTATTAATTTATGTTTGTATTCCTCCTAGGTGCCTAGGCTCTTGCAGGTACTATAAAATTAATAACACTTACACCCTCAATTAAAGTTGTAATACACTTTAAAGTCATTCGACAATACAAACTTTATTACACAATTTTAACAAGTGTGTAAGTTATAAATAGTTATTCAATGATTTCAAATCAACATAGTTTACGAGATTTAAAGCGTCAAACTCACTATTTTATTCTTTTTGCTTGATATTAAGGTAAAGTAATTAATGTTTGGGATTGGAATTTAGTATGACTAGACATTCATGTATTTAAATTTGTACAGTACATTTATATGAATGTCTAGTCATAACAAATTCCAGACCCATACATTAGATACTTTACCTTGACAATATTAAAATAAGGGTAGTTTACTAAACACTTATTTTTCTACGGCGTCTTACTATATATGCGGGTGACCTGGTGGTCTAGGGGTAAGGTGTCAGACTTCTATGCTGGCGGCCGGGGTTCAATCCTCGGTCCCGGCACAGATTTATCTGATTGCCAAACCCTTCCTTCACCTCTGACAAGACATCTTGTGAATGTGAGGAATACCAGGTCTCCACCGTGGTTCGGATTCCACGTTAAACTGTAGGTCCTCCATTTCATCTCACAATCACCCTACCATTACACATTAGCGTAAGTGCGTACAACCCGAACGGGTAGTAAGACGCGGTGCTAATAATAATAACTATCTATGCAGATTATACACATCTATTTTAACTTTATCAACATTTATGAGTTTTAGTGAGGGAGGTGCTGAAGCGTCATTTGGTCCCACTTTATAAATAGGTAAATAATTTTTTTTTAAGTAATTACCATCCTTAAAAAACTAACAGTAAATAATAACAGAACAAATTGAAAAATATCTCCCCAAACCACACTGCAAATTTTTTAACTACATTGAAAACCCCTTGACTGATTTCTTTCTAATACGGGAAATCGTCCAAGGAGACGCGGTGAGGGTTGCAAGGAGCCCTCGCTACAGCCATTGAAAAAAAAAAACTCATGATCACAGTCTCATACAGATAGGACGTGTCTCATGCACACACGCGCAGTCACCTCAACTCAACTTGCATTATTAATATTCATTATTTTATAACCAGGAATAAATTAATCCTAAATTTTATTTGATGAGCTTTAATTTAGGTTTTCTTTCATTGGAATCTAACCCAGTCTAATCGTTTGTAGAGAACGTGAAACTATCTGAAGCCCGAACACAATATATCTAAATATTTAGATCAAGCGCTGAGATATAACTGACGCACGTGAATCTAGGCTGATCAGGCCATATACTAACCTTGTCAAGATCCGAACCAAGGATGCCGGGATGGAAACAACCAGGTGCCGTTAGAAATTATCCAAGAGTAGTTTATGAATCACCAATTTAGAAAATGTTTTTAATAAATATAGACAAATGTTAGATTCTGAACGATTGTGGCATACCATATTCTAGATAATCGCTAATTGGCTTGAATCCAAGGTATAGTTCGACACCCGTGAGGTGTAGTCAATTAATAATACGAACACCCAAGTTTTTGGAGGACGATGTTATAAAGAGGGCTCTCCTGATTATTGAGAATCAATAACTTAAATTCTGTTATCGGTTTACATTCCATTGAAGTGTACACTATCTTTCCTATATATGTCATTATTACGAATGTGGAAGTTATTGTGTCGCGTAGTGAAAAGTTATGGCCATTACTCCTGCGATTATTGGCAATCCATGGCCCTTTATCGATCCTGGGTTGCTGAGCCGCGGTATGAGGAAGGTCACGACCGTCGCCAACCACTGCTCGAGGATAACCTCACACCTTCCTCATGTCCTTAATTCAAGTGACCTTCATCGCTGGGCGTGTGGAATAAATGTCCGTTCATCTAGTCTGGTTTGTCAGTGACGGGGAGGTTGGGGTTCGAACACCCTACGAGTATACTGGGGGTGATTGTTACTAAATTGGTTCCTACTCTTCCTCCCTTTTATGAGCTTAGTCAAATGGGATATAGCATATACAATAATAAAGATTTGATGTAAATGAGATCATAATAGTGATGATAGAAATACTTTAAGTAAAGACAAACTTCATAGCGTTAGCCCGTAAGTGCGATATACCAACATAGCGGCCGCCGTATGTTGGTGAAGATAGTGGCAACCAGGATAGAGGGTGTCGTACAGTAATCATAATGAAATCTCAGGCCGTTAACCTCAGCTTTCTAGACTGAGAAATTAACTTCTTCATTAAATTAACTCCTCATTTACCCTTACGAAGCTGAGTTGACACCGTTTCAGAGCACAGCTTCACAGAAAAATCTGGAAGCGCCGGAATCGAACTCAAGACGTCTGGATTTGTAGCCAAGGACTCTGACCACTACACCACAGAGGCAGTAAATAATGTAAGTAATGTGACTTTAATCTAAACTAGATATGTGCGGCAACATAAATAATTGGAAGAGAATATTTATGTAGAGCTCATTACTCACCTCCACCACGGCTCTCATTCTAAAGATGATTGTACAAAGGAAATAGAGAGTCAAGCTGCAACCCTGCACTCTATAACATATTTTCTTACCCCGCAGTAATCAGTAAAATCATTTTTTCCCTTACACCAGCTACTCTGATCTCGGGTTAAATAAAAACCCTTCTCCATTTCGAGAATAGTTTTTAATAGCCGTGGAATAAGTTGTAGTTCTCTTTTTATTTACTTGTCTTAGTGTTTATCTTTATTTTAATAGTAATGTCGCCATAATATAACCATCGGCTACTGTGTATTCAAATATTGTATTGTACAACGTAGTCATAAGCCAACGGAATTGATACTAAAATATAATTTTAAGCTTTGACTGATGAGGAAGGGGAAACTATTTTTATGGAGACATAAACTTGGATCATTAAATTGATTGAATTAGTTTTATTACAATGGTATTATAGTAGATCTTAAATCAGTCGGTAATTTTTATATTGGTTATCAACATCGACTACATTGAAGGAAAAACATTTCAATGAGAATATCGGATGAGGGATTCCATCAACTTCAAGAATAACAACCCGCATCGGCGAATAGGCAGACTAAACGTCAAGATCGTCCGGTCTGGTTTGCTAGTGGCGGGGAAATTGGTTGGGTAATAATTACAGAAGAAGTTTATTTTATTTAGTGGTTTTACAAGCTCTATCCTCGTAGATGTGGATACATTAACTCTGAATAGCTGCACGAATATGTGGATGGCCAGTTATGGTACACATAATGTATAAAGTGGATACCAAAGCATTATGAAAGTTCTTCACTTTTCCCTGCAATGACTGTACTAACGTATTAGCAACGATGTTCCTAACTATTTGAATTGGATGTACTGTACAGTACAATTTTCATAGAAAGGTTCTTTTAGAAAAATCTTCCTTTTTTTGTGGTTAAAATTCCAAAATTGTTAAAACTTTACAATTGTATTTGTTATTGTATAGGTATTGATAATATCTATCAAAATTTTGAACTTCATTATAACATGACCTTAAATATAATTACGTAAAAGTAGATCTAGTAACTTTTTTAACTGTCAGGAAAATCTCTTCCTATCAAATTTGAACTGTAGACTTTGTGTTTTAATATTGCATAAAGGTTTCAATTGTATTAAAATTGATTGTATACATATTCTATCAACATTAAAAAAAAACTAATCCATCATACAGGCATAATTTTTATCAAAATATAATGTCCACCACTACTGTATAAAGAAAGCCAAAACGATTATGGGCTGGCCTAAATTTGCTGTTTTAACGGAAGAAAAAAAACCGCACGTCTGAATATAAAGAAACAACTGAAGGTATAATTAATCACAATGTCTTGAATAGAAGGACCTCCCCCGACATGACAACTGTTGTGGCGTTTATCCCATGATTTATTAGTTTCTTCCCTTCCATATCGGTCATGCTAAGGGTCACACACGCCTTGCTCGAAATATTTTGTCACGGGGTCGTGGGACCACGCCCCAATATACATTTTTAACGCTGCTCGTGGCATTTTATTTCTCTAAATCGAGCAACATGATCAAGCGCTGAATAAACTTTATAAATGGTTCTATTGTGTTAGGTACCATTAAAATCCAAGGGGGAAAAAAAAAGATACGATTGTGCTAATTTACTTTAAGGGTACAGGGGAAAAGGGGGGAGAGTTCAATTTTATCTCAAAATGAGTTAGTACTGCCACCTGTTAGCCAATCATAAGACCTTTTTAACGCACTTCAAATCTTTGTCATAATAAATTAATCAATTTTTTTTACAGTAATGCTAATGAGGTTTGAGACACAAAAGTTATTGTCCTAAAAATGTGTGTAGTGTAACTTTACCCATTTGCCCCCCCCCCTCTCTCCACCCTTCACTTTTAATATTAAGAGGCGGAGAGTTGATACTTCAAAAAATCCTGCGTTATTTAAGAAGTGTTTTATTAATTAAAAATATGACTCACTCCAAAATGGACGTGACAGGTATTAACATGTATGACTCTACGGAATTAAGAACCTTACATTTTAAGTTTTATGAATCAACAGAGATTTATGAAAATATTAAATTAGCTAATTTTCAACGAAGTTTCACGTGAAAGGCCACCACTCTAAAAAAAAAAGTTATTTCTAGAAGAATACACCTTCACTAGCAGGAGGGAATAGAAAAAATAACATGATTGGAAAAGGTCCCTCTACACAACCAACAAAGACTCGAATCTTAACCCCGGCAATCTATTCCACTATGAAGCAGACATCTTAGATTTGTGACTGCCAATGGGGGTAACATAGTGTAGATAGTCTATTGGATTTGGTGAGAAATAGTTAAAGCTGGTAATGTTATATTAATGTCAAAAAATAGTTATATTCGTAATCAATGGGTGAATGCTCATCATTTCAATTATGTTTTAAAATTTTGATTTTTATAATAGAATTAATCGCTTATTGACCTCAAATTGGCATATTAATTAAGTGTATATATTATATATATATATATATATATATATATATTTCCCCTTAAACCAATATCAAAACAACGTTTTACAACAATTTTTATAGTATGAATCTTCTCAGAAAAAAATATAAAATTTCACGTTTGATAGCAAACATTTTTTATTTGAGTATTAGCTACTATGTGACTTTATTTATATTTTTTTGGTTCCTCAGGGCAGTGGTGCATCCAAATAGGGGCAAGCGGAGCATTTGCCCCACCCAGTACAGAAAATAATTTCAGTAAGCTTCTAAATTATGTGAAGAAACAATGAAGATGTGTCGAATGTAAAGGTTACATTTTAATACCACTTAATATTAAATAAAAATACACCACTAAACACATTAATTTAAAGTGCCCTTGAAATCCTCAACTGTAAAAATAAAGTAAATACATAATATACTTGATACGTTGTAAATAAGATATTTTACATTTATAAAATAACTGCCTTAAGCTACCTTTAAGAACCCTACGAATAGCATCTGAAGGCATTTAACATTTATACATTTTCTTGGCTCATGGCAGTTAGGGGGTTGTTCCCTTTGATACCCTTCCACCTCACATCATTTCCCTCTAAGAGATCTCATTTTGGCTTGATCATATGCCAACCCCAAAGTATATGTCTATAAATATATGTATACTTGGTTCAAATATTGCTTATATTTGTCAATCTAGAATATACATGAGTTGTAACTTCCCTCTAATCAAGATTATCTGGGTTTTGAACTAGGCGTGCTTGAGGGACAACTACATATGTTACTAAAGTCGATTTATGCGATTATGATCCTAAGAACAACTATTGATATCATTGCCCCTACAATAACTAATTCCAAACAAAACTATAAGACCATCAGTGATTCGTCAACTTTACTACACATTCTTATAAAAGTAAAATAGGAAGAAGGCAATTACCATAAAATGTTTTAATCTGTTAAAACCTTTTTTAAGCAATTTATTACAAATGATTTTATTGAAATGTTCAAACACATTTGAATTTACATTAATTATGTGATTTAATCAATGTCCATGCTCATATTTAAAAGTGAGACCAACTTGCGATAAAATATGAACTAATATAAACTTATTTAATGTACTTTTGACTAAAATAGTAATAGTAATAATAATAATACATATTGTCTAATACTTTTATTCGTCCAGTCTAAACGAGCAATCTAGTGAATGCATGTAATTAAGATTCATTCAACAGAAGCATTTAATAAACAAGGAAATACGATCCATAGACCACATACCAAACAGTTTATGAGGTTGATTTCGAAATATGTCATTGAAATTGCGTTGCATTGTAATACACGGCTAGAGAAAGAAACGTTACCATAGGGAATTTAATTAGTTCTGATAACAGAGATTTTTAATTTAGTTTATATTCGTTAGTTTTGGAGAAAAGTCAATACGGTACCCAAAGTAACTATCAAGAGACTAGCAATTTTAACTAATCGACATATTCTTAATTAGTACTCTCATAAGTATTGTTTTAAAATATGAGAAATATATTTTTATCTTTTTTGGTAGATTATTTGATTATTATATCAACCAAAAAAAGTTAAATACTTTTGAGGGATAATGAATAAAGTTAAATACTGCCTCGGGCAAGATTTTAGATCCAAACACTTTCGAGTGCACGTTTTTAGAGCTAAACATTGTTGAGTACATGTATGAAAAATTAAATACTACCAAGTGAAGGTTGGTGTGGAACAGGATTTTGATATAAAGAATCTTAAAATTATATATATAAACAGATTTTTTGCAGGCAAAATTGATATTTTAATATACGAGTGTTATTTTATACGCGCTGATAATATCTATCAAACGTTACAGCTTCATATCCCACGACTTGAAGTGTGAAACTTTTAAAATTATCCTACCGATTACATTTTATATATTGCAATCAAACTTCTGTATTATTAGAGTTCTTAGACACGTTTGTGACTGACAACACTATGAAGAAATTATAATTTAGGTTTTATTTAAATTGTTAAATTTGGCTAGAAGCAAAGATTTATTGATATAACTAATTCCCTTCATGGAATTTTATATTTTATTTACCAAATGATTTTAATTTAAATTACAAATTAACCGAATTGTTAAGCTTGCATAAATATTTTAGATTCGATATTTTATATTAGATCAATAACTTTTTGAACAATAGATTTTAAAATGGCTGTATTTTGATTATTTTTTTCTCAAGTTAATAATTTTAGCAAAAATTAATAATAATTATAATACGATTAGAATTTATTTAAAAAATATGAATAATACCTTTTCATCTCTATGTAAATCCAACTCTTTTAATTAACAGGTAAATCTCTTTGGCTTATCTACGGGAATTATTTTATTATGTAAGTTATTTTAAGAATGGAAAGCTGGTAAGTTTTGTTTTTGTTAAAAGTGAACCTGACCAATTTATTAAATCTACTGCTACACCACAAGGGCTGAACTACTATTAAAACTTCACATAAAATAATTACCACGCGTTACTGACTTTGGTGGCCCCTGGTCTCAGGCATCACTCTCGTAATAAACTGGACTTACAAATATTATTATTATTATTAGCACCGCGTCTTACTACCCGTTCGGGCTATACGCACTTACGCTAATGTGTAATGGTAGGGTGATTGTGAGATGAAATGAAGGACCTACAGTTTAACGTGGAATCCGAACCACGGTGGCGACCTGGCATTCCACACATTCACAAGATGTCTTGTCAAAGGTGTAGGAAGGGTTTGGAAATCAGATAAATCTGTGCCGGGACCGAGGATCGAACCCCGGCCGCCAGCATAGAAGTCTGACACCGTACCCCTAGACCACCAGGTCACCGACTTACAAATAACTTGGAGGTCATGATCCAATCCCGGTCGGGTGTACTGAGGGCAGATTTTCCTAAATGGTTTCCCACTCTATCCACGTAAATGCGGGTACACATCCTTTAAATTCAACATTCCTCACCCCTATCCCATTTGTGTAACTAGTACATAGGCTTATAACCTAAACGAATAGTAAGGCGCGGTGATAAAATAATTACCACATATATTTATAACATCTAAATGGTATTCGATCCATAAAATAATATGGATTATGAATAGTACAGTTAAAACTATAGAACGATGTTGTGAGAGAGAGAGAGAGAAGAGAGAGAGATTGGTCATATTAGCTCTTTGTTCTCGAAAGAATTTCCCGTTGGATGCGTATAACCTGAACAGGTAGTAGGACGCAGTTAAAGAAAATTCTCGTTTCATCGTTCCTTTAACCTAATACCATGGGACGAAAAACCTCCCACGTAATTACATACAGTATTTGAAAGCATGTTTTCCTATTCAATTCACATGAGCTATCTTCAAAAATTTAATTTCAGTCAGCTGTAACAAGGCTTTGTTCAGACGTGTGTATAGTCTTTCTCAAATAAAAAAAATATCCACTTTAGTCAAAATAATTATCATAACAAAATCATTAGTTGCAAAGTCTAGTATTTTAAAATTTAAACGTTGTTTTCTCTTGTAATCAAATTATATTCGTAATAATGTAATTCCGAAAACAATTTCTCACTAATTATAGTACTTAACCCATTGAAAATTTATTCTGGGACGAAATTAATCTGAAAAATAAATACTATACTCTTAATTATATATAAATGAATATCAATCTTTTTGCTCATTAATGTTTCAGGAATTTAACTTATCCACTTAATAGCTCATGAAAGTTCTTAAAATTATTTTTTATAATTACGTAATTCTAGCTAACACAATGCAATTTGTACTTAATTACAGCCCTAAAGTATTTTTGTACACCATATTGTTAAAAAATAGATTTTTTTAACGGATAGAAAACAATTTTATAAATATTCTTCGAAAACATTTGGACTATCCTTTAACGTGATTTGTAAGTGTATGCCTCTACAAGAAAATTAACTTTTAATATTGAAGTAGTACAAATATTGTTTTGATTTAATTTTTAATTTTATTGAAGTATTTTATTATTATTTTATGCCGAGACTAATAACCACTAATTTAAAATTATTGAAACATAATAAACATGTAAGCAAAAATTTTTCTTAAATTAAAAAAAATCAAACTATAAATACATTTTTGTACATGACTATACTACATTATTGAGGGATGAGACTTCATTTTTATTTTGACCCTGCCCTGAGATATCCATGAAACAATACAAGCTACTACAAAACAAACCTGTTACAAACAAAATCAACAGGGACTACACCGGTTGGTGGTTCTCATCAGAAAAAGTGGTGAAAAAACACCACTCACAAGGCTAGGTCACAACCCTTAGTAAACTAACCCTCTAGCTATGTTTATAGTCCGCATTGCGGTTATATTATGATTATTCAACTTGCTTCACGGTTTTCAAACGCATAAACGTAGTACGTTAAGTAATTTTAATTACGTTATTCATGCATGTACCGTAATGTAATCTGAGTCATTATATAAAGTTTTTTTTGGACATTACAATAGCAACATTAGTCGATATCTTATGTAACCACATATATAACTTAATACACTGAAGAGATAGATTTTTAAATATTTGCGTTATCTAAATCCGACATTTCAACCACTTTTACATAACTAATAGAGATTATTGCGTTGTGTATGTTATTAGAAGGTTAGTTGTCAGTTGTTTTAGTGTGTGTTTTTTTAAGTTATCAAATTCTACCTTAAATCCTAAATACGTTATAGATTCTTCTGTAAGAATAAAATGCCTGCAGATCTTTTTAAATTTGCAAATACTTTAGTAACACATATAATTTTTATTAATAAGCTTTCGCATATGATTAAAATGTATTTCAGAAACTTCAATAAATTACATATTAATTTTAATTCACATCCCATTTTAGTTTGAAACCGTTTATAAATTACTTTCCTAAACACCGTCTTACCATCTGTCATGTACTATCTGTGTTTAATTATACTAATGGGGGTTGGATGAGTAATGGAATTGTGTGAATTATAGTGAGAAATACTGCAATTTAGGATATAACACCTGTTTGGGATTTTAGCCCTAACCTTTACATTACAAGAAAACTAGCCTAGATGAGCTTAAATTTAGTCCACGTGCTTATCGATGGGGGAGTGTGTGATGAAATTTGTGAAGCTTACATAATTTTTAAACGTAAGATATAGAATAAGGTAACTCTTTGTCAACAATAAAACCAAATAAAATATTTATAACAATCATCCTGTTCAGGTAATTATTAATGTAATGGAATAAATATTTTTTTACTTAATATGCTTTCTTATGTTTACTGTATTGTACATTTATCGATGCATAGTTTTCGATGAATAATATAAAATATAAATGACTGAATATCCAAACGCACTCAACCATATTTAGTTTACTTTTCAGTATTCAACTACAGTTCAATTTTCAAAGTAAGAATATTATCTGTCAGCTAAAAAAAAGTTTCAAGTTCTACTTTTATGTACATATGATGTAACTTTGGTTGTTTACAAAGTTTGATATATAATCCATCAGTTCAAAAGTTAAAATGGGGACACATTCAATATGATTAAATACAAAAAGTGTTTTTTCTCTTTTAAGAAAAAATGGAACGTTACATAAGGTCATGCACGCAACCTGAAGAAAAGATAAATTCAACCTTTTCCTTCATTGAGTGTACAACACCCGCACATAAATCTACAATTTCTCCCCTCCCCGCCTTTTTCCCTGTGGCGGGTGAGTCGGTTCAGGGCACTGCTGTGGTGTGGATCGATACAGAAAGGCCACCCTCTTATTTTCTCCACAATTACCCTCACTCTCCACTCTTCCCTTCCCACGACGACGGGCCCACTCGCTGATCGCTTCAATCCGCACCGTGCCTGGAATACAGCGGCCCTCCTCATCCATCGATGCTATCATATCACGTCCAAGGTACCCGCCACTCATGTCCTGCCTTTTCTCTCGGCTTTGGATCACTCGGGGCTCGTGCCCATTGTCAGCGTTACCGGACTAGCCTTTGTGCTGACCCTTATTCTTCCTTGAAGTCTCCTCAGTCAATTGATGTACAGTCCCTTCACCAAGAACTAACTGTGTGTGTGTGTCACAGCAACGTTGGGGAGCACGTGGACTAAGTCATAAAAACTTGGTTTGCTTTGGGCTGCTGGTTGGTGAGGAGAGCGTGTTTTAATCCCGGCTGGGTGAATTAAGGGGGTTCTCTATTCTCACGCCACGAAAATGCGGTATATTTCCTCTAAACTCTACCTTACATCCCTTCCCGTCTACATAAATATATATATATAATATAAAGTATGTAGATATCCCAGACGGGTAGTGAGACTTGGTGCTAAAAACAAAAACTATGTCTATACAGGATATTTTTTATTTTACCAACAAAACTGTGCTTCTACATATTTGTAACATTATATTACTAAAAAGAAGCAGCTGGTAAACTATTCACAATAAGTTTATACAAAAGATTAAAATTTTGCATAAGAGAGAGGTGGTTAAAAATATCCTATTTAGTTGTATGGTAGGTTAATTTATAAACAGTCTATTTTAACATCTTTAGATTTTTAAAATACTTTATAACTAATATAATCACGATTCAAAGTCTGTGTTTATGATACATTGTTTCGATTTGTATTTGATTGGAGTACCTAAACATAGGCCTACTCTATCTGCTCAAGCTTACAAACTAACTTACCCAAGGATAATACGCTTAATATCACCTTAGCGACTAGATATTTTATAATTTTATTGCAGGACGAGCCTACTTATTAATAGAAAGGGTTTAAAAAGTTCCTATTTGAGCGTTTACATGTTGGGGTGATGTATTATAATGAATGACTTTATGCTGAAAAATAATGAGAAAATAAATTATTCATTTGAATAATGCTTGTGATTTGCGACAGATCTTACCACCCTTTCGGGCTGTTCGTATTTAGTTAAATTGATAAGAATTATGAATGAGAAAGGTAGAATCTAGATTATATATACTAGATTTTGTGTGTAAAACCATTTAGAAAAAAAACTACATTCAGTAAACCAACCAGGATTAGAACCCTAACCCACCCATCACCAGAAAAACCAACCAGACTCTCTTGGAGTTTAGTCCGCGTGCCCCTGATTCCGTTAATATTACGTGCTGCGTTTTAACGTTAGCAATTACTCGTATTCTAGTAGTATTTTTGTTTTTCTTTTGGCACCACGTCTTACTACCCGACCTGGCTATATGCATATCTAGGACTACTAATTGCGCTAATGTGTTGTGGAGGAGGCAGGCTGAATTTAGAAGAAGTGTTCACGTTTTTGTGTGGATGGAGAGTGGGCTTTTTTTTTTTTAAACACCATCAGTACACCCGAATAGGATTCCAACCCCAATCTTTCCGATCTCGGAAGTCAATTATATTGTGAGAGCAACGCCTTAGATAATTCGACCCCTGAAGTAGGTAATTATTCTATAATAATTTACGCAGTGGCTCGGTTTTGTGTTCAGGTGTGACAGTAGATCACTTGCTGTAGCATAGTATATTCTGACTCAATCAATGGACGCGCCGCGCACCCGTAGGTTTTGTCTATCACGTGAGGCATTGCGTGTCAAAGGGTGTTGCCCCAAGCAGTGAATAAAACAAAGGCACACCTTTGGGATTAACCTGTGAATGTGAGTCAGTCGATTCTCCCATCAGTGATATTCCTCTCTTTCTCTCTCTCTCTCTTCTACGCACCTGCGCACACGATAGAATCACGTCCATAGTTTCTTCGCAACGGGGATAGGCCACCATTTGTCGCGTTGTCCACTTCTCCTAATGCAATTCCCTTAATGCGCACTTCTCTTAATGGGTACCATCTACTTGCTTACGTCTTCCTCTTACGTGTGTACCCCATTATTCCCCCAAATCCTAATTTGATAATCCTTAAAACGCGGACTTTGGACATTTGACATTTTAGTGGACCTATTATTTTATCTAAAACGCGGTACTTCTTAATGTTTCCCCTACATGAACGCAAAGATTCCTTTAAGACTACTTTAGTTATATAAAGTGGTGGTCAAACATAGAGAAATAAAAATCCAAATATGATAAACAAAATTTCTATTACGGGAGAAATCCTTTTTTACGCTATTTTCCTCCTCTAATTATTATTTTGCCAACATAAAACAAATGAAATACAATTTGAATGACAAAGTCAGTGTTGGGGAACCTATTGTAATTAGAAGGCAGCATCACACGCCCTTTTGTAGATTCCCCGTAAGGCCACACACTTCGTGTGGAGTAAGTTTTTATCGATCGTTAAGAGCAGTTAATTTTTAATATTATAATATTTTAAAATTAATTAAAATGCATGCCGTTTTATAATGTATAGTTTATAAACAATTACGATATATGCGTCACATAATATGTAACAAATTTGCACCAAACAGTTTAAAAGGCCTCAGATTTCTCATCCTTAGAAGAAAAAAAAATGTGTAATAAACAATAATGCTTTTAAGTGTTTTAAACATGAAACACCAAACAGTGAACATGCGGACAAAGACGGCATCTGTCTTATTTTGTCCAATTTCCATTGACGGGTGAGTCGCGTTTTGGATCATGATTAGGTTTACTAAAGAAGTGTTTCATAAGTAGTTTCCTAATACTCTTTCATTCAAATACTAGTACACTTCCTTAAAATTATACCTTCCTCAACCTTGGCCTATTATTGTAAATATGAGTATAGGTCTATAGAGTAGTAAGACGTGGTACACTATAATATAATACAACAAACAATCCAAACGATGTTCGTTATGAGTAATTTGTTATAGTGCACTTAGACTTAGAGCATATTTAAAAATAAGACAGAAATTATCATAATATGACACGGTACACTATAATATACCGTACACCATACTGGCATTGTTTTGCAATTTTATTTATTGAGCAAACCCACCTAGGTGGCGTAGTTAGCTAAAGCACTAGTTTAGTGTTGGGCTAGACTACCGAAGACGGGGATATTGAGGATCTAATCTCGCTCGGGTGAAATGGGGGTGGTTTTCCTAAATGGTTTTCTACTCTCCCTCCATGCAGATGTGGGTTCACTTCCTCTATATTCAACCTTCCCAATTCCTAACCCATTAGCATAAATAGTACTTAATTGTATAGCCCAAACAGGTAGTAAGACGTGGGGCTAAGTATAATATATTTTTTTTTTTTATTATGAGCAAGCGTAGCGCAGTCCTGTTTTCACCAAATAATTTTGCATTTCATCTGTTTAGATGATAGTTCTAAGATATCTGTTAAACCCGTGGTCCAATTTTAACTAAATCTGGCAGGGACATCCTTTGAACCAAGGTCAAACAACTAATGCACAAGGTTTTTTAATCTGCTAATCCATTTAACAATAACGGCCTTTCAAAAGGCTTTTCTTTTAATAGTTGATCTGAACTGATTTGAATTTAAAATTATAAGCGATCAATCATGTAACTAGAATATATATTAAGATTATCTTCTTAAACCATGTTGACAACAAATATTCTCATGAATCTAATGTACTATTGAATATAATATTAATATTTTTAATGTCTAACTTGATCACTAAGAAAAAATATCAACTTAAAATCTAAGGATACGTTTTTGGAGCTATTTTAACTTGAAATCAAAGATAAATATTAAGACTCTGATGCATGTTTTTATATCCATTACTGTTTCCAGCCTATGGTCTGGGTCGGTTTTTTTTATTCAACCCATTTATTTTCCGCTACCAGCTCGCTAGGCCTGTCATAGTTTCATATGTCTTATAATCTAATTTAAGTCTTGGACAAGCACAACATCCAGTCTACAGCCGTTAATTTATCAATGTCAAAAAAGGGTAAGGGTAGCTATGATTCAGATAAGCTGTTGGAACTAGAGCTGTTTTATATTTATAATACAGTTTTCATTCTCAGATATATAAACTTATTTTGTAAATTTTATTGAAATGTTTCTTTGAATCATTCATAACATTATAATTTTAATAGCAAAATTTTTGCTAATTTCCTGTTCAAAATGCCTCAATTTTTCATGGAGTGAGAGGAAGTTAAATTGTGATAAAACTCACTCCTAATCAACATGCAGCTCAGTGATGCGGTGTTTGGATACAATTTGAGTGACGTATCATAAATGGACAGAATGTGCCATCACTTTTAATAGGATAGTAACTGTGTTTTCTAGTGTAACCTTTGTAATCTCGCATTGTGGCAGTAAATGTATTTAGTGTGATGCTACTAATATTAGCTGTAATAGGATAGTAACTGGGCTTTCTAGTGTAACCTTGTAATCTTGTATTGTGGCAGTAAATGTATGTAGTTTGATGCTAATAATATTAGCTGTAATAGTTTCATTTATTATAATAACATTTTGGCCAACAGTCAACTTTTTTTATCACCACATCCCACTATCCGTTTTAATTATATGCTTGAGTATTAATTACGCTAATGGTTTTAGGAATTAGGAAGGTTATATTTAGAGAAAGTGTACCCCATTTGCGTGTAGAGAAAGAGTGGGAGATAGAGAGTAGAGAATCATTTAGGGGAAATCCACCCTTATTAGCCCTGACCGAGAGTCTAAACTCGATCTCCCCGTCATCAGTGGTCCGGTCTACTGCGAAAGTAGCGCCTTAGACCATGCGGCCACCGAAGCTGACAGCAGTCAACTTAACATGTAACATGCTGGTCCTATAGGTGGTATGCAAGAACGAGACTTGGGTGTTGTTTGATTGTGAATGTAATGTTGGTGGAACTTTAGTGTCGAAATTTGCTTGTTAAGATAACTTTATGGTCATTTGATTAAGCAGTATACGAATGAAGTTTATATATCGAGCTAGGACTAGACATTAAAACAAAATTCAACCTCGTTCTTGAATACTGCCCTGAATGCTGATAATGGAATAAGCTGCAGTTTTAGTGTCAAATAAATAATTAACTTAGTTATTTTTCCTTAAATAATATAATTATTTTAATATTTTCTTTATCATAATAGGTTTTCCTTTCACCAAACCTATTTTTTACTATGCCAAGATTAACTCAATGTACGTTTTACTTAAATTTGTTTTATGAAGCACTTAACCATCCCTTTTTAATATATTGGTTTTATTCCCTTAGATGCTTATCGCCATCATTTCTTAAATTCTTTTATATTTTGACTGTACTTAGCTCTTATTTTATACTTGAATGTGTCAGTATGATACTCTAATTTTTGATTATTCTAGGCTAATATATTTTTTATCATTTTTCAATTTTCCTAGAGTGTGTATTTATGTTAAAGGCCACGATGTTCTCTTTAAATAAAAAAACTTATTTTAAAAAGGTTTACAAGAACTCAACTGTTATTCTAGTTTATTTTTCAGAGAAATTAAAAAAAATATTGTTAAAGCTATAATTTAATAAAATTTATTTTTAGCGAAATCTTCATAAATGAGCAAACAATAGCATTCTTTCAAAACATATATATTACACGCTTACTTAGAAGTTATTCGCATACGTTAATTTTTTCTATCTAGCTTTACTTTTAAAAATTATTAAATTTAATTTATAAGTATTTAAATCTCATAAATTTAACTAAATCACATTATAAGCTAGGACTAATTTGGTCGTGTTTGGAAATCCATTGTATTCTTATTTATGTATTAATGCTATATATAAAAATTAAAATCTTAATATACATTATAATGACTATTTACAAACTCAAGTTTTAGAAAACAAATTATTTATAATAACTCTCTTTAAAATACAACGATAAATATTGAACTCATCATAACCACTGGATTTAAATTAATTCACTTATTTTGTATGAACATATTTTACTTTGAAAAACACAATACAACAATACAAACTCTCGTTATTTTTGCTGCCTAGGGTGTTGAGGGAAGTATCTCTGATTGAACATGATACAATAATCTTGCATACTTACTCTATGTTATTTGGGAGTCTAAAGTTCATTTCCACACTTACAAAAGTAGGCCACCTCTATATCTTGAGCTAGCTCTATCTAGTCCACCTCATTACACCCTATTTCTTTCAGATCCATTCTAATGTTACTCTCCCATCTGAGTCTAGGTCTTCCCAATGGCTCTTCCCATTGGGCTACCCATTCAATACTCTGAACACGATTCTAGATTATTCCATTTGCGCTGCATGTCCTTCCCACCGTATTTTATGAGACTTGATTATCCTAGCAATGTCTTGTGATGAGTACTAGGGTATGTATTATTATTGTTATTATTATTTGGTGTTCTCTCTCATGACCTGTCCATTCCTTTTGTCAGAGAACTTGAACTGCCAATGTGTCCAGTCCTCTGCCTCCTCCTTGAGCTCCCATAATTGTCTTTTTTCCTTCATGTCATTTAATACTTGAATCTTCATTATTTCTAATCTCCTTTTCCCCTCAACCTTTCCTTTGTGCAAGAGACAGTTCTTCTTAGGGTATGTAACTCATCATTTTGTAAATCCTCCACTTTCCATTATCCTCATTTCTTTTTGGACCAAATATTATCTTCCTAAGCACCTTGTTTTCAGACACCCTATATTTGTTTTAGTAAAGTAAGATAAGAGACCACGTTTCACACCCAGAGAGAACAACCGGTAATGTTATTGTTTTAGATATCTGAGTTTTATATTCCCAAAAACAGGCGAGTTGTCAAGAATTTACTGACTGAATATGCATTTCCTGGCTGTATTATTTTCCTAATTTTCACTCTAATATCGTACACTTATCTTAGAATACTAAATTATATACATACATATGTATATACATATATATGTATAAACACACATATACATACATATGTATATACATATATATGTATAAACATATATATATTTGTGTTTATTTTGCCATGCTGATAAAAAAGGAGTGGGCATACTAACCTTGATGTGAGAGCTAAGGCTAATCCTGTAAGTAGGAGCTTGTATCTATAACAATCATAAATAAGTAAATTTAATAATGTGATTCTATAATATGAAAGAGTTTACACACCCGGGAACTGTGAATTGGTTTTGGATTTGCGAAATACACATTAACAAATAAATAATCAAAATGTATAGTTAGTTAATAAATAATGAAGGTTTCAAATTTTAGAAAAAAGAAATATATATAGCACAAAAAGGTCACTAATATATTCCCAAGTCCAGTTACTGTTTACAATTATTTTTTTTTTTTGCTTATTCTTTGTCATGTCATCATTTATTATTCACTCTCGTTACATAACTGGTATACGTAACAGTTCTATTCCAAGCTGCATTCCTTGTAGTTACCCAACTAGAGCACGCAGCTCACACTTCTCTGGACGCTACACACGGTACAGCCCTAAACCAACCCCAGATAAGTAGACTGACTACACGTGTATCGTAACATGGTTGAACACGTCAGTATCAACCGCTGAACGCAAAAGCGAACTCCAATTAACAGCAAAAAAACCCATTAAATCCCCAACTATGTGATCCACATACCTCAACTAGCAGTGAAATATCGTGTTTCATTAAACCATTTCATGATGGGGAGACTTTTTATACCAATTTTCAGAGACAATTTTAAATTTCGTATTGATCATATTTCACAGCCAGGATAAGAAACCTTGAAACAATATTGATACGCGTTTCAGCGTTTGGACGAGTATCACGCACCAACAAGTGCAGCGGTTAGTTAGTTGCGTATGCGCATTAAACAATACAGGACAATTTGATCAAATGCCCAAATCGTAGAGCTGCCGTGTGTTTTTAGCATTAAGAGTGGAAGGGGATTGGGCCACAACGGAACAGTTCATTAACTGTCATACGCGTGCTTGTGGGATGGAGAAAAGTAGGATGAATATTTGTAGCTTATATATTCAACGTGTTTTGATACCTGTTTGGGTAGTGTGCAAACACTAAATACGCTAATATGATAGGGATGAAGAAGGGAGAGTTTTATAAATAATGTACCCGAATTTGCGTTGAATTATATCGGGAAACAATTTAGGAAATATCACCCTCAGTCACCCAACCAGGATTCGATCTTAATCCTCCCACCACCAGTAATTCAGTTCAACATGGGAGTGAACGTCACACCATTCGACCACCATTGCGGTTGAAAGAGAAAAAAACTATATTAGAAACATACTTACGAAGAATTAGTTTCCATCTTTAAAAAAAAAAAAGTGATTAAGATTAAATACACTGATACCAAATAATTACACCACATTGGGTACAGTTATCAAGAAAGCTGATAAATGTGTCATATTATTTTATATTATATTATTATTATTATTATTATTATTATTATTATTATTATTATTATTATTATTATTATTAGCACCACGTCTTACTACCCATTCGGGTTATACGCACTTACGCTAATGTGTAATGATAGGGTGATTGTGAGATGAAATGAAGGACCTACAGTTTAACGTGGAATCCGAACCACGGTGGAGGCCTGGCATTCCCCAAATGTTCAAATGATCAGACTGGTATAAAGGTGTGGATAATTTGCATTAATGATACATTTTTTATGGAATGGTTACGTGAAATCTGCTTCATTGTAACGTAGTTCATAGTGTGTAGAGGTTTTTTGATCCCGGTCTTCCCTGGAATTATTGGGTATCGAGCTTTTCACTAGCTAAATAATTTTCTTCTAGAGGTTTAACCTTTTGTTGACTCTACTTTCAATCTGTTCATTTTAAATTGTGATGTACTCCCACTGAGGCAAGCACAAATGAATGGGACTAGGGTAGAGTGAGCTATACTATGGTATAATTCTGGTAGGAAGAACAGTTTAAAAAATACACACACATTTTTTTGCTGTCAACATTAATAACATTTTACTGTATTATGAATATTATTTTAAATGTACTGATCATATCTATCAAAAGTAACACTTACAGATCATATGACTTGACGTATGAATATATTAACTATTGTTTTAGTAACGTTTGTAACTGTTAAATAGGGTGACCTTGTGGTCTAGGGGTAAGGTGTCAGACTTCTGTTCTTGGGGTCCAGGGTTAAATCCTCAGTCCCGACACAGATTTATCTGATTACCAAACCCTTCCTTCACCTCTGACAAGAAGTGTATTAATCACAACTTGTGAATGTGTGGCATGCCGGGCCTCCACTGTGGTTCGGATTCCACGTTAAACTGTAGGTCCTACATTTCATCTCACAATCACCCTACCATTACACATTAGCATCAGTGCGTATAACCCAAATGGGTAGTTAGACGTGGTACTAATAATATAATAATAATAATAATAATAATAATAATAACTGTTAAATTGCTGTTCTTTGTACCAAAATTCCACTATAATAGAGCTTGATGACTCGGGATATGCTATGAAGTAAATAGGGAGAAAGCTATCACCGCAATCATATTTACAAATTCTTCCATGAAACGGTTTTTATGAATATGTTACGAATGTATCTGAAGAGGAGAAAATTTCCCTGACTTTATTTGATGGCGTAACGTTAACATGTTCGTGTGAATTGCTAACACATTCATATGGAAGTGAAATTACGAGTATATACCTAATGAAATGACTCGACTAAACTGGTTGTCTTCGAAGAGAATAGTAAGTAATATACTTATTCTAAGATCCACTAAATTTAAAATAATATTCATTTTAAAATTCTAATAAAAATATTTTCATTCTAAACGAATGTTTTAACATTTCCACTAACTTCTTTGCGAGTAACAAATATTAAAAATTTGCTGAGCAATTAAATTTTTTAAATTACTAAACGTTTGTTCCTATTCGGTTTCCGTCGTTAATGCTATTAATATCTATGACGTAAATATATAGATTTCTCGTCATAGACTGAAGGCCTTAACATTGATAAAAGACGGAAAAAAGGTATACATAAAATTATATTTAAACTGGACTTAACTAGGTTTACCTAATAAAAAGAGGAATACTGTCGAAATCAGACGGCGAAGAATTAACAAACTGGCACAAATTACTATCAATCTACATCTTATGGCACATCTGTGACTTAAAAGAATATAGTGAGATTCAACAACATAAAAGAAAACTGAGTAAAGGGTATGTTCTAAAACTTTTTTTCTCAATTAAATAACAACTTATGTAATATTCTTTAAATAAATTCATAATGCCATATTCACGTATATTTTGATACGAATACTCTGACAAACTTTCAACTTGGTTGTCTATCTCAACAGTACCATTTCTTCTTAATCTCCCTGTTTTTTTTTTGAAGTTATACTTCTTTAGGCGCGTTATGAAAAAATGATGAGAGTGAAATTTTAAGATGCGCTCGCATCACTGTAACACAAAAGTAACAGGTTGAAGCTAAACCACTCATTAAGTCTCGAAAAAAAAAAGCTACCAACAAAATAGAAATAGAACCTCTGTTAGTCACGCATGTTGGTACGCTCATAGAGAAATGTATACTATGTTTTCCTTTCTCTATGTACGCTCGTCGCTCTGATCACTGTTTTCATATATATAATATTTATCCACATGTTTCTAGTTCTACATCCACAACACGTGTTAGTTTCTACAAGTGCGAACTATGTATGTGCTAATAAATTATTTTCAGTAGTGATTTAAATTTAATATTTTGATTAATATTATTTACTATTCGTAAATATTAGTGAAAAAAATTGTGCCTATAGACTTTTTCAAGTGCTCCAATATAATTGAGGTTAACTATCCGTATGTATTATTTATTGATATAAATTAAAATATTATGATTATAACATAATTAATACTAAATATTATAATTTTATTGAAATTAATTATTTGCATGCCATTAAAAACTATTTTTTAATGATGCCAAAGAAGTATAACTTCTCACGCGCGTACATAAGTACACACACCCATTTTTTTTTAAAAAGTTTGTGCGTTAGCTCCTAATCTTATACTATCTTATAAAATAGTAACAATTTCTTCTTATTCTATCCTCTTTATAAGTCTTTGGCATGTTCCATTCCAAGGGCTCTAAAGGCTGTCTTTCCATCTTCGCCTCAATCTTGCAGGTCTTCCCTTCTTTGGAGGTCTTAATTCTCTTGTTATTTTCACAACTCTGTCTTCTTGAACCCTGTCAATATGTTGGTTCTGTTCTTTCCTACGTGAGGCTATCCATTCAGTAATGGAGTTGATTTGACAAGATTCTCCTATGTTCTCATTTCTTTCTCTGACTAGTAGTAATTTATTAGTGGTTTTTATAAATACTCGTATTATTTGCGACCTTCATATGTTGTTGGGTACGTTTAGTTTAACTTCGTGTTTCTGCGGCATCTGCGAATATTGATCTTACCAAGGACTTGGCTCGTAAAATTTCTGAGAGCACTTAATGGTACTAATAATATAGTAAAATGAGAACTAGAATAACAAGTCGTCTATTATTATTATTATTATTATTATTATTATTATTATTATTATTATTATTATTATTATTATTATTATTATTAGCACCGCATCTTACTACCCGTTCGGGTTATACACACTTACGGTAATGTGTAAAGGTAGGGCGATTGTGAGATGAAATGGAGGACCTACAGTTTACCGTGGAATCCGAACCACGGTGGAGGCCTGGTATTCCCCACATTCACAAGTTGTGATTAATACACGTCTTGTCAGAGGTGAAGGAAGGGTTTGGTAATCAGATAAATCTGTGCCGGGACCGAGGATTGAACCCCGGACCCCAGCATAGAAGTCCGACACCTTACCCCTAGACCAACAGGTCACCACAAGTCGTCTATTAAAAGATGTATTATGTTGATTTTAAACTATGTGGTTGATCTTCTGATGGATCAAAGTAGTTCATAACACGCCTGTCATAAACTACACTTAAAATGAATAAATCATGTGTGATCATAAACACGGAATGAGCCCGTAAAATTCAGGGCTAGAAGCAATGGTATGTTAAGCCAAACGATCCGGGTTTGAGTCCCGTATCTAGTCTACATTTGCTACTTGTTGATCTGTTATTGATACAGGAAGTGAGATTCAATAATCATAAGACTTGGTAACCCTCACCGGAGAACGGGAGATAAATGGCGTTAGACTCACATTGCACTTCCCACCATTGACAGGAAGTTAAGAAATTGAATCCTGGCTGGGTGTAATAGAAATAATTTTCCGCCTGCCTTATTAAAAATATTTTTCCTATCTGTTTTTCACTCTTGTATGTACTATTATAAGTAAATACCTCATTTCTACTCCTTATTTTAGGCTCTAAATTAATAACTCTTGTATAGGAGGCGTCAGTAGTTAAGGGGAAAAAAAAAAATATATATATATATATATCTATAGCGTAAGTAATTTTCTTTTAAAAAGGTGAAATGCGTGAGCTTAATAGTGTTCCCTTTGATCTTTCTATCTCTTTTTCTCTTTATCAATGACGACATACAAATTTTAACTAGAGTGTACATGAAGCTATTACATAGATCAGAGAAAATCCTTGCGTCTAATGATAACCTATTTTTTATATCAAGAATAAGGAATTTCTCTGATGTATTTGTTTGTGATACTGTATTTAAAATTTGTATTTCATCATAATGAAACACTAATGCAAATCCTACCGAGCCTATTGGAGTGCAAAGCGTCTCTAATACTATTATTATCGGCCCTAGCGCCTCGGTTCATAGCCCTATTTACTCCAATCACGCTATAGCACATGCTGTCGTTTATTTGTAGTTTATTGGTAGTTCTCAAATTCACCCACACCTAATACTTCCAATTTGTTAATTAGATAAAAACAACCTTCGGTGACTGAATGGCGTGAAGACGTTACTCTTGCAAGATACTGGACTGTCGATGATGGGAGATCGGGGTTCGAATACCAGTCGGGTGTACTGAGGGTATTTATTCTTAAATCTTTCTCACTCCACCTTCACTTCAATACTAGAACATTTATTCTAAATTCTACCTTTCCCATCTCCATTAAAATTTGTTAGATGTATATATATCCCAGCTGGTTGGTAAAATGCGATGCATAGTAAATAAAGTATTTATTGATAACAAAGAATTATTCCAGAAGTTTCCAGAACCTTACACATTATTGACTCTTTCACCAAAATTATAATCATGGCAACACCAGAATAAATAATTACTATAGTAGACATTCAACTAATTAAAATAACTATAAACAATAATTAAGATGATATCTAGGCCTTCTATAAAGTGGATTTGGAACTTTTTAATTGATTATGTTACAGAAGGACTCGTTCACTTTTTCTTCTCTTCTGAGGGAATAAGAAGATTTTCTTGAAAATAAATTCTCTCTGGGTCCTCGAATTTTAATCTGGCTCAGAGGGTGCTGTTGGAATTACCTCCTAACTTTCTTTATTCTACTAATAACTGCCGTGTACTACGCTAGAAACTGGACAGTCTCTTACTATTTCATTTTTTATCAAATGTGATTTCCAAATATTACCACCCATAATTAGACTTTGCTCGTGTTTAAACTCCTCTCTTTTCCTTAACGACTAATGAAAACGTAAAAAAAAGTGATATAATTTTTAATTTATTCACCTGTGATCTGAATATATACTGTTAAATTATCTCAAGCTTTTGTTCTCTCTTTGAAACACGATTCTCATTTGTAGCTTTGCGCATATATTCATACTATTATACGATTTTAAAGCTAAAAGATTAAAAAAAAAAAGCATAGGTGGGTTCGTGGGATAAGGTGTCAACTTTTTTTGGGCAATCTTTCCAGTAAAGGGCAGGTCGTGGCTCAAGTCATGACTGAGTTTCCTAAAGTTGGTTTTTCCAGAGTGGCTAACAAGTTTCCTCCACGCTAATACTGATGCATTTCATTTAAATTCACCCCACTAGTGTAAATATGAGATATGAATATATCCCTATCGAGTAGAAATATTCTGAATAAATTAGTGTAAGACGTACACTACCCGGCAATAATATACTGTAGATATTTTAAAATGAAATCTAGACACGAGAATTGGGCCCATGACCTACGGTTCAGTGTCGTGCTCTACCACTGAGATGGCCATTGGTAGATCATTTACGTTTAAGGCTATATTTCCGTCTTCAGGAGTCATTTTTCAATAATTTCTTGAGTCATATTTTTAAACATAATATAAAACTTTCCCCAAATATTAATTTCAAAATACTGGAGATATATTAGTATTAAAAATAAAAAATAAAAATTTGAAATTATTTAAAACACCAAAATTGGTCGTCTCATAAAATTATGTTTGGATACTCCCATAATAGCTCTCAGCTTCTACGAAAACCAAAATATATAATCGTGATCTAAACATTTTTTAACATTTTTTAATCAACATATATTAAATTTTTTAGTATGGAAGTTTAAGTATAATATAGTTTTATTTAGGTGACGTTTTGTAACACTTCATTTGTGGCACTAAAATCACAAGTTATATACATTTATAGTCAAATAATAGCTTAAAGTTGGAGGCTTTTAGGTTGTGAGTTTGACCATTTTTCTGTAATATTAGTTTAATATATATATTCAATAATTTAAATATATCCATACACATTATGACATTTTTTAAATCTACCAAATAAATATCTAATGTTTAAATAGATTAAAATCTTTCAAATGCAGTCTAATAACCATACAACGTTGACATATTATTATAATTTATTATTAGTATTATTATTAGCACCGTGTCTTACTACCCGTTCGGGTTATACGCACTTACGCTAATGTGTAATGGTAGGGTGATTGTGAGATGAAATGTAGGACCTACAGTTTAACGTGGAATCCGAACCACGGTGGAGGCCTGGCATTCCCCACATTCACAAGTTGTGATTAATACACGTCTTATCAGAGGTGGAGTAAGGGTTTGGTTTGTGCCGGAACCGAGGATTAAACTCAGGAACCCCAGCACAGAAGTCTTAACACCTTTCCCCTAGACCGCCAGGTCACCTCTACATATTATTATTTTGGTAAACAGGATCACTTTTGAACTAATACTTTTAATGTTTAATTCCCCTGAGCTATTATTTATTCATCATACAACTGAAAGTTTTAAAAATAGATTACCATTATGATTGCTTTATTTATTCCGAGCCATTGTTTCAATTCACAATTTCCTCATTGACGTATTCTTTGAATGTGATTTGTAAATCTACTAAGATTTATGATATTCCACCATCATATTCAATCCGGGATGTTATTTTACTTATATCATTCTTTGATTTAGAAAGCACATAAATCTCTTGTTCTTCTCGAGGCTCTCAATTTCTCATGGTGTATTATTATTCTCAGAGGAAGTAGCTATATTCTGGAGCTCACTGGAAAGTTTGGGTTCTGGTAGCAAACAATATGGTGCGTTCAGGCTGTAGCTGGTCTGGATATTGTATATGAACCCTCTCAGATGGGAATAATCATTCATTGAAACATGACTGGTTTAAAATAATCAATCCTTCTTTATCTCTCTCTCTCTCTCTCTCACATCACATTTCAACACACTTCTCAGATGAGAGAAGGTTCCATCCAACCTGTTGAAACTTGAAGACGAACCAAAGTTAGAAGATCCATTTGGTAATCTGCCAGTTTTTTTGACGCTGCTTTATCGCCATATGGACTCATTTAAAACGACTGTCTCAGAATAAACTTTTCTTGATATAGTACTAAACCATCTCACGCATGAATACATTATGAAAAAAATAAATTGAAAATAATGTTTGTTAATCAGAATGACATATTTAATAGCACTACATCTAATAAAGGAAAAAATTGAAACATGCTCAATTGCAAATGTATTCGTTCTTAACATATTTAAATTAAATAAGTATTGTGATTGATATTAAATTTTATTTTTATTTTGGAGAAAGAAAAGGTGTATTCGTTTGTGCTTACTTATTTATCAAATATACAATTACAATATCATCAATAGTTATGTTTTTTAAAATATATTTACCTCTTTTATCTTTAATATAGTTCCTTTAGTTCTATTATACGCATAAAAACAAGAATACACTGTCTCCAGTAATAATAACAATAATAATAATAATTCAAAAATTTCAATAATTATTAGTGTGTAGTAATATGTAGAAACATTTTCTTTCTATCAATACATTACCATAAAATAGAGTTATCCAACACGCTTATTAGGGTGAAAAGCAGTGGACATGATTAAGGTAAAGTCTAATTTGTTTAAAAACTTTTTTTCAATTATCTTTATTGGATTTTTTTTTCGAGCGCACCCCATCTGTAACTGTGTTGACGGAACTTCACCCCGGTATTGATGGCTCTCAATATTCGCTCAAAATGGTAACCTACCTACTTGGATACTCTCAATGTTGTAGCCTTTATTGATTTGTGTAAAAGCTTTTGGTGCGGAGAGGTAAAAGGTCACTGCAGTTGAAATTGGCTCCGTCTACGGATGGACGTAGATAAACGTAGATATAAAAATAAGGGGGAGAGTACGATAGAAAGCAAATAAACAGTTGGAAAGTAGAGATATGGGAAAGAGAATAGAGAGGAAACAGAAAAGAGAGACTAGACGAAGATTAGTATGAGGTTGATAAATAATGAAGAGTTGAAGAAGACACGGACTAGTGGTAAACCCAAAAACAAAACAGATTAAGTATAAACGGATGAATAAAGAGAAAAGTAAAAGTATTAATTTGAGGTTGATAAACAATGTAAAGGAGGGAATAAAGTGTGACGAAAGAAAAAGGATAATACAGGTACCACCAGATAGATTAGTGTGAAAAGGATAGCGAAGCGGACGAAGAAAGGGAAGTGAAATAATGACCTCTCGAGGCTCGGGTACATTTTTAAGTAAACAAGGGCATGAGAGTAACTATCGATTGCAGTGACCATTGAAGCATGGTCTCGTGTTTGACCTATAGCCTAAAGCTTGTGGTCATCCAACCAAAGTCAAAGTTTAGATTAGCTTTTCTTTGTGCATTCGACTTTTAAAAAATACGCTAAAAAATACCCATACAATTTCTGTAAGGCTAGTTTCAGCGGTTGCAGTAGATCTTATTTAACTTCAAAAGTAGGTTATGTATAAAAATTTTGATTTTTGGTACTTCAAAATATGTTTGATAATCAATGATACTTTATATATTCTATTATTAAAATAGATCGTTGCATTACAATATGATTTGAGTCGCATCATGCAGTCGAATATATCAGTGACACGTTCTGAGATAAAATGTTATAGACTAATAATTATTAATTAATGAGTTCACATCATTTATAAAAAGTAACAAAATAATAATCAAGAAAAAATTTACTTTTAATTTAAAAAAATTAAAATATTTAATTGTCCATTCATATTTTATCACTACTATTTCATTATGCCCAATATACTTTGTCTCACTGTAAAACCTAATTGTAATTTAAATTTATTTTTTACAAATAATTGATCCACCTTACTGTCTTAGAACTTATTAATGTTTTCACTGTCCGATTGATGTGGCTCCAAACTAATTGTAAGTAATGCAACACGCTATAATAATTATATAGTTAACTATCAAAATTACTATTTAACTCTTCTTACTAAAATTCAAAACGTTTTCTAAAGGTACTTAAAATAAGATACTTGCAAGGTTTATTACTATACAAAATATAATTGGTGCCCACCAATTAAATCTATCAAACCGGGTTTACCGTTTCATTTTTTCTTTGCAAATCTCTATAGGGTATAGGTATATTTGTAAACGTGGTACCACATTTATTCGCCTTCAATGGATTAACTCCATATTGGATTTCTCACATTTTTGAAGTCGCTATATATATTAATATATATGTTCAATGAAATCACGTTTTACACTTATGGTTTGAAAACCCCTAGAAATTGTTTATAATTAATTTAGTATTACTTTTGACTTACTTGCACCTAAAGGTTTACATACAAAGTCTTTGCTATCGTATTACCGCACTGGTGAACACGTGATTTAACTGTCAAACTTAATCACTTTTTAGTAATATTCATATTAGTTGTAGTAAGGATGAATATGAATTTATAATATAAGGAATGTACGTTCTGTTGATTTACATTAATCTACCATTAAGCTTGTCTCAATAGTTAACATAAGCAACCATTTGACTCGAATAACAAGTTTTTAACATTAAATCCTTTACAACCTTTGATAATTTTATTAAATAAGTTACATGTTATGTATTAACATTATTTTTAATGTTTCATATAGATTTTATATTGTTAATTGTTTTTTGCACGTGTAAGGTACATAAATTAACAACCAAGTCAACTATTTTAACCTATCTATTAATCATCTTTTCGTTGTCACTGTTTAAACTCTTAAACATTTCAGAACATATCTTTCTTAACAACATATTTTCAAACTGTTTCCATTTTGTTTAGTTATTCAACTAATAAGTTCACTATTGTTGGCATACTAGTTAACCTAGTATTTTTGTTAAGTCATAACCTTCATAAAACATATAATCTTTTCTCAAGTACTAAAATTTTTGTAGGGTTGTAAGTTATTATATTAATAACTCTTATATAGTTAATTGGTCATTTCAATTTTCATTTTGCTTATCAGCTATACCTACTGTATAGTCTGATACTACTTAAATATTGTACTTGCACGGATTTATATTTTTCCTTGTTTTATAATAATTAATTTCAGAACTTTACTACTTAACAATCTTAATGATTGTTTTTATAAATGTTATTTTAACCTGTTTTATTTGACTTAATTTCTTGATGTATTAGTTTCTCATTGAATAAATTATCTTCATGTTATGTTTCATATTTATATTATTTAATTGACCAAAGAAGTTGTACCAATTTACCTAATTATCCGTTCCATCCAAGTACGTTCCTTATATTATAAAAACTTAATTAGTTTAGTTAAGTTATTTTGTCATTCGTGTGCCAATTTAACAAGTTGATTCATAAATTTCACTCTAAACAACCCAGATAAAAAGTATAAAGGTCAAGTTCATTCTACTACCTTGTTAATAAATATTGTAGGACCAAGATTGGATATCTAATATTGAACATTCTATTATAATATAAGAGGGCTAGAGCTAGTTTTGAATTAACATTTTATATTTTTGTTGGGAAACCATTTGCACTATATTCATAAAAAAAATTGTTCTTAATTAAATATGATTGGTGTCTTCTTTTAATATTTTCATTTTAATAAAAACAGCTTTAATATGTTTATTGAAGTTTATTTGTTCCTGTACAAATATCTAATTAAAGCTTTAATACACATATACCATTTAATCTAGGTTTTTTTTTAATATCAGTGAAAATATGTTAAACTTCATTAAAATCTTACTTGATCCATCTTTAATAAGTTCTTAAGGTGTTTTTAGAGGGTAGACTGAATATCTAAAGCAAAATTAAACACGCTTGTCCTTTTAATAAAACTGTCAATAACAACGTATTTCGAACCCATAAAGATTTGAGTCTACAAACATTACTCTAAGGTGTTTATTTACTAAATGTCACTTGCATGCGGTTTGTTAATTTTCTCTTTTTCTTTCGAGGCCAATTGTTTGTTGAGTTTACTTCAATTCGTTCCGTTCGTTCTTTATCGCAAAGATTGACTGTTGTGATCCCCTTCAATGGCACTCATGTTGTTGCTTTTTTTTTTATTCCGTTCCTTTTAGTTCATTCTTTGTAATTCAGTTTGTGTCGTACAGTATTTTACGTCTGCTAAAAGAGGCGAAGGTCTAGGCAGTAACGTACTCTCTCAACAAACACACACACATTCACAACCGCACAAACAAAAGAGAGAACACGAAAACAAACCAAATTTGGTTGGCTTGGTTTAGTGAAACGGAAAATAGACCTTGTATTCCGTTCTAATTGGTTGGTGGGCTCAGTAAGATATTTCTTACTTAAATACGGCTTTCATCTCAGATTTTGCTTACGTAACTTGTCCATCACCATTTTAATGTTTAATTCAGTATTAGAGTGGATTATTTTACAAAATATATTTAGTTTGATCTAAAATTTAAATTTGTTTTGTGTATTGTTTTAAGAAATCGTGATTGGATAAAACAATTTAAGGGGTTAAATGGTCCTATCCATGACTCTCGTGTTGGTATATGTTGTCAGTGACGAGGAGATCGAGTTTCGAATCCCAGTTGGGTGCAATGATTGTGGTTTTCTCCTAATTGTTTTCCTACTATACCTCAACGCAAGTGTGGGTAAAATTTTGCTAAACTTCCACCTTTCTCATCCTTCATTAGCTTAATTAATGTATGTATATAACCCGAACGGAAACTAAGACACGTTGGAAAAATAATCAAATAATTGTACTATATTAATAATTTAAAAATTCTTTTTTGTCATTCATTTACTTGATTTTCAACCATTTTGATAAATGATGCATAATGAATTGCTTATGTACTCGATTGATAGAACATTTACTTCCTGTAATCTCTCTTAAAAATAGGGTGCTATCAATTATTCTCAATTTCGTTAGCTCTGATTAAGTTTAGGAGAATGAACACATCAATGTTTTTTTTAGAAATTTTGTTACCATTTATATTATTTTGGTACATCGTAATGTGCTTGGTTTATTTTATTTATTTTGCCAAGCTGTAAAGGTTTTTTCATGACTGAATACCAGTGAAAAGTGGAAAGAAAAAGATAAAAAGTTTTTTTGACTGGCGTCAGCGGGAAACCTTTGACTGTCTTTGTAGAACTAATTTTCCCTCTAGATCATAATTTCAGAAATGGTGGGAACGACTGACATTCATTTGCTGTTTCATTTCCTCGGTTCCTGTGGTGAGCTTTGAAATCCCCTCTCAAATTAGCGTTCGACTTTGAGAAGAAGAAATATTAAATAAACATTACGTGCAGCTTAGTGCTGACATTAGTTTGAATACTCTATAAATTTATTTGGGTTAGTGACAGTAGCATACATTCTTTGTTTAACAGTATTTATTTTCTGTTGTGCATTACTTGATAGTGATAATATTATTCTCCATGAGAATATATTCAAAGAAAATATTACATTTAAAATGGCTTTAGTTTGGAAAACCCGCCTCTGTGGCGTAGTTGGCTAACGCGCTAGTCGTGTTGAGCCTGACTGCTGAGGACGGAGAGATCGAGGTTCGAATCTCGGTCGGGTGAACTGGGGTTGGTTTTTCCTAAATGGTTTTCCACTCTTCCTTACACAAATGCGGGTTCACTTCCTTTAATTCAACCTTCACAATTCCTAATCCATTAGCGTAATTAGTACTTAAGCGTATAACCCGAACGGGTAGTAAGACGCGGTGCTACATAATAATAATAATAATAATAATAATATAGTTTGGAAACTCACCAAGTATTAAGGACTTGCACATATATTCTTAGGTTCGTGTCCAACCAGGCGTTAAATTTATAACTAGAGTTGTATTGAATCTAATATTGTAAGACTCTGTATCTTAATTTTACTTATAAATCACAAATTTAAATCTGAATATGAATTTTGGGATGAATAATTAAGAAAAGAGGACATATAAATCCAATAAAATACAAGATCATAGGAATAGTAACTAATTGTTGACACCCTTTGTTACAACACATCCGTTCACATAATATTTATTTCAGTGCTAAATTAATGGTCTTAGGTCTGGTTATGTTGAGACTCAACTATAATTAATCTGTAAGACTATTACGGCTTTAAAAAAATTCAAATTTAAACTAGGAAAAGATTAATTTTATTTTTCTAATCCAAACCCCATATTTTTTTTGAATCCTTGAATCTTAAATATTTTAAAATAATTTAGGGACGAGCGTACAATTTCCATTTATCATCTGATGGGAACTAAGGAACTGGGAATAGAAATATCATCAGGTGGCTTATAAAATAACTAAACCTAGAACAGCCTACTTAAGGCTGAGCTTACCAATTTTTATTCCTTTTGAGTATTTATTACTGTTGGATAAATACTGTGCTCTCTGAAAAAAAGTTCATAGTTCTAAAAATAAATAAATAAAAATGTAAGGTCCTTCCATGATATTTGCTTGGTTAAACAAATAGGTTCCATAAATATATTTAAGTCTTAGGGCTTTGTTGGTAAAACTTCAATGTGGTTTATATTACCATGAAAATATTGTGGAAGTTTTTCAACAATAATTCTGTTCTAGAATTATGAGTTGTAAGTTTCAGAAATTATAGAACTTTTTAACAAATATAAATACAATGTTAACGTTTAAATTAAATCAATAATGGTAAGTGGAGCCTTAACAATCTTATCAACAGCCAATCCAAACTTTCGGGTCTGTGATATCCGATTGGAGGACCAGCTCACACACCATTATTCTATACTCCACGTCTTAGTATCCGTCCGGGATATCCGCATATTTACTCTGATGAGGTAGGGACGGTAAAGGTAGAATTTATAGGAAATATATTCGAATTTGCATGTAAGAGGAGTGGGAAACCATCTAAGTAAAATATCCTCAATAATCACGACCAAGATTAGACCCGTGACTTTCACAACACCGAATAACTATCTTAGATGAGACTGACTCCCTTGTTCTGTGTGCTCACTGGTTTTTTTAGGATTGAATTTTGTTCCCCTATGTCTATAAATGACTAGTTTTATAACACCAACACATTGAAATACTAATTAAAATATTGTTATAACCTATAATGTTGAAGTGTTGAGCTCGACTGCTGAGGACGGGGAGATCAAGGTTCGAATCTCGGTCGGGTGAACTGGGGGTGGTTTTTCCTAAATTGTTTTCCACTCTCCCTCCACGCAAATGCGGGTTCACTTCCTTTAATTCAACCTTCCCAATTCCTTAAAGCGTATAACCCGAACGGGTAGTAAGACGCGGTGCTAAACTATTATTATTATTATTATTATGTTGAATCAATGTTAGTACTTTAAAAAAAAAAAAACGAAGATAACACTTGTTTTAATTTTGTGTTTTGCCACGTATTTCTCTCCCAGTCATCTGGGTGGGTTGTAACTTTCCCTCCGGGTTGTGTAGTTTAGACACGTATTTTCATAATCCTGGACCTATTAGCCGCACGGCAATTTGATGACGCTTTCGCACCACGAGACCCCAAAGTCTCCCCCCCCCCCCCCCCCCCCCATCATGACATCGTGACTCCGCTCAGGGGGTGTTGACAAGTGAGAGGCGTCGCTCCTCGCGTCCCACCGCACCCTTCAATTAACTCGAGCTATCAATTTAGATCGCGGATGTCTTCAACAGACGAATCTTGAATGTGTGATGGAGTGCACCAAATAAAACCACTAATGTTACACAAAGTAATAAGATTTAGGTAAAGATAAAATCATATATACAGAAAAAATAGCCTGATAACTTTTTTAAATTATACATTTGAAACATTCATCCTGGATAAAGGTTTTAAAACTCGACTTTTGGATGGATTTACCTATGTACTACTAGCTAAAGTACCTAAATTGTTATACATATCAAAGATACATTAATCGTTACCAATCAAAACATTTTGAATATAATTAAAATGGTCAAATATTGCGAATAGAACAATATAAGTTAAATAGTGGTACTGTTATTGTTTTTAACCCGCGTCATACTACCCGTTTGTGCTATACATACATTTACACTAATTAAATAGGAACGAGGAAGTTACTTAGAGGAAATGTGTTTGCGTTTGGGTTGAGGAAAAGTGGGAACTCATTTAGGCGAAATCATTCTCAGTACATCCGTCTGGAACTTGAATCCCGACCTCCCGTCACTAGCAAATCAGAATAGATGAGTTTGACGTTTGACCTGCGTGCCCACCAATTTGGCTAGCACAACTGCTATTGCAGTGTTCGTGTTCTTTTATAATATATTTACACACGTTGGTGGATTATTGTCAATTGTTATACAGTTGACAAATAAGGAATTGTATTGCCTTTTTGGTTTAGAGCTATTCAATATCTCTCAGACACGCTTCATTGGTCGCATGGTCTAAGGTGTCACTCTAGCATTAGACTAGACTACCGATGATGGAGAGAACGGGGTTCTATCCCAGTCAGGTGTACGGAGGGGATGATTTTCCTACATGTTTTTTCACTCTTCCTCCAAGCAAATGCAGGTACACTTACTTTAAATTCAATCTTATTAATCTCTATCACATTAAAGTAATTAGTGCATATTGGTATGATGGGAACGGTTAGTAAGCCGCGGTACTAAAAAAAAAATCTCTCAGCCGTGTGAATTATAACTCAAACAGATAGTAGGACAGGGGGTGACCTGGTGGTCTAGGGGTAAGGTGTCAGACTTCTATGCTGGCGGCCGGGGTTCAATCCAGGTCCCGGCAAAGATTTATCTGATTACCAAACCCTTCCTTCACCTCTGACAAGACATCTTGTGAATGTGGGGAATGCCAGGCCTCCACCGTGGTTCGGATTCCACGTTAAACTGTAGGTCCTTCATTTCATCTCACTATCACCCTACCATTACACATTAGCGTAAGTGCGTATAACCCGAATGGGTAGTAAGACGCGGTGCTAATAATAATAATAATAATAATAATAGTAGGACAGGGTGATAAAAAAAAACTCTCAGAACTATATGGGTTGTCACACGGACTAAATTTTAGATTTATCTAATCTGGTTTGCCAGTGTGGGGGAGGCTGGCATTTGAATCCCAGTCGGGTATATCAAGGATGTTTTAATCCTAAATTGTTTCACACTATCCCTCCAAGCAAGTGCAGTTTAATTTTTTATATACTTATCTATCTTTCGCATCCCTATTCCTAGGGTGATTGTTATGACACGTAAGTCCCGGTGTAAATTGTGGAAAAATAATCTTTCTGGCGACTGTAGCAGCAGTGTCGTCGTACTGCCAGCAAAAAATAAAAGATCAAATGTTCTGATACTTGTTGGTGTTGAGTATCTCAGTACACGTGGCAATCTATTTGACGGAAACAGGCTGTAGGGTTCTAAATCCAAGCCACGGACGTTTATAGGATGGCATCTGCCCACATATATGTGAGCGACTCAATTTCCTGTAGAGATGATATGCGCATTGCAGATTCCAATGCTATTTCGACAAAGCCAGATGGCTATCTCAATACGTGCTTTTATCGTAAAATAAAATGCTAGTAGCCATGAAACGATAAACTTTGTAATGTCCGCTCTTGGAAAGCCCAAGATTTTGTAAAAAAAATATTTTTATATTGAAATGGGAGTGGAGAGTATTCTATTCCTCTTGTATATTACTTTCATGTAAAGTGTTTATGAGAAAACTAGCATTAACGTTACTTTGATTTTTGAAAATAAAAAATAAAAGTATCTTTTTGAAGATACCTCTAATTTCTGAAATTTTAAAACATTTTGAAAAAATAATTAATTTTTTTTTCCTATCTTAATAAAATATAACAACTGTATTAGATCAACAACTTCAGTAGGAAATGTACACCCCATCTACGGTAGTCATGTGACATAGCCAAAAGTTTCTTTACTGTAAAATGTGACTTAGCGGTCTAGGGTAGTGTGTCAGATTCTGTGTCAGACTATCTGATTGCTAAACCCTCCCTTCCCCTCTGACAAGACGTGTATTAATCACAGCTTGTGAATGTTGGGGAATGCCAGGCCTCCACCGTGGTTCGGATCCCACGTTAAACTGTAGGTCCTCCATTTCATCTCACAATCACCCTAACATTACACATTAGCGTTAGTGCTATAACCCGAATGGGTATTAAGCGCGGTGATGATAGTAATAATAAAATAATAATAATATTTACTGTAAATATTGGCTGGAAGTAGCTAATGTTAGTCCATTCGGAAATATTAATCTAGTATTACTAAGAAAATAATCATTATTTTTGAATCGGTCGACTGACATTAGTGACTCAATTATGTTGTCAATAAAGAATATTCTGCTTTCTGTCTTACCTACACTCACATCATAGCAGAGGCACATGTTACTATAGTATGGACACATCTTTCATTTATTTATTTTAATGAGACGTTTGTTTACCTCAAGAGTGTGTTTCGCTGATTATTTAAGTTTGAAAAGGGAAGTTTGTTTAAAGTGTGAAAGCTAATATTCTTTTACAATATTTTTTTTAACACCACGTATTACTACCCGTTTGGATTGTACGCTTATGTACTAGTTACAATAATGGTTATAGGGATTGGTTAAGGTTATATTTATAAGAAGTGTACCCATATTTGCGTGGAGGGAGAGTGGAAAACCAATTATTTGGAAAAATCACCTCAGTACACCCGACTGAGGTTCAAGTCTCGATCTCCCGGTCATCGGTAGTCTAGTCTACTGAGAGAGTAGCGTGTTAGACCATGTGACCACCAAAGTAGGCTTTCGCCATAATAGAGTGACTGTTTTGATGATTACTTTATTTTATTGTTAGTGTGGTCTGCACATTGCAAATTTGCATTATTATAATCTGAATTAATCTGAATACACAGTATTTCTATTTATTCTTGTAGTTGTATTTTCTGTCAAGCTTTGTATACCCGCAGAGCTAGATAGTAGTTGGTGTTTTCAAAAGCATGCTAAGTTCTGGTTAGTAGTCAAGATTTTATTAAAATTATCGGTCAGGTTATTGATTAATTGTGAAGTTTGTTAAAATTTTAAAATTATGCATTAGATTTATATCCTTAATTAGTATAGTTTTCAAGATGGTGTGAAAGGGTACGAAAATGCATGGCACACACAATTATATAAATTATTTAATATATCTGGTAAATTTAATATCTAGAACGTCCAAACTATCTGTATGCGGGCATCTATCGTCTCGCCACAGGTCTAATGTTTACACACCACTGTTTATATATCAACTCGTCACTTACCATTTCTTGTCAGATACTCATAAACCCATCTCCCGTACTGCATGTTCATGACATCCGTGCGCGACGTGTCGTTGCAAAAATATATACCGATATTATTGTGAAACGAGCTAACCCGAAGTAAACTAACCTAGCATCACACATGGATGTATTCGAGTTTTTCAGGCTATGTCTCTATTATGTCGGAGAGATTTAAAAATTTTCACCTGAAATATGGGACATTAACAAAAAAATAGCGTCCCTATACGAGGTGATAAAATAAATTTAAATCTTATAAATTTATCTCGTTCTTATTTGTGTTACTGCAATACCTATATTTTACGCTAAAATGAAGTGTGGCAAGTTGATGGAATTTCCACTATAGTTGTGTGTATGGTGAGTTGATGTAATTTACCATATAGTAGAATGTGGTGAGGTGATTGAATTTCCACTACAGTTGTGTGTATGGTGAGTTGATGGAATTTCCACTATAGTTGTGTGTGTAGCGAGTTGATGGAATTTACACTATAGTTGTGTGTATGGTGAGTTGATGGAATTTCTCATATAATAGAATGTGGTGAGTTGATGGAATTTCCACTATAGTTGTGTGTGAGCGAGTTATGGAATTTCCACTATAGTTGTGTGTTAGCGAGTTGATGGAATTTCCCATATAGTAGGTGTGTGGAGTGATGGAATTTCACTATAGTTGTGTGTATGGTGAGTTGATGGAATTTCCACTATAGTTGTGTGTGTAGAGAGTTGATGGAATTTCCACTATAGTTGTGTGTGTAGTGAGTTGATGGAATTTCCCATATAGTAGAGTGTGGTGAGGTGATGGAATTTCCACTATAGTTGTGTGTATGGTGAGTTGATGGAATTTCCACTATAGTTGTGTGCATGGTGAGTTGATGGAATTTCCACTATAGTTGTGTGTGTAGCGAGTTGATGGAATTTCTCATATAGTAGAATGTGGTGAGTTGATGGAATTTACACTATAGTTGTGTGTGTAGAGAGTTGATGGAATTTCCACTATAGTTGTGTGTGTAGCGAGTTGATGGAATTTCCCATATAGTAGAGTGTGGTGAGGTAATGGAATTTCCACTATAGTTGTGTGTATGGTGAGTTGATGGAATTTCCACTATAGTTGTGTGTATGGTGAGTTGATGGAATTTCCACTATAGTTGTGTGTGTAGCGAGTTGATAGAATTTCTCATTTAGTAGAATGTGGTGAGTTGATGGAATTTACACTATAGTTGTGTGTGATGAGTTGATGGAATTTCTCATATAATAGAATTTGATGAGATGATGGAATTTCCACTATAGTGGTGTGTATGGTGAGTTGATGGAATTTCCACTATAGTTGTGTGTGTAGCGAGTTGATGGAATTTCCACTATAGTTGTGTGTGTAGCGAGTTGATGGAATTTCCACTATAGTTGTGTGTGTAGCGAGTTGATGGAATTTCCACTATAGTTGTGTGTGTAGCGAGTTGATGGAATTTCCCATATAGTAGAATGTGGTGAGGTGATGGAATTTCCACTATAGTTGTGTGTATGGTGAGTTGATGGAATTTCCACTATAGTTGTGTGTATGGTGAGTTGATGGAATTTCCACTATAGTTGTGTGTGTAGCAAGTTGATGGAATTTCCCATATAGTAGAATGTGGTGAGTTGATGGAATTTACACTATAGTTGTGTGTGTAGTGAGTTGATGGAATTTCCACTATAGTTGTGTGTGTAGCGAGTTGATGGAATTTCCCGTATAGTAGAATGTGGTGAGTTGATGGAATATCTCATATAATAAAATTTGATGAGATGATGGAATTTCCACTATAGTTGTATGTATGGTGAGTTGATGGAATTTTCACTATAGTTGTGTGTAGTGAGTTGATGGAATTTCTCATATAGTAGAGTATGGCGAATTGATTATTGCCAAATTATGCTTGTTATTTTCTTGTTCTCTCTCTCTGTCCTTCTCTCTCTCCTTACTATGTTTTCGCATAGCACACATTATTCTATCCATGATATAATTGAATTAAAAGAATGCAAGACTATAAAATATACTCAAATAAAGGATTTAAATATATTATATACGCAATTTGCATTGAAGGGCATAAAATGGGATTATAGCCTCGACTTGACTTTCAAGAACGTTTGTTGGCGAGAACAAAAGTTATCTCACACTTCACCATATTTAAAGACACCTTTAGAGGTTTATATATTTATATTTTGAAGTGAATCTAATCTGTTAGGTTGTATCTTGGAGTTTAGGTACTTTGAAAAACATAGCTTTCTTAAACATATTTTTTTTAAACTTTAATCAATCATTACTTCAACTGTCTACCCTGGAGACTACCATCAATCTTAAGAGTGTTTAAACATCGATAACAATAGTTTATTTCATTTCTCTGTAATTACGAAATTAATAAATTAGTGTTTTAATGACTAATATACTACTAAACATCTAACATAATGGATAGTCTAATAAGTTGATAAATAAATGAAAATATGGTGAACTAAAAAGAAAACTATTGAAAACAAAATCCACTTTTAATAAAATAAATTTACAGATAATGAGTTGCTTTATTGAATAAGGTAAAGATTCACTTTTGTTTAAAATTATTATTTATTGGGAGCACGAACTAAATGCTTAGCTCATTTCCTTATTAGCACCGCGTCTTACTAGCCGTTCGGTTTATACGCACCTAGCTCATATATTTTGGTTTACTTGAATCTATGCCAGGTGTACTTAGTGCGGATTTTACTAGATTATTTTCCACCCTCCCTCCACGCAAATTTTGGAATATTTTCTCTTAGTTTATCTTGCCCCTCCCTACTCCTATGTAGTTAAATTCAAATAAATATTATGGATAGTTAAGTTGAACAAATTGTATTCTATTAGATAAGGAAAGATGTCAAATTTGACATCTTTCCTTATCTAATAGAATACATATTGTTCCTTACTACAAATAATTATGTATTTTATGAACAAATTGTATTAAAAATATTTACGTTTTACTATAAATTACATTGTATTTGAATTGATTTGGAAATTCCTCGATCAATAAAGTACAGTAATAACTTTAGCTTTATGACAGTGAGATAATGATTCATCAAAAAAGTAAGAATTGAAAATAAATATTTGGTCCAGTGGCATAAATTTTAATTTCTGGTATTGAAATGTGATCACGCTAGCATCATGCGGTAAAGACCTTGTCACAACACGCTGTTCCTGTTATGTTGAATATCAGGAATTCTATATGACTTCCTGGACCAGACACTGGTTTACTCTCGTCCATCATCAGAGAACCGACCATAAAAACATAACCAGAAACGTGCTTAGGTTGGTGATCTCGTTCATAAATTAAGGAGTAGACAATATCGAAGATGTGTTTTTAAAAACGCTCATCAGTGACCGAATGTTCTAAAGTATCACTCTATTGTTAGAACAGCCTGATGAAGAAGGATAGATTGGGGTTTGAACCCCTGTTGGGTCTAATTAGGGTGATTAAAAATAGTTTCTCACCCTCCTTCCATGCAAATACGAGTAGATTGCCTCTAAAACACTTCCTTCCTCATCTCTACCCATTTAGACCAACTATCACATCCTTATAACCTGAACAGATAGCAAGACGTGGTGATAAAAAAAAGTATTTCCAAAGGGTCATTCTGTGATAGTACGTTCTATCAAACTGCATTTTATCAACACTTTATTGAAGTCTAAGTACTAAATTTATAAAGTCTATTATCACTTATTAATCTATCATAAATAATTATAATGCGTGCGTAATAAGAAAATATAACTAATTTGAGGTTAAATTTCACTTTATTTAACATAATTACTGTTTAGGGGTAAGGTGTCGGATTTCTATGCTGGGATCCGGGTCTCAATCCTTGGTCCTGGCACAGATTTATCTGATTGCCAAACCCTTCCTTCACCTCTGACAAACCGTATATTAATCACAACTTGTGAATGTGGTGAATGCCAGGCCTCCACCGTGGTTCGGATTCCACGATAAACTGTATGTCCTCCATTTCATCTCAGAATCACCCTAACTTTACACATTAGCGTAAGTGCGTATAACCCGAACGGGTAGTAAGACGCGGTGCTAATAATAATAATAATAATAATAATAATAATAATAATAATAATAATAATATAATTACACAAGTAAAAGAGAAAACTGTAACTATTATTTTACTTATGATTATAGTCACAGATTTATGATAAATATAAGAAATTAAGAAAGCTTTCTTAAATTAATATGTCATTTATTTCAATAAACAAAGATGTCCCTCTTTTAAAAAAAACACAGTTCAATAATATAGTCTATTGTTTTCTGGGGCAGTTTCACACAAATAGTTTTAAAAATGTTCAAACACACTGAGATTGATCTTCAAGTTCATCTCAGCTAAGATTTGAATTAACAACAAGGGCGGTGAATGGAAATTGTAAACACCGTGTCCTTGATCCTTAAGAGCAAACTACCTTGTTTCAAACGTTTGTTGTTAACACCAGTGAAACAGTTTATAGCAGTTAGGGTGACCTGGTGGTCTAGAGGTAAGGCGTCAGACTTCTGTGCTGGCGGCCGGGGTTCAATCCTCGGTCCCGGCACAGATTTATCTGATTACCAAACCCTTCCTTCACCTCTAACAAGACATCTTGTGAATGTGGGGAATGCCAGGCCTCCACCGTGGTTCGGATTCCACGTTAAACTGTAGGTCCTTCATTTAATATCACAATCACCCTACCATTACACATTAGCGTAAGTGCGTATAACCCGAATGGGTAGTAAGACGCGGTGCTAATAATAATAATATAGCAGTAAGACCTGCACCTTAGGGCATGCAGACTAGGCGTTAATATTGTTTGGTAAGGTCGTGTTTACTGGGGATGATTTTTAGTCAATTGTTTTTAACTCTCTGGATGCACTTTGCTTATCCATGCTCTATTATTACAAATATGCAGGTAACCTAAACAAGTGGTTAAACGCAGTGTAGTCATAAAAGTTCCACAACTATTTTAAAATAGCAGTAAGTTGAACTAATTTTCACTCTTTCCGTGTAGAGATTTACCAGTTCCTTTAGTCACCACAACGTCAAGAAGATTGTGCTACAATAAATGTTCTAGAACTTACACTTTTCCATATTAAATTGATCCTATCTTTTTGCTAAGCCAATGATGACAAAATGGTAGTAAAATTTTTAGAAATTGCGTGGAATATTCATTAATTTCTTAAAACTTAGGTTACATGTTATAGTATGGAATAATTGATATAATAGTACAAAATTATATTTTAAATTCCATATTATGATAAATAGGGTCTTGATTTACTTTAAAAGGCGTGTTAAGAATATAAATGCGTATCTTCACTTCACTACATTATTATTATTAGCACCGCGTCTTACTACCCGTTCGGGTTATACGCACTTACGCTAATGTGTAATGGTAGGGTGATAGTGAGATGAAATGAAGGACCTACAGTTTAACGTGGAATCCGAACCACGGTGGAGGCCTGGCATTCCCCACATTTACAAGATGTCTTGTCAGAGGTGAAGGAAGGGTTTGGTAATCAGATAAATCTGTGCCGGGACCGAGGATTGAACCCCGGCCGCCAGCATAGAAGTCTGACACCTTACCCCTAGACCACCAGGTCACCTTTTCACTACATTAAAATTGTGTTTTAGCACCACGTTTTACTATCCATTCGGGTTATACGTTAATGTACTACTATTTTAATAGGTTAGAGATATAGAAGGTTGAATTTAGAGTAAATATACCCGCATTTTCATATAGAGAGAGTGGAAAACAATTTTTTAAAAACAGCCTCAGTACACCCGACTGGAACCGAACCATGATCTTCCCATCATCGGCAGTCTAGTCTATTGCAAGAGTAGCGCCTTAGAATATGTGGCCACTCAAGTGGCTCTAAAAATAGTTAATCTGTGTCTATCATTGATACATTTAATTAAAACTATAAATTCTCAAAACGGCCTTTCAGCGAAAAGGTTGGTTCACTTTTAAACCTAATACAAACGTAAAGTTGGTCAACTCGGGTGGTAAAGTATTTATGATGACATATACACTACTTAGGTTAATTATAATAAATGTTTCATTTTCATGTATTACTAAACGAAACTGGGACATTTTCATTGGAGTGCACGTTCTTTGGATGTGTCGTGTTACTTTTCCCAAAGGCATAGTAGGCCAGTCGGTTGCAATCGGCTCGTTCCAATCAACTGCCGTGTGGCTCCGATAACTTAATTAATCTCACATACATACATATCGTGCATTCACGAGGGATTGTCTATAATGATTCTGTAATATAAGCCTGATACTTTTGAAACGTACGGACGATGAAATGATACTGTCCAAGTTAAAATTCTAAGCGCATCTTGATAAGCAATGAATACTGTGTAACAGTGACTCCCCATTTGTGCTATTGATGGGAATGATAAGCTATAAAACCAACACGAACTTTGTGAAATTAAAATAAAAGCTGTAACTACCAATTAAATAAAAAGTGTGTTATTATAATAGTAAAGATACCCACTTCGTTGGCCGCGTTGTCTAACGCGCTACTCTCACAGTAGACTAGACTGCCGATGACGGAGAATCTCGGTCGTGTGTATTGAGGGTGATATTTCCTAAATGGTATCACACTATCCTTCCACGCAAATGTGGATATACTTACTCTAAACATAACCTTACAAAAATTAAATGCCAAACAAACAAACCTTAATAATCCATAAAATCAATAGCCTAATTAGTACATAAGCGTATAACCCGAACGGGTAGTGAGATGTGGTGCTAAAAAAAACCTAGCGATGTTACCAACGTAATTGCTTACTTATGCTGTATATATAAGTATTTAAATGCACTATTTATAAATATAATTCCAGTAGGTACTTTTCAGGATTTCACTGGATACTTTTTATGATTATTTCTTTAATTTATGTGATGTAAATAATCAAACTTAAGACCCGCTTAACTGGTCAAATGGTCTAAGGCGTCGCTCTCTTGATAAACTAGCCTTATGATAATGTGGATATCGAAGATCGAATCACGGTCGGGTCTACTGAGGATGGTTTTTCCGAAATTATTTCCCCTCTCTTTACACGCAAACGCAGGTAGATAAACTTTAAAATGCTTCCTTCCTCATCTCTACCTTATGTGCGTATAGCCTATACAAGTAGAAAGACGCGGTGATAAAAAAAAATCAGATTTAAGCATACAAATTACAATATTATGTCAGTCAACTGTTGATTTTATTTATTTATTTATTTATTTAGAGTATGGCATATTTGACCTGGAGATATATTATATTAGGCTAAATCGTTCTAACGCCTGTATGTGTAGACTTTTAGCCGCTCTGGTGGCACAAATCACTGCCCAGGGTACATTAAATGAGATGATGTGATTATATTATTATTATTATTTAGCACCGCGTCTTACTAACCGTTCGGGTTATACGCTTTAAATACTAATTACGATAATGGATGGGGAATTGGGAAGATTGAATTAGAGGAAGTGAACCCGCATTTGCATGGAGGTAGAGTGGAAAACTATTTAGGAAAAACCACCCCCAGTTCACCCGACTGAGATTTGAACCTCGATCTCCCCGTCCTCAGCAGTCTAGCTTAACATGACTAGCGTGTTAGCCAACTACGCCACCGAGGCGGGTATGAGATTATAGATATCATGAAGTTGTGGAACCGGGAGTGATATTAAACCTTACTTAGTCAAACTCTGCTGACTGTTGGGATGATTCCCCTTTGGGGGAAAACACCCGTGGTACCAGCTGGGAATCGAACTCGTGACTCCTAGATTCGTGGCCACTATATAGCAAGGGGTTGGTTTTTATGGATATAAATAAAACTATGTATTTAAACATTAAGATGGTTGGTGTTTCAGATTAAACAAAAAAACCGAATCAAAAATAAATGTATTCACTTGGTTTGAAAATATTTAAATCAATGTAACTTATTAGGTTTAAAATCTATTTAAGTGATGATGGCATAGGTGTATTCCCAAAATTATATCCGGGGAGAGAATTAGGATTAAACCACTTGCTCTGAACAATAACCTGGGATACAAAAAGCTACAAAAATCAGAAGGGGGGGGGGGGGGTAATCTATTATGACTAGCATTGACTCAAGTTTGGTTAAGCATCCTTACTTAATAAACATAAAAATCAGCTTAATATATCGCATTTGATGAGCATTTTCACTCATTTTATAAATTGACTTTTTTTATTAATGGACCCTCTCTAGGGTGACATCAAATTTACTTAAAGGGGATCGTGTCTCCCCTGGTAGCATTAAATTTAAAAAATTACAAATTAACTTTGTTTTAGAGATAACATCATTCTGCTGAAAGTTGGTCAAAACTATAAAACACGAATTAGTTTCTTTTTTTTTATCACCATGTCTTACTACCCATTTGGGTTATATGCTAAACTCTTGTTTATTGTTGTTAACATAAGATAAATTGTTTCAATATATGCTTATAATTTGGATTGTCAGCAGGCCTTTTGCTATAATGGTCAGCAGCCCTGGTTACTGATCTAAAGGTCTTGAGTTCAGGAGGGTATAATTGGTATTTTTCCTGAAAGAGGAAGAATTGTTCCTAATGCCAGGCCTCCACCGTGGTTCGGATTCCACGTTAAACTGTAGGTCCTCCATTTCATCTCATAATCACCCTACCATTACACATTAGCGTAAGTGCGTATAACCCGAACGGGTAGTAAGACGCGGTGCTAATAATAATAATAATTGTTCCTATGGTTACCCTGGTATAGTTAATCAGCCCTAAGCTATGTTTAAGATTTCCACTGGCGCCACCCTTCATAATCACTATCAACACATCATCTCATTGCGGGTATGACGTGTAGACAACCATCAAGCTACAACCTGGACAACGATATGTTCAAACAGAACGGATAAAGTCTACACACACGATGTCTGGACTATATACTGAATTTATAATGGTCAAATATGTCAAACGCTAAAACAAAATATTAAAAAAATGAATTGTTAATTTTAATGTTAGAATAAATAGCGATATATGTTTCAAATATAAATGTGATTTATTGAAAACTCTTTATTTTAATAATTTCAACATATAAAACATGTGATTGATATTTTTCTGTTTTGTTTCCAGGTAAGTGTTTACTGCTCTCGACCGTTATGTGCGCTGCAGTCTGTGCTCACCTTATGTAAGTTCAACTCTTTACGCTGCTTAAGATAATGGAAAATCATGCTTATACATAAATTTTATTGATACACACATATTTACAAAAATTTACCACTCATCAAGGTGGATGGGAAATAAAATGGTAACTTCATTCTACTCAGTTAATTTATGGCAGATATTACCAATTGAATTATATATATATAAATTATGATAAACTTGATCTTGAACTAAGTTAGTTCATATTTATAAATTTTGAAAAATTACAACTAGACACAGAAATCGAACACGGGACTTGGGTCTAAGCGTCATGTTTCAAAATTTGTGAATATGATACTTATGTAGCTACGACCAAAGCCTAAAGTTAATTCCCAAGCTTAGCTAGTAATGTAAAATTAACTGTACAAGCGTATTCTTTCTCCATTAAATAGTTTCAAAATAAAAAGGTATTTAAAATAAACAACCCAATATCTAGCTACTTTTTCTATTTGAATATTTTAAAATATTTTACAGGAAACTGGTATAAAGTATGCACTATGTGCCATTCCTAAGCAATGTATACACTTCTTAGATATTCTATACATTCCGGTTACGTTTTAGTAAAATTATTTCTAAAATAATATATGTTATCAAAGTTAGTAATTCAAATAGCATATTTGATGCATTACCTAACTAGCAATACTATTATAACAGAATTTAAATTATCATTTTTAAAACATAACCTATCCTAACTTGGCTTTGTGGCTTTGTTTAAGGTTTAATTAAGTTAGGATTGTTTAGCGTCATGACAAATTATTTTTTTAAATTATATTTTCTTGCTGTTCTAGGTTACCCCTTGATACTTTACTCGCTATTTCATGCCTTGTCAAAAATATCCACGAATTTGTATAAAATCTGTAGGAATTTCATTAAATTCTTGATTTAACACTTTTCCGGTAGCATTATCGATTTAATTTTAAATAAATAATTTTAAAAAATTAAGGGAAATGGTGATAGTTGTTATATAAGCGCCGCAAACAAAGGGGCCCATGAAAAATTCCGAAAAAAAAACTTTTTTTTTGTTTTTTTTAAAATCTTAACCTCAAAATAATATCACTCTGCACCCTTCTAATTGAAGGACATCAATGAAAGCGAAAGGTAAACAATGCTCAGAATGGAAAGTGATGAAGTCAAAAGAAATAGAAGACCAAATAAATTATGAAGACTGATGAATTTAATATTATTATTATTTACACTGCGTCTTATTACCTGTTCGATTTATACGCGCTTACGCTAATGTGTAATAGAAGGGTAATTTTGAGTTGAAATGAAGGACATACAGTTTAACGTGGGATCCGAACCACGGTGGAGGCCTGGCATTCCACACATTCACAAGATGTGATTTAAAAAACATCTTGTCAGAGGTGAGGGAAGGGTTTGCAATCAGATAAATCTGTGACGGGATCGAGGATTGAACCCCGGACCCCCAGGTCACTTTTTTAAAATTTAATGTAATTTGTTGTTAAATAATACTATGCTACCAGACCATCACGCTTTGTTTTTGCCAATGAAAACGTGAGGAGGTGATACGTATGAAATGATAAAAGAATAAAGGGATAACACCCCTTTATTTCCCCCACCATCAGACTACTCGACTGCATAACAACTATAGTGTCATTCTAGTAGATTTTTAAAATTTATTTGAGGTATTTAGTGTGCACTTCTTTAACCAATTTATTATATCAGCACACGAGTATTTTATAAGCGAGGGTGAAAGGACCTACCAATTTTACCGAAAAAATTAATTTCACTTACTAGTGTTCTTTTACATGTCACAATCGACGCGGGACCAATGGTTTTACTTAACCTCCGAAGGAAGTTGTCCTACGGATTTTAATCGTTCAAGAAAAACCCGTTGAACTCAGCGGGGTTTGAACCCACTAAAATTGGGTCCTGAAACGAGCACTTTACCTCAAGATCAGTGAGGTTGACATTCTAGTAGAAACTACTAAGGATGGATGGATGGATGTGATTGAAGCCGCAATTATAAAAAATAGCAAAGGTTAAAACACTAACCTGTGATCACAAGGTCCAAGGCGTCACTCTCGAAATATATTGGACTAGCGGTAGAGAGGTGGTTGGGTTTCGAGACCTTGTCGGGTTTTTTTTCCTAAATAATTTTACATTCTTCTTCCACGCAAATGTGGGTACAATAATATTCTGTTTAATACCAAGTTACTAACTATGCTAATGTGTTGGGGATGATGAAAGTTGAATATAGAGGATGTGTACCTGCATTTGCATTCAGGGAGAGTGTAAAACCGTTTATGGAAAACCACCCTTACTACACTGAATCTGTTTAAGGAACCACTACCTACCCATCAACAGCAGTCCGGTATTTTGTGAGAGTGATGCCTTAGACCATGCGGTCACTGAAGCGTGTACGGTTGGTATAGATGTCATCTTATCCATGCCTAATAAAATAGTGTAAATATGTGGTTAGCCTGGATTGTAATGAGAAACAGTTTGCAAGAATAAAAACTCTCACACGATAAAGTCCTTTTCATTTGACTAAGATGCAACCTCGTCAGTTTTTGCATAACCGTACTTTCAAGCACGCGAAGCTTTAAGATAACATATTCCTCCTTCCAAGAAATGGTCTGCTCAAGAGTCTCTCGCGATCCACACACACACACACACACACCCAAGATTCCTCTCAGAGACATTGTCCAGGCGTGTTCTAATTATACACCAGACCACAGCGAGATGAATTAATTAAGTTAGCAAGCCCGCAGCGGGGCGGTGACACGACACTCGAGTCCTGGGGGGATGATCAAGAGGGGGCGGACATTGATAGCGAAATGAGGGGTTGATGAGCCTTCGTGAAAATACGATGTTCCAGTATTATTGCGAATAGAGGAAAATTGTATTATTCTCCACGATACTTTTGTGGCTTGTATCTTTTCATTGTGTTAACATGATGAGAAAATACGTGTAAAATAATGTTTTGGGCTTTAAGTAAGATGTCTTATCTTGTATAGTCATTTTCATACTGCACACTCCATTTTCAATTGATTTATCTTAATTTTTAATCTATGTTCCCTATCTTTTATTCCATCATAATGAAACCATGCAAGGTAAGCTTAAACGATGGGTGTATGCTTTAAATTATTCTTATATGCATTTATTTGTTGAATTGGGACATTTTTAACTTATCTACAAATGTTTACAAAACTCAACTCATTCGGTATCAACTGTAAAGCTTTCTTTTAAATATAATACATTGGGAGCCTTGCAACTCTTAGTGTAATGTTGGCATGATTTACTGTCGGTATTGGCCCAAGGCTTGATCAGGAGGATAAAGGGAGTATAGGACACAAACTAATGAAAATATCATCTTCGTTCGGTGAACCCAGTGTAGGAATAAACCTCAACATTTTGGAGAGATAATATCAAGCAAGCTAGTGGACATCTTACTCAGTTTATATGATTCCAGAATGTGGGGCATGCCAGGCCTCCACCGTGGTTCGGATACCACGTTAAACTGTAGGTCCTGCATTTCATCTCACAATCACCTTACCATTACACATTAGCGTAAGTGCGTATAACCCGAACGGATAGTAAGACGCGGTGTTAATAATAATATAATATAATAATAATATATAATAATAATAATTAATTGATTTCAGGAAAATTAAAACTGCTGAAACATTTGATATAACTTCCGTTTGAATATCGAATACACGTTATTTGTTTTGTGACTGTGTTTTTTATTTGTAAGTTCAACACAGCTGTTATTTATTTTCACCCAGTCTCTTTTTTTAGCACCGTGTCTTACTACCCGTTCGGTTTGTACTCTTACGTACTAATTACGATAGTAGTTTTAAGGATAAGGAAGGTTATATTTGTAGGAAGTACACCCACATTTGTGCGGATAAATAGGGAAAAAACATTTCGGAAACAAACACCCTCAGTACTCCCGAACAAGATTCGAACTTCGATCTCCCCATCATCGGTAGTCTATCTACTGCGACAGTAGCGTCTTAGAAAATTAGACCACCGAAGTGGGGTTCATCCCGTCTAAGTACCAGACTGGCGTATCCGCATATTTTATCTATTGGGATAGGTATGAATTAGGTTGAATTTATACAAAGTGTACCCTTATTTGCGTTGAGAATAAGTGGGAAATAATTCGAGGAAAAACCGCCTCTGTCAGTTCACCCAGCCGTGGAAAATCAGACCAAACCAGATTGACGACTTCCTCCACAAGCTTATCAGTGAGGGAAATATGGGTGCTATAACGACTAAATTTAAGGATTCAGAGTTAATAAGATAGCTTAGAATTAATTAAACCTTACTAACTTAGATAAAATGGGAAAACCATTGAACATTTCATTTTGTAAACCCATCCCAAAGAGTTTGGCCGAAATGACTCCTCCCCGACAGTGGCTACCGAGTTAAATACAAATCTAACGCCTTAGGCTGCTAGGTCAGCGTCTATCTTGAAAGTCGGATGAAGTACAAGGAAGTTGCGAATACTTTATTTTTATCTCCGTACTTCCCCACTCTTGAATCCGGTGAGCCGGCTCTCGTCAAAGTATCTGCCTTGGTGCTGGAGATTAGGACGGCCATGGAGTAGACTCGCGCCGGACTGAGTGACCCCATTCGCAACCAGTGCAAGCCTATATTCAACTTAATTTTAGGCTATCTCGTAGCTGCTGTGGTTGAGAACATTTAAGGTGGGATGGAGGGGGAAGCGAGGAAAGGTCGGGGTTTCTGCAGTTTTTACAGCAAACAATTTATTTTCGGTACAATAAATCAAATGTTTCACCAGTATAAACATAGTTGAATTTTCTACACAGTAGTAATTTCAATCATTATTGAATATCATATTGGCATTTGATGAAAAACTTTTTGAATTAAGTAAACAAATTCTCATCCAATTATAGGACACTTTGACAGTGACCGATATTTAAGAACTGTTGAAATTGCTACGTAAAAAAATTAATTTAACTCTTATGTTTATAATGGAGAAATATTTAATTTATTGCGCCGAAATAAAGTTTAGCTTTAAAAACTGCAAAAAATACCATCCTAAGCTCTCAATCTCCACCATCTCACATTAAACGCTGCTCTTTCTCTCACTTATTAGTAGGTGTGGGTTTAATGTGCTGGTAAGGGCCTCAAACGGGGGCCGGATGAATACGGTGGTTAGAATCTTCGATCTAATCTTTTCCTTCACTACAAAATAAAGACTATGAAGAGAACGCTTTTTTTTAAATATTATTTTTATATAGCACCGTGTCTTACTATCCGTTTGGCTTGTACACTTAAGTACTAATTACACTAATGGATTAGGAATTGGGCAGGTTAAATTTATAGGAAGTGAACCAGCATTTGCTTGGAGGGAGAGTGGAAAACCAGTTAAGAAAATCCACCCCGGTTCACCCGACCAAGATTCGAACCTCAATCTCCCCGTCCTCGGCAGTCTAGCTCAAAATGAAGCTAGCGCGTTAGTCAACTACACCACCGAGGTGGGTCAGTTTTTTAATTGATAAGGGCCCAGGCTTACTTAAAATTATTTAATTTTACTTACAGTTGCAGTTGTAGGCACGTGAATCAAGGCGTATGTCGCGTATAGTTTGGTTTGATGTTGAAGAGAAGGTTGGGGTTCGAATTCAACCAGGTAGGACTGAATTGTTTTATTCTAAATTGTTTCCCACTCTCCTTCTGTGCAAATAAGGGTAAATATCTTATAAATTTACCTTCTCATCCATAATTCATTAATGATATTCCACATGGTTATTAGAAGGGAGTACACAAAATATAAATACAAAAATCTATTAATGAAAACTTACAGAGGCTTTTATACTCAAATCATTTTTCAAAAATTAAAAATCCAAGCTATTTGCACAAAATCATAGGATTTAATTAAAATATATATGTATAAGAAATTTAAAAAAATACCAATTGTTTTAAGGTTAGGCTGCCCACTACACCTATTTTAGGAATCCCATTTGACTATCTGTTGTTTTCAAGTTATGATTTCAAATCCATTTTCATGCTAATGTTTTAAGGTCATTTAAAATATTTGTTTGTTAATAAGGTGCCAATTAACTATCAAATAGAGCTACGCTACAGCTATTCTACCTAAATAAATATTACATAATGTGTAATCACGTGCTTGCTTTAATTTAAAATATAAGCTAGAAATTTAGTTTAACGTGACTAATGTTTTTAATATTAAATCAACCTTTAGAAGGCTGACTAAATCCTATTCCAATATGTTTATAAAATACAAATAAATCCCTACATAAATACATATAAACATGTAAAATTCTAGTGTAAATGTGTTTTGAAGAATATTTGCCCGTTTATTTTCTTCTAAACAGCCTCAAGAATATGCTACTCCAAATTTAGTAAGCTATACAACAGAAGCTTTTTACAGCCCAAATTGAATTAAACTCGTCTACACTATAAAAACACTCTTATTTTAATAAATATAAACAATAATGAAACAAAGATTTGAGACTGGGAGGCAAAATCACATATCAGGAAAAGTGTGGATATAAAAGATGGAATCACTGTAAAAAGATTACAGAATAAAACTAAAAACTAAGTTAAAAGGATAAGGAAAAATTGTGAGTGAAAAGAGAAAACCCAAGACAGAGATGGTATGGATGCATTAAGGTGATGGAAAGGCACCCTTGCCTTTAAGAGAAAAAAAATTAAATAGGAATATAAGAGAAAATTCTAAAAGAGCAGAGCTAAGTTTACAAGCTGATATGATTACAACATATATAAGACGCACAAAAGTGTATGGTTGGTATACTTACACTGAGCAAGACTAAAAGAAGAGTAACTTTTCTTCTTTTATGATAGTTAAGGAAGAGTTTACTACTAAAAATAATGTATTTAAACTCACACGTTGCAAATCATTGTAATTATGGGAGGATAACCGCAATTAAATTAATTTAAACTGGTTGAAAAATGACACCTAGACACGAGAATCCATCTCAGGACCTTTGACTCAGGGCATCAATGCCTAATATTGACCTATACAGGACTCATCCCCTGTTTAGGTAATTATTCACTCATATTGTAAGGCTAAGTCTGTGATGGACGTGTCTAAATCGTTAGCTACACAAGAGCAACCAAAAGTATCGTGAGCTATCAGATACCACAGCATCTTCATCTCGGGAGAGCTGTTATGCTGCTACCATGAGTAAAATTTAATGTTTGTATACTTGGCAATATAACAGAAGCATAGATTTTTATTAATATCTAATAAACTAGCAATTCCGCACGCGTTGCCCATGACCATTTAAAAATTGGTTAAAATAGCTTAATTAATAAGCTAATTAAAAATTTAAATATCCGCTTTGAGGTGCATTTGGATCCCTTTCCGTCCATCTATGTTAAAAATTTCAGATCTCTGCGTGCCATAGATTTGGCTGGGCATCGCACACAAACAAACACGCACAGAGACAAACTTTCATTGTTAAATTGACAAAGCATTTATACAAACTGGTTTGAATCTTATAGACGGAACTTTCAAATGGTGTTTGTGAGGTATCAAAAAACCAGACAATCTTTCAGAGTAGACAAGTCTAGTTATATACCAGGATGAGGTTGAAGATATTTGTGAACAGAATACATCATCCAATATAATACAGTTCAATTTTCATAAAATACAAAAATATTTGTCGGCCAACATTGATAACATTCTACAATATTATTAGTGTATTTTATAATTGAGACCTTGTAATATCTCTCAAAGATTGACTTCTGTATATCATTTGACTTTACGTCTGAATAAGTGAAAGTACATATAGTAGATTTCCTGACTGTCAGATTAAACCTTTCCCATGAAAATTTTACCTTACACATGCAAAATTATTAAGCCTTTCTTAGAATCAACTCAGAAGTCTTGGATTTACATATAACACAGCCCTCCCCACCCATCCACAACCACGTTCCAGAATTACTAGTGGTGGTCTCTCAATTCATATTTATCTATCTATCCTTATCCACAAAGTTCTTGAATCAACCTTAAATGAATGCACATTGCACCCCCCGGCCATATTTCTTTTTTGCTGGATGTGCATCAAGAGCCCGCATCTGGTTTCTTTCGTGTTGCGTTCTTCTCTGGCCTAGTCCAGTCAGGGTGAAGGAAAATGTGGGAGCTTGGGCTCATTTCAGATTACTCTAATGTATCTCCCGTATGAGACCATGCTACACAAACGCCATTTCCTTTTGACGGCAATAATGTATTAGTAAAAGTTCCCATCAAAAAACACATGATATGACAGTAACATGGCAGAAATATGACAGTGACAAAAGTGACAATACTCACGTGTGATTTAGCAGAAATTAAATTTATTAATAATGTTCACATCTGATTATAAAGATTCTTTGACCGTATTTAATTGAGTCAATGTTATTAGATACAATAATTATAATGGTGGTAAACTACGCTTTTGAGTGCATACATTTAGGCGAAAAAATATATAAAAAAAGTTATTCTCTCAATGTTTTCAATGATTTAAATATGTGTCAAAAAAAACTAGGTCGATTTACAGAATAAATAAAGTAACATTTAACTTATTATAAAAAAAAAATGTAATCCGTGATTTTAAAACAAGATACAAACTCTAGGATGTGTGTAGCATCTGAAGAAAGTCTTCTAATATCATCAAACGACTGTCCAACGAATTAAATGAACTTACTTGTCCGTAACATGTGAAAATATAGTGTAGTGGGCAGCAATCGTCTGACACTGACGTGGGTGGCGTGTGTCAAGTCACCTCTCTATGTCACGCCACTTAAGTGGACGCTGACTCATTTGTCTACATGGGCTTAATCTGAAGATGCATGCTAGTTGGCAGATCACGTGTCACGTTTCTTTGGTGGGCGCTCCACCTTACGGGAATTGTTTTTTTATATAATGTTAGTACTGGCTCTGTTATTATAACTATTTTTTTTATGAACGGCGTCCTACAGGTTTAGCCCACACTTGAAAACCCAAGTGAACCGAGAAGTAAAAAGGAAATATTTTGTTTCTGGAAAAAGAAAGGAAAAACAGGTTGTTTTTTGGTGTCTGGTAAAAAAAAATGGAAAACGCAAGGAATTTTGTTAAGAACAAATAAAAATACATTTTATCAAGCAAAAACATTGAACTCAAGACCTAAGCCCACTAATTTGAACATATGTATTATCCCTTCTCCCCTTGAAACATTTGGTTGCATAACGACATAATACATTTAACAATGAAAAGTGGCCAAGGGGTAAGGTGTCAGACTTCTGTGCTAGGGGTCCGGGGTTCAATCCTTGGTCCCGGCACAGATTTATCTGATTACCAAACCCTTCCTTCACCTCTGACAAGACGTGTATTAATCACAACTTGTGAATGTGGGGAATGCCAGGCCTCCACCGTGGTTCGGATCCCACGTTAAACTGTAGGTCCTCCATTTCATCTCATCACCCTACCATTACACATTAGCGTAAGTGGGTATAACCCGAATGGGTAGTAAGATGTGGTGCTAATAATAATAATAATAATAATAATAATAATAATAACAATAATAATAATAATAATAATGATGATGATAATGAAAAACACACCATCTTAATTTAAACATCAATTGTATGGCTTCACATTAGTAAATTAAAAAAAAGACATTTCATTCTCTGTACTTCAATCTAAGTTATCTGGAATAATGGGTATTTCTTCATAAAACCCCGAAAATATCAGGGAATAATGTGATTAAATAGTGGAAGCCCTGCTCTTACTATCTGTCCCGGCTATCCACGTACTTACACTAATGGGTTAGCGATTACTAAGATCTGGTAAGTCTTGTAATTATCCACAATAAATATAGTATATTTTTAGCATCACGTCTTACTACCCATTACATGCTTATGTACTAATTACGCTAATGTGTTATGATGATAAAGGTTGAATTTAGAGGAATTGTATTGCTATTTGCCCGAAGGGAAAATGTAAAACAATGTATTAAAACACCCTAAATAAACCCGACCAGAAATCGAACCCTGGTATCTCCGTCAATGGTAGTCCAGTCTATTGCAAGACTGACGCCTTATTCTATTCGAGGTGACCTGGTGGTCTAGGGATAAGGTGTCAGACTTCTATGCTGGCGGCCGGGGTTCAATCCTCGGTCCCGGCAAAGATTTATCTGATTACCAAACCCTTCCTTCACCTCTGACAAGACATCTTGTGAATGTGGGGAATTCCAGGTCTCCACCATGGTTCGGATTCCACGTTAAACTGTAGGTCCTTCATTTCATCTCACAATCACCCTACCATTACACATTAGCGTAAGTGCGTATAACCCGAACGGGTAGTAAGACGCGGTGATAATAATAATAATAATAATAATAATAATAATAATAATATTCTATTTGACCACAGAAATGGGCAAATGTCTGAAATCAAGTGTGATAGTCCTCTTTCAAACCATTGTATTAAGCCTTTCTCCTATTTAATTAAAGAGAGATAAAAAAAGAATTAATAGGCAACTAGATCTAAATTGATCTAATCTATCGTGCCTTTCTATACTTCATTATCACCCTTTCCTACTTCAATTTAGTGGTTTGATGAGTTTAGTTTACTATCAACCAATCGTCGCCGTTTGAATACAATAAACCGTTTAGCTTGGTTTCCAATCGAACCCATTCTATAGTGTGTTTATTGTGCTGTGGTTTTGTTGGTCGGGTTAAATTGTATGTACCATGTGCATCATACTTCTAAAAGTATAGCTCGCAGAGATAATGACTAAGTATTATTTATTCAAATATGATTGGATGGCATTTTACACATTTGTTGTCAAATAGCAGATTGTATAAGGTTTTTTCAATAAGAGGAACATGTTAGATAATTAATATTAAATAAATATAAAAGCTTCAAATACATAATAATTAATTAATTTAACAACATTAAAATGTATTCATTAATAAAGTAATAAAGTACAACTTTGTAGTTTTAAATAAGTTAAAATATTAAATAAGATATAGGTTATTTATAAATAAATATGTGTTTATCTTTAAGCAAACAGATTTTTAAAATCAGGTAAATTCAGGTGTGATATCTAGCCTCTGCTAATCTATATATTCGTTTACTAAGAAATATACCAAGAAAAATAACCATTACAAAATAAAATTAACATTCTAAATATTCATTAAAGTTGACAATGGATGGGAATCAAATACATCTATTCAAATAAATATTAAATAAAATTATATAAATGTATCCATGCCCTAAGAACAATAAAGCTGTTGAACAAAATATTTGTGGTACTCTCTGAGAAAATTATAAATAATACTACTCCTTTTGCTCAGCATCTTACAAGCTGTGGGATAACTATAAGGTAGGCACATTTTTGAGGAAATGTATCCGCCTTTGTGGGGAGTGAGATGTGTAAGCCTGTTGAAAAACACTCATTATGTTAAACCGGACGAGATTTAAGCCCGGCATCACCGGCAAGATGAAATTAATTATATTGTCGTTTATTCCACGTGCTTGCCAATGCAGGTAACTTTAATTTGATATATTTCCATAATTGACATTATTGTTTGACCACTCTCAACCAAAAATAATATAAAACTGTCATTCGTCAAGCATAGCGAACATTCCAGGGCAGATTTTGAAAACAATTCTCCCCTACCCTTCTTCCCCCAAGCCCAAGTCCCGGAAGTACTAGAAGGTTCAAGTTTAGCACGAACTAAATGTATACTAGAACAATATTTCATTCCAAAACAATCCAAACCCACCGCCTCACATGCTGTCTGCGATCGCTTTCATAAATCCATGTCTATTCGGTGTATTTTAAGAAAAGTTACCTCCTCGCGCGCCTGCTGGCCGACTACTATTACTATACAAGAGTCGTGGCCACTAGCCATATTGCATTGCATTTGAATAACGTATGCCAGACTCCATCCACCGTGTTTCATGTTAGAGAGGGGAATCGAACGAAGGGGTTACAGAATATTTCCATACGTGTGTGATGTCATATATCAAACAAACGGCTCGGATCGTTGCAAGGCTTGGTTTTTGAAGGGGGAAAGAGGGGGTGGGGGGGGGTTAAGGGGTTGGAGTCCATTAGAGGGCCCCAGGCATCCTCTTTAAGAGTCGTGTGCGCCGAGCTAGTTGTAAGAGAGGAAAGGATCCTCGGCTATAGGCAATCGATAAGACCTACCACGTGGCTCTGCGTGGTTTCCGAGAGGCAACTTGCTCAGGACGCATACGTTATGTCGGGTCCGACCGGATCTTGCGGAGACGGGGTTTTATTTAGATACGAATGGACACCACGCAGCTTATTATTTAATCAATTATTATTACTAGACCTCAGGCGTAGTCTTGATTGTTAAGTCGTGTTTTTAAACGTTTCCCAAACCCCTCCAATATACTTTGTTTTTAAACCGGGCGTGGTTAGTGTTTATTAATTTTCATGGGCATTGGACAAGGGATTTTCCAAACCTGAACAACACAACATGAGTGACATACCTGAAAATACATTGTAATAATTATATTAATATTATTTAAGGTTCTGTTGAACTATTTAATTTAATAATAAAGTATAGTTTAAAATAAATGGGGCAGTATGAAAGTACAGTACATAGGAACTAAGCCAGTTTTTTGTTTTTGTTTTTAGCAACTTAAAATTATATCATCCAAGAGGACAGGATGAAAGAGTTGGAAATATTTCTATAGAGCTGACTGTATTAAACTGAAACTATTCACTCTAATAACACAATATTAACTTTACCATCAAAGAGGACAATATGAGAGAGTGTGAAATATTGCTAGAGGGATGACTATTATAAACTGAAATCATCCATACTAGGAGAGATTTTTAAATTAATAACTTTAAGGAAATACACCAGATCTCACTAAAAGAGGACGAAAAAGCTTGTTGGGGAAATAATAAAGAGCTACACTCAGTGCACACTCATTTGTGTAGAGAGGCCCAACATTATAAGTCAGAATTAATCACACTAGTGCAAACATAGTTTTACCGAATAATATTAGTAGTGTTTTATTAGTTTATTTATTTACATTATTTTTTATACATACAGAAACAGTCCTAAAGAATCAAAGCCAAATACATTATTTTGAGGGATTATTACGTGAATGTCGGGATTGTTTTCGAATCTGGGATTTAACTTTTAAAGCAAGCCTTCTAATTACGACTAGTTAACTCATGAATTTATAATAACCAATGTTATTCAATTCATAAAACTGAAGTGAGACCACAATACCCCAAAAATCGAATCCACTAGATTAATTAGTTTAGGATTACCTTAATAACTTAGAGGATATATTGTATATTGCAATCAAAACGAATATTTATAAATCTGGAGGGCTTAAGTAATTAATTAAAAATATATTTCTCGTGGGAAGTTGACTAAATAAATTGATAGTATCATCAATCTATACCGTTAGTCAAAATGATTTTTGGTGGTGGTTTATGAAGACGAATTGTTTCCGATAAGCTAAAATTCAAATTACGTTTGGGAAATTAGTTTGATTTCTTTAAAATTGGTCAAGGTTTTCTAAATTTTAAATTGATAGTTAAATTTAACTCAAATTAGAAGAATACATCTTACGTTTATTGTGTACATCCTGACAAAAATAAAGTTAATTAGTTTAAATTTGATAAAAAAAAATTAAGCGCGTTCGTACAGTTATTAAAAAATGGGTGTGTGTACTTATGTACGCGCGCGAGAAGTTATACTTCTTTGGCATCATTAAAAAATAGTTTTTAATTACATGCAAATAATTAATTACAGGAAAATGATAATATTTAGTATTAATTATGTTAAATAATAATATTTTAATTTATATCAATAAATAATACATACGAATAGTTAACCTCAATTATATTGGAGCACATGAAAAAGTCTTTAAGCACAATTTTTTTCACTAATATTTACGAATAGTAAATAATATTAATCAAAATATTCAATTTAAATCACTACTGAAAATAATTTATTAGCACATATATAATTCGCACTTGTATGAAACTAAAACACGTGTTGTGGATGTAGAAACTAGAAACATGTGGATAAATATTATATATATGAAAACAGTGATCAGAGGCGACGAGCGTACCATAGAGAAAGGAATAACATAGTAAACATTTCTCTATGAGCGTACCAACATGCGTGACTAACAGAGGTTCTATTTCTATTTTGTTGGTAGCTTTTTTTTTCGAGACTTAGTGAGCGGTTTACCTTCAACCTGTTACTTTTGTGTTAAAGTGATGCGCGCGCATCTTAAAATTTCACTCTCATCATTTTTTCATAACGCGCCTAAAGAAGTATAACTTCAACAACAATATAATAATAATAAATAATAATAATAATAATAATAATATATTATAGCACCGCGTCTTACTACCCGTTCGGGTTATACGCTTTAAGTAGTAATTACTCTAATGGATTAGGAATTGGGAAGGTTGAATTAGAGGAAGTGAACCCGCATTTGCGTGGAGCGAGAGTGAAAAACTATTTAGGAAAAACCACCCCCAGTTCACCCGACCGAGATTCGAACCTCGATCTCCCCGTCCTCAGCAGTCGAGCTCAACACGACAAGCGCGTTAGACAACTACGCCACCGAGGCGGGTATTCGTAAAATTGTTATTTTACATTTGGCAGCATAAAACCTTACTGAGTTGAAGGTGACTGCGTTATTTGATAGCTAGTGGTCTTAATTTTTCACACATATGTGGCTGACGATTTACGCACGTCCATCACAGACTCTGACTAATATATTAGTGAAGAATTACCCTGCGCACGGGATGATTCCTGGATAGCTCAGAGGCTAAAGCATTAGTGTATTAATCCAAAGCTATCGGGTTAGATACCTCTGTAAAGGAGTAATTTAAATTTAAATAATAGATTTTTTATCTTAAGGGTTCAATTTATTGTACCTATGATTAATTTTATTCTAAAGTGAAATTTGTGATTTAGTGTAAAAACTAGGGAGTAGATCTCGAACATGATGTTCCTAAATAGTAAAACTGTGTTTACTTGTTTTTTTTATGTTTGTAGGCATCGATTGCATGAAATGACTTCCGCGTTAAAATGTAAAACACGAAAAAAACGCTTCGCGATTAACGGCCCAGTGTAATAAATGATGGAATATAAAACACTTGTTGTCAATTAGCTATATCAAACCATTGCTCTTGTGTAAGGCAAAGCAGGTCTATTAAATGATATACTTTTATGTATATAAGACAAAACACACTCATTGACCCAATCATCCCCAGATTTCCCCAACCTTAAGAGACCTAGAAACTAGAAATGTCTTTGAAAGTTCCTTTTAAGCTCTCGGCAAGTGGATTTTTGCAAATTTTGACCTCTAAGGTGTGTAAAATGGATGTTGATAGTTTTCTAAATTCACTGATGTATCTTTTGAATTATCTAACATAGAGACATGACATTCTATATTAATGGTCCTTTCTAGAATTGGGTGAGTCGATTTTGAGGTTTTTCCAATCGTTTCCCCTAAGGGAGTGGAAAGGGGCAGAAACGGTTGGAAAATCTTATGTCCTCCGATCTCGATACAATTTTATACATTGGGTATATTTGGGTTGCATGATATGAATATGAAATTAAGTTGTGTATGGCACCCACACAATAATGACGCTAAGGGTGGTGGGGCTCAACATTTTCAAAATTAATGGAAACAATGATGCCACATTGTGATATAAAACTGAAATATGGCAAGTAGGTAAAGGGACTATACCAAAATCTTGCTTACATAAAAATACACCTTTTCTCAGGTCATCTTTCAGGACTAATAAAATGTCAATAACTATAATATTTAGATCACATAAAAGTATTTACAAATTTTAATGAGTCTAACTTCACAAATGCAGTGATAATAAGTAAGCTAAAATTGAAATAAAGTGTACCCAGATTTGCTCCAAGTTGATAACGAGGAAACCATTTAGGAAAAACTATTTCGGTATATCCATACTTATCACCGACAAACCAGACAAGTCTAGACTGATGCCTATACCGATATTTCCGACCCCTAAGTGGGTGATACAAATGTAGTGTAAACACTGTCCGTCATTTGTGGGGTTTTTTTCCCAAAAAGAGTGGGAAAGTGTAAACTTGATATCGTGGCAAGTGTTTCGTACCTCTGAGCTCGGTACCGAACATTGTTCAGGCAATAATGTTCGTGCTACTAATTGTTTCGCAGAATTTATATACCTACATAACCTCTCGTCCAAAATATCTTTCTTTTACTTAACAAGGTTCCAGCACGGGACAAACGTGCGCTCCGTTTAATTGGCAACTGTTTTCAACGCTGTGCGAGGTAGAAAGGGTTCGCTGCCTAAACAAAGCGCGTAGTTATTTGTCAGCTGTTATATTAGCTAGTACACTCCGCTCTGATACCTTGTAGATACCAGGTAACTGTAGGCGCAGGTGCGTTGGAAATAAACGAGTTCCCACGTCATTAATATTGGACCATGCCAGGGGGTTGATTAACCCTTCCACGCCTTTCATGTATAGCAAGAATCTGGTAGGAAGACTTTTTTTTTTTAGAAAATACCAACTTTATATACGATTAAAATTGATATAATTTAACTATATTAGTAGTGTTATTTGCTAGGCGTTGATAATATCTATCAAGTTTGACAGCTACAGATGAATATGAATAAGTAGCTCTATTAACTTTTCTAGGCGTAGTAAAATGTAGTGCCAAAAAAACTTTTTTAGTACCTATTTAGGTGGCTGCATGGTCTAAGGAGTTTCTTTTCCAATAGACTAGATTGCCACTGATTGGGGTATCAGGGTTCGATCCCGGTCGGCTGAAATGAGGTTTTTTTAAAAATAGTTTTCTACTCTACCTCCATGCAAATGCGGGTACAATTCCTCTAAATTCAATCCTTCTAACCCCTAACACATTAGAGTAATTAGTACATGGGACTATAACCCGAACGGATAGTTAGACGCGGTGCTTGAATAAATTTTTCTAGCAGTCATATAATTTTATTCATATAAAAATTGGACTGTAAATCTGTAATGAAACTGAATAACAACGACTTAAACTAGCTTATCTAAGAGAGAGGATTATGAGAGTGAGTAAGAACGAGCGTGCATCATATGCCCATCAACTCTTTGATACAGTCGGCTAGAAATCGTAGATTTACACGAACACTATTGCACGTGGATTATTTATTATTAAACATTAATGGAGATAAAAGAGTTAATATACGTTCCTAATAGAAATATTGTTAAAATATTAAATCATATTTGAATAAAAACTAAATTGAAAAGCCCGATTTTGTCCATTTTAGAATGGCTTCACAGATAAGCACTGTGCACAAATCTGTTGTTTTTTTTCACAATAGGGACATACTGTAGTTATTAACACAAAACTTTGTTGCTTTGTCCCATATCGTCACGATGGAAAATTTCGAGCAATCATTCAAATACGAGTGCACCGCACACATTTTTGGAATATCCTAGGTCTTTTCTTTCCCCTTTTACTCCCATATCTCGCGCCATTCAAGAGCTGAGTTGGGCCTGCTATGATGAACGCTCTTAATAAGGAAACCAATCAGAATTTGCTGGGAGAAAAGAACGGAATCTCATGATGTAGAATTATACCTATTCTTAAGGTATGTTGTTCTGAGTCAGGACGATTTATTTTAAAATGTGATATTCACGTCACTGATTCTTCAACAATACCCAGCTTCCCTTCCATACCAAGATAAAACCTTGTCCGTCGGCCTTGAACCAAAGTATTCCGGTTCACGGTAGAACTCTAGTCTGCTGTGTTAGAATAAAGACCGGGTCTTTCTTATCAGAATTATACTAGGACATTCTGGGTTAGGATTAACTTAATGTACGGATATTCAGGTCAGGAATGGATCCCAGCCTTCTGGATAACATAATTTACTTTATTGTTTCAAATGACAGGATAGGGCTCAGTATTATTGAAATAAATGATACGGTTAACCGCACATAGCTGCTATCTCTTTTATCTAAACATGAAGGTATTTACTTAAAATTCGTAAAACTTGTGAAAAGAAATAATACAAATTATTGCAGAAAACTGACGAAAAAAAAAGAGCATTACATTCCACTAAAGAGCCTAAACAAAATAGTATACACTTTTATAAATACATACATTATTTAGAAATAATAAATAATATCATTGTCCAACAAAGAGCATAAAAATTAACCCCCAATTTTCAAGAGCTCAAATTAAAAACTATATGGACTCTATATAGGTTTTATAAAAAGTATATAGTTTAAATAATGTTTTTCATTTTTTATAGTACAAAAACTTTACAATAATGAGCTATTCAATAACTTAACTATTCGCGGAGATATGATAAAAATTTTAAATTTCCGATAGTGTAAAGTACCCTTAAGGTAATTTTCATGGGAAAATAAGAGTTGCCATTTATTTTTGGAAAATAAACAATTCCTATGTAGCTTATATACTAATTTTAATCAGAATATTTAAAACGGAATTTTAGTAAATAATTTTTTTTCTCTTTTTGCACTTAATTAAACTTACCCTTACTTTTAGGGCTTAGTTTCTAATTCGAAAACCACCCCTGGAGAACGCTATGAAACCTAGAAGAAGGAACGAATACACAAACAGATGACATAGCAAAAAACCACTTTTTAGGGTTGATAATTCATAAAACGTCAATATCCATCAAATTCTCAAATTATATGTTTTGTTAATCACAATACTTTCTCTACCCGAGGGGTCGCTAGAAAGTAAGACAATATGGACGTAGCTCTTACAATTAATCAAACTATGGTCATTGTCAACACTTCAACAGGATTGATTTAAATGTTACTTTTTGTGGTATTTAGAGCTTTTCTTACAAACAAACAAATGAAGACTAATAATAAAATTACAAAATTTAATTGTGGACCATAATTAATTAAACGTAACATTTCTTCTTTTCTTGGCTATCGCCATACCAATTATAAATACGTGTTTGAAATACATAACTACATTTACTATTAGCTTTGATATAAACTATCTTACATTTTATGTTTTGAGTCTTCGAGTCTTTGATTAAATTCCTAGAAATGTTATAAGGCTAAACTCACGCAACGACTCCTTAGGAAAACGCTAGTTCGTTTGTAAGGACTTAACCTGTATATATATATATATATATATATTATTTATTATTAAACATTAATGGAGATAAAAGAGTTAATATAAGTTCCTAATAGAAATATTGTTAAAATATTAAATCATATTTGAATAAAAACTAAATTGAAAAGCCTGATTTTGACCATTTTAGAATGGCTTCACAGATAAGCACTGTGCACAAATCTGTTGTTTTTTTTCACAATAGGGACATACTTTAGTTATTAACACGGAACTTTGTTGCTTTGTCCCATATCGTCACAATGGAAAATTTAATATATATATAATATATATATATACCACAGATTAATAGTGAATTCTCTCTTCGTTTGAATCTTTTTCTGGTAGCTTATGTAACACTCAAATATCTCGAAATATTCACGATGAATGGATGCAATTAATGAACGACTTTATTAAACATACCGTGTAAAAATCATGTATCGTATTCTATTTAGAAAATAATTGTTGTGCAAGAGAATTAATCAATAGTCTTTCTTTCACTGATAAGTATTTTGTCAGTTATGGTAACTAACTTATATTAACTTTATTTTGTAGCTTTAAGTTGAGCTATAAATTAACGTCAACACAATTAACACAACCCTGACCACGATGGTCTAATACCTAAGGGCATTACGCTTGCAATATATTGGACTGCCAATGACGGTGAGATTGGGGTTATAATCCCAGTCGGGTGTATTGGAGGTGGTTTTTCATCAATGGTTTTCCTCTCTCTCTCTGTAGGTAAACTTGCTCTAAATTTAGCCTTGTTCATCCCTTACACACCAGCGTAGTTAGAAAATAATATGTGTAATTTCAGAATGGGTAGTAAGACATGGTGTTAATTTTTTTCAGCATAACCTCCAAACATAACGATCATAAATTAAGTATACACTTTTAAGAATATGCACGCTAATAAATAGTAGTACCTCTTTATTCATTGCTATTTTTCATAAACGCTGAACACAAGTCGACTTTTCATCATTTGATACCTCATGTATGGGCATTCATAATTATTCACACCTAAATCTATTATTTAACGCGTAAATACTAAATTTTGACCTAGCTTGAATTCGAACCATTGTTTCTCAAACTGGGTTGTTGAAATTTGAAACATTTTAACGTTCACGATCATCGAGTAGGTAGTCAAATCATGTTATTACCACCTAGATCCAAACCAGGTCACCTTTTAACAATGGCGAATAAAACATATTTTGGGATAGCTTTTCATATAAGTTGTTGTGGTTTTATAAGATTAAGAATAAAGGCGAGAGAAAAACTTGCAATTTTGATTTTTCTGTTGTTGCGAATCTCGCCTTTCTGCCCATCTGGTCTGTCGGGATTTTTAAACTAATGGTGCAAGAATAAAAAAAAGTAGAACTTAAAGGAAAATATACCTTCACTTTTGTGGAGGGAGAGGGGAAAACCATTTAGGGGGGAAAAACCTTCAGTTCGGCTGGACGAGTCTCGAATTACAACTTCCCCGTTACCATCAAACAAGACTAGATTAATTCAAATATCACCTTAGCCCACGTGGCCACTTATGCTAGGACCTAGTAGGCCTATATAATATATATATATAATGATTGAAAAAGATGAAATATCCTTGAAGAAACAGAAAATATTTTTCAAATATACCGTTTCAGCTTGCAATAGACTGTCTGAATGGATTGTAATGTGCGGTACAATTTAGATAGCAATATTAATTTATTTCAAAGCTACCTGCTTCAGTGACCGAACGGTCTAAGGCATCGATATCGTGTTGGATTATCCTGCTGATGACAGGAAATTCTGAGTTTGAATTTTGGTCAGGTTTACTTTCCTATATGGCTTTCCACTCTCCTCGAACGCAAATGCGGGTCGAATATCTCTAAAATGCAAACTTCACTATCCCTACATTGTTGAGAGTATATACGCGCGTCTGGACCACATCACTCATAGCCCAGTTTGTGGTAAGAATGAGTTAGTACTTATGTACAGTTACCGAGGGAACGCCTGAACGTGCTAATACTACATATTTTCCGAGAGGTTCTTCCCGTGTTCCGATGAGATGAGAGAACGATAATTGTGAATACAGGTCCTGGAACCAGTAGAGACTCCAAACCTAACTTAAGCTACACAGAATCTGATGACCGTCGGGAGGTATCCTCTTTCGAGAACGTTAGTCATCGGATTGACGGGAAATGAACCCTGGGTTGGTAGCTAGATGCACTGACCACTACACCACGGAGCCGGTTCCCATTAGTGATTAGAGTTATTATAATATTATATGCGTACAACCTGAACAGATAGTAAGACGCGGTGAAAAATAATATTCAAAAGCTAAGACGAGAATGACACACTGTACCTTATAGTTGTTAGTTAAGATACGAACACTAACACATTATATGATTATTAACTCACTAAACGTGATACATACATTTCTCTGAAAGAATGAGTTTGTACATATAATTTAAGAATTAATGGAATATTTAAAAGTCAACTAATTTAAATTCACTAATGTGGTGAATGGAATAAATACTGACAATATTTGATATTGAAAAATATTTCTCTTTTAGATTTGACATATTATCTGACATTTTAATGATTGATTTATAATTAACTTCATCCAAGGCTGGCCTTAAGAATGTTATTTTCTAGATAACAGGGTACTGACCTGCTTCGGTGGCTGCATGGCCTAAGGCGTAACTCTCCACAAACAGACTAGACTGCCGATGACGGGGAGATCAGGGTTCGTATCTCGTACGGGTGTACTGAAGGTTTTTTTCTTAAATTGTTTTATATTTTTACTACACGCAAATATGGACACACTCCCTCTAAATTCAACCTTCCTCATCCCTAACTCACAAGCGTAATTATTACATATGCGTACAACCAGAACAGGTAGTAATAATACATGTGATAAAAAAAATAGGTTGCAACTTCCCTCATATAACACATATTTACCCCCACCTTTGGCTGCTAATGAACCTCTTATAAAATGTCATTCTCCAACTACCTACCGGGTCGAGCAATCAAGAAAATTAATCAAATTGTTGTATAGTGACATGAAAGAGAAAATGGCCTACGAAAACGTTTTCCCTCAGTCCGCCACTGAGAATCCTGACGTCCTAATCGTCCATTAAGTTAAACGAGGCGCGAAACCTTAATGGCCACGCTCGTTACTAACATGATCCCATTTATTCGGTGAATATCTCGAGATAAACCTTAGGGTCACAATATATCTACTAATAATTTTTTTCCCCCAAACTGGAATTATTTTGCTTAACCCCGTCGAGCCTCTTGATAATCTACCCAAATGAGAATCCTGGTTGTTTTTACTCTTGAGATGAGCCCGTGCGTCTTTTATTCAAGTTTACAACTTATATTAACGTCAGGATGATGTGTTTTTTATTGGTAGGATTATAAAAAAGTATATTTTCTGCTATACTGTTCAATATGATTTAGTGAGCAGCAAAAATAAACCTATCCTGGTTAACTTCTAGTTGAGGTTTTATTTATATCGTCTCTCGAGCTTTGTTGAATGAATAATAGTTGTTTTATGAACTATTTATGTGCTTTCTTCAGGAGTTTTTGACTATTTTTTTAGAAAGGCTTGACTTATAATTTTGTAAACTAAAAGTGTTATAAAAGCTATTTTTTAACAACCAATAGTCCTTCTTTGATATATATTTACCATTAGTAATGCTCAATCAATGGTCATATGATTAGTTATTTAAACCAATTCGCCTTACAACCCATTTATACCCACCTCAGTGGCAGCATGGTCTAAGGCGCTACTCTCGCAATAGACTGGACTGCCGATGACAGGGAAATCGGTGTTGAAATCACGGTTGGGTGTACTGAGGGTAACTTTTACTAAATGTTTTTTTACGCTCCTCAATGTAAATGTGGGTGCGCTTCCTCTAAATTCAACCTTACTCATCCCTAAAGACCAGGGTAGTTAGTAAATATGCGTATAATCCGAACGGGTAGTAAGACGTGATGTAAAAAACAAATCAAACAAGACACTATTCCTCCAGGCTATTTACACATTTTAATTAGTTAATTAATATTAAAATAGAACGCATCCACCTTTTCGTGCAGGGAGATTGTGATATGTATATGTCTCCTTAGCTACGAGATTCGCTATAGTGTTGTAACGTGTCTCTGTCCACTGCTGTATTAGATACATTTAGGATTGCTCTTCCTTGCCTCTCCACTGAGCTCTAAGATAAATTGAAGTATTATAATAGGCCTATATACATACATACATACATACATACATACATACATACATACATACATACATACATACATACATACATACATACATACATACACACATACATATATTCATACATACATACATACATACATACATACATACATATACATACATACATACATCTACTATACATACATTATCATACATACATACATACATACATACTCATACATACATACATACATACTACATACATACATACATACATAACATTACATACTACATACATACATACATTACATACATACATACATACATACATACATACATAATACATACATAATACATACATACATACATACATACATACATACATACATACATACATACATACTATACATACATACATACATACCATACATACATACATACATACATACATACATACATACATACATACATACATACATACATACATACATACATTACATACATACATATTGTCCAGTGTTTTAAAATACATTACCATGTTGTAATATGTCTCTTTGATCACTCAACTAGAAGATAATTTAAACTTTAAAATATTGTAATATGACTCTGTCCATTGAGTTATAAAATACATTGTAGTATTTTGTTTAATATGTTTCTTTCAAATAATATATGAGATATCCGACCTTCTCATTCACCGATAAACCAAACTACAAGAGCCTCATCTATAGTCGGCATGCACTCCAATGCAAATATAGAGAGAAAAAATATTATTATCGCTAAGCATATTATAATTATATATGAAAAAAATTAGGACTGAGCTGATAGCCCCTTTACATATATTGCCGGTAACCGATGCCGATCTAGTTTTTTTTTGTGTACTGATATATAGTTTAGTTAATTCAGCCAACGGAAAAATTAGGGGTATATAAAATATAAATAACTCAAATCCAAAACTAAAATTATTTAAATAGAAAGTAGAATTCTGTGCGCATGCGCGGGCCTCGGCTCTTAATGAAAGCTGTAGGCAATATTTCATTTAGGTTGATATACAACTTGTATTCATTAGAACTACTTTACTTATAGCCATAATATGATGTATTTTTAATTTTTTATAAATCCATAACAAAATCCTACTGGCCCACCTAATATTGTTTTTGATAGTGTTTAACTTTGTTACTTGAGGAAATCTTTATCTCTAATATATTTATCAATATTCATAATTTAAAATAAGCCTTAAGGTAAATAAAATTGAGTGGTTTATTTTGTTTATAATGTTGGTTTTGCTGTTTATTATAAAATAAAATATTTAACGCAGAATTAAAGAATTTGTGTTTACATGTAAGATACTGTATTTAAATATTTTCGTTTAAACTATGAATTATATTCATGACTTGATAGTTAAAAATATATCTATAGATTTTGAATTATCGGCGTAAAATATCTGTATTATTAAAAACAAATTATCCTTGGCCAACTGTGCCAATATCGGCCGATAAATCGGATCGGTTATCGGCATCTGCCCCACCCTAAAAAAATATGTTACATGATTTGTCATTTTCTAGTCTAATGTCACAGAGCTACGGTTGCGTTTCGTGCGCGAGTGAATCTCGTGTTGTTTATGAGCTGCAAGGAAGGAGTCATCCTGCACATCAGCTAGGTCGCCGCAGGCAGGACTCGTGACGAGGCGTGTATTATCAGAGAGTCGTCAAATGCCCCGGGGGGCTGTCCCCTCCTCCCCCCCTTCTACAACCCTACACACCCCATGCACTCTCTCTCTTATCAAACAGAACTACCAACCCTCGCAGTGGGTTGCATTAATATACATGAGAATACTCTCACGCGAAATGCGTGGCCGTCCCGGACAGATATGGAAATCTCAGCATTCCTTTTAAAAAAAAAAACTTTGATGAATGCATATCTTTGGTGTAATTTGTGGGGAATTATTGAGAGTGTGCCTCGCCCTATTTTTGTGGTTTTTTTTTCAACTATCTAAAAAAAAACTCACCTAGTTCGGGTCTAATATAATAGTAGTAGTAGTAGTAGTAGTATAGTATAGTAGTAGTAGTAGTAGTGTACAGATAGAAGGAATGCAAATAAAATACCACACCCATTTTTATATCCAGTTCCATATACGATCACATTTTAATATGAAGGGCCTTTTAGAAAAAAACAATTTTATTTTTGTGAAAAAAAATTGCTAATATACTTTTTTATTTGTGTTATTTCATAGATATCAAAAGTGACAGCTGCTGTATTATTATTGTTATTAATATCATTATTAACACAACGTCTTACTACCCATTCGGGCTATACGCACTTAGCTAATGTATGATTGGTAGGGTATTTGAGATTAAATGGAGGACCTAGAGTTTAACGTAACCACGGTGGAGGCTTGGCATCCCACACATTCACAAGTTGTGATTAATATACGTCTTATCGGAGGTGGAGGAAGGGTTTGGTAATCAATAAATCTGTGCCGGGACCGAGGATTAAACCCCGGACCCCTAGCACGGAAGTTCAACACCTTACCCCTAATCTAACAGCTGATGTAGATAACATGACTTGACGTATGAATACGTGAAAGTAGCTCTAGTAGCCTTACTTGTTGACCTTATGAACTTTGGTCTGTAATTAAAAAACGGCCGGCTTTTATGACCTATAAATTATCAAAAAGATTACTATACAATTGTTTAAAGATTTAAAAAATGACTTGAAATTAGCAAAAAATTACGTAAATATATTAACAAAGCTCGTAATGATTGCACACAATAAAATCAAACAAGCACTTTACAAAATAAAACTAAAACATAATAATTATATATGTAATACCTTTAACAACTTAACTCATAGGGAATGTGTATTTTACAACCATGCAATAAAAGAGAATACAAAGTTATTTGTCTACGTTATCTTTTATTTATGAAAATATATTTTGAAAATAACTATGTTTGAGTACTTTTACACATATAAAAATTGATAGTATGAAAAATATAATTACTCAATATAAAATGACCTCAGAATTAAACAAACCAAGATAAAATTATCTAAAAATCCAAAGTGACAACAAATAACTAAATAATTACCTTTTAAACAAAAGCATCCAGAACCATAGGATCACGAACATAGTTTATTTGCACATAAACATTGTCTGTTATGCAGAAAAATAAATGGTAAGGTAAACCGAACAGAATTGCCCTCACTTTTATCTTAAAATGACATTTACTAAAACTCGAAAGATTTGTGAAACGAAATAATAGGCACATACATTGTTGTAGAAACACTAAATCAAAGATCATAAATGAAATAATATACACTGTTACTCTATGGCACTATAAATTAGGAACACTGCATGTTAAAGAAATATTAAGAATCAAATTCAATTTAAGACCTGAATTAAAAAGTGCATATATTTCTTATAGCTTAGAAATTACAGTTTTATAAAAATACGTTTCAAATATTTTTTTAAATCAAAGTAATCTTTTTTGACGATTTCCTTTTTAAATTGAAACATATATTTTTTCATTAGGTTGAAATATATTTATATACTAAAGATTGTCAGGAATAATACCTACTAAGGGTGAATTTTACCGTTTTACTAGTGTATACTATTTATTACTTTCTCATTTCAAGAGAAAGTATTGTAATCGGGAAAAATCTATCTCCAAATTATGATAGATTTTTACGTTTTATATGAACACGAATCTCAAAAAAGTAGATTTTACAATTAGGTCTGTCCCTGGCCACAAATCCAAAATCGTTTGATGGATTTTGTTCAAATTTGATATTTAATATTTTATAGGGCTATACCATAAAACTTTTTTTACCTAAACTTTTAATTTAGGGTACTTATTGGTAATTTTTTAATCTTAACTTTTTGAAAATGACTAACAATGTTGTTAAAAAATGCATCTAGGATTTGTTTGGCATGACAAATTGCACTTTATAGTTCGTTTTTGATCAAAAATTCTTTGAGGTATAGTTTATGATGACTGATTTTTTAAAAACCTTAAATATTTTACAAATGGCTCTAACGATTTGGTTCCAAATAGGTATCCTGAACGTGTTTGAGATGACTTAAAACTGATTAGTTTTGGGTAAAATATCTATTATCTAGGAGTAATTTTTGAAAATTTGGATTATTTGAAAATTGATTTAATGATTTTATTTAAAATGTATATCAGAGACTAGTTTACATATCAATAGTAATGCATTTTTTATATAAAATAAATTAGTTTAAGGGTAGTTTACTAAGACGAAAATATAGAACATTTAACTGTTTTGGAAATCGACCTTAAAGATTGAATCCAAAATGGGAATCTGTGAATGGTTATCAATGATAAATAATAATACTTTTTTAATATTTTTTACAAATAACAAATAGTAGGCTAATTTTTGGTGAACTTTACAAATAATTAATTTTAAAAACTGGAATTTAGCTAAATATATTTGAACAATTTGGTTTAAAATGTATATTTATAAAGAGCTATTATTGTGATTAACAGGATGATGTGTTTTTTTTAGTAAAACTTATTAAATGGTAATTTACAAAAATGCTATTTTTGAAAACTTTCTTAGAAGTTATAATAAACAATAGTGTGTAAGTTTATGCGATTGTGTCGTACTATTTACTTAAATTATAATTACTGATTTCCCCTAAAATTAACTAAACTAATTAAAATATTAAACTGTTCATTTTTATTTTTCGTTATTAACATTAGTTTTAACCCTGAGACCTTATAAAAAAAGAAGGCGTATATTTTATAACTATTTTGACAAATTATGGCTGAAAATTATTTTTAAATACAGATATTTACATAACATTTATCACGTCTCACAATAATTTTCAGCACGCTATTGGGGGGTTATTAGCGCATTATTGAGGCTGGATAGAAGGGGATATGAACAATTTTTATTCTGTCTAATAACTCTTCAGTTAAAGTCTCCCATCGGGATATGAGCACGAGCCCTCCAGGAATTACGGAAGTGTTTAATATTGAAGCCTCGGAAGCTCATTAGAGGGATAACGAGTTCAGTTTGGTTATAAATGTTTTACTATCACTAGACTTGGAGGATACTTTATAACACGAGTTTCAGGAAATTATTACCTTTTCTTTCGTAACTTATTTTAAAGTTGATGGTTAAAAGTTAAGGATAATAAATTAGTCATTTAAATATCCAAGTACATATTTAAGTTGATATATCAATAAATTTCTATGATCATAAGAAGGGAAAAGTACTCAAATATTCATAAATTTGCTAACCGAAGTGTTTCATAAATTATAATTTTGGTTAACATTGAAACGTGGAGACTGTGAACTTAATTTGTTTTATTTTTTCAAAAAGTTTAATATCATAACTTATGTCCTCCAAAGTGTACACAGCCTACCAGTATACGTGATAATGTTTCAAAATTAAGTGGTCTCCATAAATAGTTTTGTTTGGACTAGTTTCATTTTGTTTTCTTTCTTCTCTAGAAATTGCCCTATGATGATAGTCGCAGAGTAAATTCGACGATAATGGGGTCGGGAACGGCAATTTACTCGTTTAGTATTTTAGTTTAAAATGTTCCAATTTTAATTAAGCGGTGATTAGGAACTACAAGAAACCTATTATTACTTTTTAATGGCTCATAAGCAATAAAATTACCAGTGCCTTTTCAAAATGGGAGGTAAACACATCACTAACCGATCACATACTCATCGCGAAATTAGTCATAGATTTTATACCAGAATAAACAAACCGACAAAAGCAAACAACTAAACTTTTTCCTATCATAAATTTGTTTTTCGTACCAAGTTTTACTACCCATTCGGGCTATCTGTATATTTTCATTGATGGTATAAAAAGAGGAAGGTCAAGTTCCTGCATCCGTGTGAAAGGATAGTGAGAGATCAGTTAGGAAATATTACTATCAGTATACCCAGGAGAGAATTAAACTCAGACCTTCTCATCACTGGAAACCACACCAGGTGTACTTGACCTTTAGTCTACGTGCCTACCAATTACTAGCACCACGTCTTACTACCCGTTTGGGTTATTGTTCTAACGTCTTATTATTAATATTAGTGTAACTAAATATGTTAAATTCACTTTTTACATAAAATTATTAAGGTGAGAAGGAAGGGAAAGCGTGTTAGGAATATTTAAGAACTTTTTGAGTTTGTATAACAAAAGACTGTTATGGCAAAAAGAATCAAAATATTACTTCCTTATATATGTTTTTTAATTATCCACACCTAGTAATCTCAACAGTGACGTAATCAAATATTGGTCATAAATATAGTTGCATCTAAACATAATTTTTTTGAAAGAAGATAAAAAAGCTATGTCATATTCCATGATGCTCATTACAAATTTTAAAGAGCTGTTTAAATTATTAATTTTATATAATTAAAATAAGCTTATCTCATGCAGAAATATTTTGTAAATTAATTGAATTTGGCAAGAAGTGTTTTTTATAAAAAACTATAAATATACGAAATTGAATTTGTGCTTCCTGCCATCCATAAAAAAAAAGCTACTTTGGGGGAGTGTGGATAAAGTTGGTTACCTTGTGATTGTTTTGGACTTTTCTGGAAGTTAAAAATTCACCAAAAGATTGTTTGGTGTTAATCAGCCTCACAAATATGTTTTTTTCAATTTTACAATCAAAGTCTGTTTACCATCATTTTAAAAAAGTCTGTAAACAAATATTCCAAACAAATGCATTTATATTTATTTTTAATAACTTTTAAACTCTAAAAAAGGGCATAACTACCATGAATGATCTATATTGTTTAGATTCATGAAGGAATAAGCCAACATCTACAAAATATGATCATGGGCAAAGGAAAGATTACGTAGGATTTTAAACCAAGATAAGTACAAATGTGTTAAAACTACTATTTTAAAACATATTGCCAGGTTTAATCAATCTGTACATCCCTCTAATAAGTACATAAATATTAATTATTATTTAGTTTTAAAGCGTGTATCACCAAGTTAATGTTGACTCCATCAATAATTACATATACATCCTCTACAATATTATCAAATTTCAAATTCAACTAGGCAATTAAAAAAATTGTCTAACAAATCAAAGTAAATAATAGCAATGTCTAAATTTTGTTGTGAATTTAATGAACCTAGTTACATTTTGTACAAATTGATATAGCATTTGCATTAATTCCCTAACATTTTTAATTACAGCTAAATTATAAATTTATAGATATATCCGATATTCATAAGTACAGTCTAGTTACATTAATTATATATCTATATATGTCTATATATAAATATAGTTTTTCAACCAGCTTAATTCAATAATTATTGTAGTTACATCAGCTATATTTTGAATACCAAATACGACCCGAATTTCTCTTCTTTATAATGTTTGAACTTTTAGGGATTCTTAATGGATGACTTGGTGGTAAAGTAGAAATGAAGTACAAATGGAATAATTCTCTACTAAAGCATATGTGCGTGCCAAGTTTGGTCAAATTTAATCTATTCTTAGCTCAAATAAGTACATCGACACACAGAAAATCTGAGCACGTATGTATTAAGTAAGTATCAACAGCTACAAATAAACCATCACTTGCATAAATAATCGACCATGTCGATCCTTTTGAATAAATTGCAGTTGCAGAAGTCAAGAAAATTTAATTTTCCTTATAATACTTTCTGAGGAAAAATTATTATACTTTTTTAAACTAGTGTTCAAATAAGCATATCGGTGGAAAAACAAGCTCACATTCTGATATTCTGTTGATGGGGATGTTTGTTTTTGAATCCCGATAAAGTGAAATCAGCGTAGTAGTTTTTCTAACTGGTTCCGGTTTTCTAGCTCTCCCTCTAGAAAAATGTGGGTATATTTATCATAAATGATACATTACTCATCCATACGTCATTAGCATAGAGATTCGGGTAGTCCGGACGGGTAGACAAACATACGCACTTGTATATGTGTGTATACCCATTTTCTACTTACTACTTGCTTTAGCAATTGTGGAATAGTATTAAATTGTGCTAATCACGTGATGATGACGTAACCACGGTTGACCCAACCCTTGACTATCCACGCCTCCACACTCTCGACAAATGTACAAGTCATTTCTTGCGAAATAAAGAAAACATAAACAAATATGGCAGTTAGCCAATACTGGCTATTGGTGGCGAACCATTTCATTTAAGCAAACAGGAAAAGAGGAGTGAATCTTAAAGACACTACGTCATAATTAATTTTGAGTAAGATAGATAGTTAAAAAAATGCTTTTTAGAAGTAATCTACACGCATTTGTGTAGAAGGAAAATGGGAAGTGATTTAGGAAAAAAGTACCCTCAGTAGAACTTACCAGGATTTGAGTTACGATTTACCCGTCAACATCAGGCTAGTCTAACACTAGAGTGACGCTTTATTAACATTCGGCCACTGAACCAGATTTAATTATCTTTGGAATGTCGATTCTTTCGATTACTATGTCATTCTTCTCTTTGATTATATTACCATGATGGTTCTTCTGTCTGACTGGTTAACATGAGGGTGTATTGTTCAGGTGTAAGACATACATCGTTACTATCACCTTTACTATTCTCTAATCATGGTTCAGTAATGGTTCTTCTGTCTGACTGGTTAACATGAGGGTGTATTGTTCAGTTGTAAGACATACATCGTTACTATCACCTTTACTATTCTCTAATCATGGTTCAGTAATGGTTCTTCTGTCTGACTGGTTAACATGAGGGTGTATTGTTCAGGTGTAAGACATACATCGTTACTATCACCTCTACTATTCTCTAATCATGGTTCAGTAATGGTTCTTCTGTCTGACTGGTTAACATGAGGGTGTATTGTTCAGGTGTAAGACATACATCGTTACTATCACCTCTACTATTCTCTAATCATGGTTCAGTAATGGTTCTTCTGTCTGACTGGTTAACATGAGGGTGTATTGTTCAGTTGTAAGACATACATCGTTACTATCACCTTTACTATTCTCTAATCATGGTTCAGTAATGGTTCTTCTGTCTGACTGGTTAACATGAGGGTGTATTGTTCAGTTGTAAGACATACATCGTTACTATCACCTTTACTATTCTCTAATCATGGTTCAGTAATGGTTCTTCTGTCTGACTGGTTAACATGAGGGTGTATTGTTCAGGTGTAAGACATACATCGTTACTATCACCTCTACTATTCTCTAATCATGGTTCAGTAATGGTTCTTCTGTCTGACTGATTAACGTTAATTTGTTTCTTAGATGAACACCACTCTAGCGCTTCTTACACGATCAAAAGTAAACCAACTCAGTTTAATTGCGCTGAGCAATGGGTCCCTGTTTGTGTATAGTCCAATTGAAACCTATGCACATTATACTGAGCGATATGCTGAGAAACATATTTTTTGCTGGGTTTCCTTATTGACATTTAGTACTAGTCATTATGTAAATTAGACAATTTCTATTAATATCACTGTCTGTGTTGTCTATGGCACGTATGGCAAGCCTTATTATGACTTGGTGGGGCCGAGGTTTGAACTCATTTGGCTGCAACGCCACCTTTTTTTTATATCTTTCACAGCGGGGTTTCCCATTCTCTCTACATGTGAATTCTAGGACATTATGTTAAAATTATCTCTTCTCTTATATTAATTAGCTATTTGAGTTTAGTGCCATTATTGCCATAGTAGGCCTTCCGTTGAATTAAGCTCTTCCTTTAGGTATAGTCCATTCGCCATAGCATCGGTAGTAGCTGACAGCTAACAAAAGTTACCAGATATACTATTAAGTATCAATTCACCAAACCAATGATATTCAAGCCTACAGTTTGATTTTTCGGTCACTTTTGGCAGTCAAAACTTCCACAATAATCAATTTGTTTTAAACTATATTTTTCTCTTAACCGTTTTAAAATCTTCTGCCAACTGGCAGTTACCCCATCACCCGTATAACATATGAACTCTATGTAAAACCTTACAGGAAAAGCATAATTTCACTATAACTGCCCTTCGGTGACCGCATCATCTAACGCGCTACACTTGCAGTAGACTAGACTTCCATTGATAGGGATAAAGGTTCGAATCTTGGTCGGGTGTCCTGAGGGTGGTTTTTCCAAAATGGTTTTCCCCTTTCTCCATGAAAATGCGAGCACACTTTATTTTAATATAACATTCCATACCCTAAAACCTTCAGCGTAATTAGTATATAAGCGTAAACCTCGAACGGTTAGTAAGACGCGAGGTTAAAAACAAATCTGCTATATATACGGGATGTACCATTACATACACACATATAAACACTTATGCTAATGTGTAATGGTAGGGTAATTGTGAGATGAAATGGAGGACCTACAGTTTAACGTGGAATCCGAACCACGGGGGAGGCCTGGCATTCCTCACATTCACAAGATGTCTTGTCAGAGGTGAAGGAAGGGTTTGGTAATCAGATAAATCTGTGCCGGGACAGAGGATTGAACCCCGGACCCCAGCACAGAAGTCCAACACCTTACCCCTAGACCACCAGGTCACCAATATTCATATTAACTATTTTAATTGTTTTTATTTATCTCTTTCACTGCTGAAGTGGGCCCCACCTGTTACGGTACACCTAAAAGAGAAATTATATACTGTATTAAATCATATAACGAGAATTATATTAAAATTAAATAGAGAATGTATAATATGATGCAAAGAGATAGAGAATAGAGCCTATATAATAAAACCACTGGGTTAAAGGAAATAACATTTTTTCTCGTAGTATTACAATTCATATTATAAATTTGCAACTTAACAGTATAGCATTGATTCACAAGTTAGATTAAAAGAGATAAACGATGTTATATAATCAATTCGATATAGTATGTACGGTTGAAAATTAAAATAAAATGAAAAATACACGCTGGGGAAACGGTTTTGTAATTTTGTTCGTACTAATTAGAGTTTATTTTTACGTGCGTAGCTCTATGGGCTCTGCCATTTTACAAACACACAGCCAATGAAATGCGATGGGAATTGAGATCACTGGTAAACGAGCCATGAATCAAACATTTAATGATATTTGATGAACAGATACTGTTTATTTAAAATCGACAGTTACATTTATACAAAATATTTTTTTAAATTATCTCAAAGTCATTAATTAATAAAATTAAGTATTGTCTATATAGCTATATTAATAAAATGAAGCGTTTGTTTGTCTCTCATGAGCATTGAGCGATATCTACCAAACACAAAGGTTTGGAATTTAAACATTTGTACCCCCTGTGCACGAACGTGTGCACCTCGAAGGTGAAGTTTAAAATTAGATTTTTTTATATTTATTATAAACTGGGTCGGAAGAACTAAAATTAAGAGATTTTTTCTGCATGTTTGAAGCAAAGAAAAGCGTTGCTCAGGTTAACCACGCAATGCATTGCATGGCTACCATAGCCAACGCGAGGTACTAATGTTAGCCAAATATAAAACATAATATAATACAATATTCTAAACTAATTTATTTCTTTAAATCCTTTATTATGGATAGTATAGAAAAATAAATACATTATTCAAAACTAAAGAACACCTTAGGACGTGGGAAACTAAAAACTAATATGAATACTCCCACATCATTGATAATATATGATTACACGGAACCTGTTAAAGTCCGCTTCAAATGCAACAAAATTAATACTTCCTATAGTTTCAATTATAATAGCCTAAAAATGGGACCAACTCTAACAAGGAGCTTAGTATATTACTGACGTAATGAATAATTGTTTGTAATCAATTTGATTTTACAGTAGTTTTCAGCTTAAGTAAGCCAAACTATACATTAACATATTTTAAAACTAGCGTTAAATGTTTTTGTTTTTATTTCTTGTGATACATTTTATTGTACGTTGACCTTTTAAATAAATTTACGATTTGATCCAAAAATCGGAGTGATATTATTTAAATTATTAAGATATGGACTAGAAAAATACAAAGCCCTACAAAGGGTTTTAATCGACCATATATGCTAATATTAAAATGGTCAGCCGAATTGGCTCAGTTAGTAGCACACGTGCCTGCTGATAAAATAGGTGCTGGTTCAATTTACGGTTCAGTCCAACAACGCTGCAGTTTTAAATTGTATTTGTTATTTTGAGGAAAATAATAAACTTTAGCTTTGATTAAAGGTTATTATTTTGTTTGACCAGAAATATATTTGAAATATTCCCGCTTCGTTTGGTTTGATTTTCTGGTGACATGGAGGTAGATTTCGAATCCATACCAATCGTATTGTGTGTTTTTTTTAAAACTAAAATGCTTCTCATTCTTTTTTCCACAAATATGGGTAGATTTACTCCAAAGTCTAACTACCTCATTCCTACTTAACTAGTGTAAACAAGCGAACCATCCAGGCTAAGACAAGGTATGTAAAAATAGTACAGTATTTTACATATATTTAAAAATAATCTAAACTAGTTGAAAGGCATAAATTTGTCATACTCCTCTCAGCATAAAACCCCTCACCCCTTTCGACAGCCATCATATTGTCCGTGTAATCAGCGAGCTAATGCCAGCTGTATGTGCGAGCGAGCTAGTTCACGAATACGAATCCCAGCTCACTTGTTTTAGAAAGGATTATCACCCGTCCCGACGGCCAGCACCCGAACAATGACGATTGTGGCGGCGATGATGACAGCAGATCGGCGCTGGGATGACACGGCCGGACAATGACACGGTGTTGACATTAGGTAAGCCTGCCCCAAGCGGCGGTCCCACGCGATGTTTCCAACGGCAGCCAGTTTATATTCGGTTCGTCGTTTTCACAGCTTGAGGCCGGGATTCTAAAATTGCAGACACAGAAAGGAGAGATAGCAGCTTATCATGTTTCAAATTTATTTACATATTCACATAATAGTACGTATACGAGTATGTATATCCACACATCTTTAAAGTAATTGTATGCATAAATAAAGGTTTTATTTAAAAAATATTGTCACTACAATAACTAACATAACGTACGAAGTGAAATTTTAAAATATAAAATTTTATGGTTGGTTATGCAAAACAAGTATATCACATTAGTTTAATATGTTTTAATAAGATTGTTTGTAAAAAATTTAAATACACATTTTAGTAACTACTTTTATGTTATAGATGAAAATAATAATTACGCTAATAGTTTTTGGGATTAGGAAGGTTATGTTAGAGGAAATGTACCCGCATTTTCGTGGATGGAGAGTGGAAAGCTACTTTGGAAAATACACCCAACTGAGATTCGAGCCTCAGTCTCCCTGTGATCGGCGGTCTAGTCTACTGCGATAGTAGTGTTAGACTATGTGACCACAGAACTGGAATTCCAACTCAGTTCTTCCCATGATTGACAGTCCAGTCTATTGTGGGGAGTGACCCCTTAGACAATTCGGCAACCAAAGAGGGTTTTGTTATTTTTAATAATTATTATTTATGAGCAATCTTATTGAAATACAATTAATAATTCGTATCATATATCAGTTTGTTATATTAATGCGTTTTTAACATTCTTAAAATAAATTTAATTAGTAGTATTGTCACTTATTGTTGGTAGATCTATCTTTAAAATTATCTGAGGTATTGGCTTATAAATACTATATCAGATAATATTTTAGGTTTGATAATATTATTGCATGGATTTATTAAAACAAAATTGTAAGAGCTGTAATTAGTTTTATTAGTTATTTCATACCCACTTCGGTGGTCGAATTGTCTAAGCGTCCTCTTGCAATAGACTATACTGTCGATGACGGGGATATCGGGACTAGAACTCTGGTTGGGTCTATATAGGCTGGTTTTCTTTAATAACTCCTGTCTCCACGTAAATGCGGAAACATTTCTTCTAAATTCAACATTTTTAAACCCTAACCCATCAGCGTGATCAGTACATATACATTCAACCCAAATGGGTAGTGAGACGCGCTGATAAATAAAAAGATATTTAATTAAAACTATGCTATACTAATTCCTATTCAAATTTTCTATCTCTATTAATTGACATCTCATTGATACAAATAACTAGCTAACCACATTAGATTTATCCATAATGTGCACATTTGGCACTTATTCGTAAAGTGATTTAAAGTGCCCAATAATAATATAATAGTGATACGATAGTACTCAGAGGGATCTATTGATGGCTCAATCACTATTAAAAGGGGCTGGCCTTAAATTATCCCGAATAGATATTATTATTTTTTATCAAAAATATAGTAACAACAAATAATATCATCCAAACATTACCAAAAACCAGCACTTCCGGACGTTAACATCTAAGTAATTGAGTTAAATGTTTAATTTATTTAAAAAATATTACATTCAGCGAAATTAAATTGATCTTTAAAATATATATATCATTTAATTCTTGCTACTATCGGCACATTATATGATATACATATTATAAATCTAACTATGGCTTGAACACCTAATATCCATCCCTAACGCCAATTTTCATATAGTAATATTACAAAGATACATGGTCACATTGTTCACAGTTTTTACACATAGCTTGAAATCAATTAAGGCTTACTCTGTCCTCAGTTCCCTTTGCGATAAAGACCTCTTTGTGAGTGGTCTCCACTAAATCTTTCATTATAAAACACATAAGAGAAGAGATAAACTCAAGCGCAATAAATTTACGCATTTCAAAACTAGTATAAAACATGAACGGAAGCCTAAATATTTGAAACGTTGTGGAAAATTCCGTATCTATATTCCATTTCCGGGTGGGACGTGGACTGACATCAATGTGACCTTCTGGCTGACATTCTATCAACCTCTGTGACAGTTCTTCAGCTGAGAAATATGAATCGCGGGGGTGAAAATTATTCTCTCTAATGGCTACCAGCGAACTATACTGATGGAAATTGTGAGAATTAATTATCTGAAAAATATAATCAACAAAATGAGTTTGTATTTTCATGCAGATTTGAATTTAATAAAACCGGGTTCTCTGTTATAAAATGTGACTATCCTTATGTATCGTAAATGTCATTTAAACTTATCCTAAAAAGTGGGATGTAAATATGACAAATTTTAATAGATTTTCTAAATTATTAAGTATTTTACAAATAGCTGTCATGGTATGTGTTTATTAATTATTTAATAACTTATTCAAGTTTGTCACCGTTGTTATTAATTTACATCCATCTTGATGCTAAGTTGGAAAATCTGGTTGCGTACTTCCTTCAATGGCGTCTTTCTTACTCAACAATTTTTGCACGGATTCATCTTAAAATTACCGGATAGCAAACATTTACCCACTGAACTTAAAAGTGTCAAGCTAATTTTATTTATCTGAGAACTGCAGTTTAAAAAAAAAAAAAATTCATCGACATCGATTTCTCCTTGGCTGATAATAACCTTGATGTGTTACTAACCTTTAATTTAGAAAAATCCTCAATAACACTCAAATGAGATTTGAATTTCGAACTCTCTGTGTCCATAGCAAAAAAAAATGACACTGACGTAATTTTGAACGTGCCTATTGGGGCAAGCAACATAAATGGTTAAACCCTAAAATTCTAAAGATATATATTTCCAATAAAAATTATCATTATAAAAATGGTTTATAAGGAAAAAGAAGATCACATTAGAAAAGGAGATTTATATCAGTTTTGGTAACATTGAAGTTGAAATTTTATAAAAACGTGCTATTGACAGGTAGTTGACCCTGAAAGGTATAATGTAACAGTGTATTTATAGATGGACAGGGTTTGAGGTTATTACCAACAATTAATCATTTATGACAGCTTATTTTACGGTTTGGTAGCCATTTTCTCCACTAAATTTGGTAATGTACTTGTACGGTATAATTAAATGTGAAATCCTCTATTTTACTTTTAACATAAATTATCATGGTATTTCCTAACAAAAATAAATGAGACTATAAAATGTACACTAAAATGCATTCTTCAGGTAATAAAGTGATCACTTTTTGCCTTTGAATACACAATCTTCTTAAGATCTTAGCTATTGTTCCGTTGTGCAAATGGCACGGTAAGTCTCCAATGTTCAATACATAGTTAAGGCTGACGTGAGTAATTGAGCCTATGAAGGGAGTAATGCACAGTACTGGCCGATTAGATCGTACAGTAAAGCAGCATTAACTCGATAATTTTGGTGCCTTGATGTAAAAGTTTGCCTTCAATGTTGCCCAAGTTCGGGCAAGTTTGTGTAGTGAAGGAAACATGTTTAAATACACAGGGGCAACTTCTACCTTTGCACGATACAATACGAGGCCAAGATAACTAGTTATAAGAGATTAAACGATGAGATAATTACCGCTCAACAGAAACGTTCAATTAACCATTTACTTTTAATCTTTACCGAAATATATACTTAAGGAATTTAATTTAATTATTTTATTGAGAAAATGACATTAAAGCTAGTTCTTGTACCATGCAACAATTTTGCTGGATAACATAATCAAACCGAAGAATAATTTTAATAAAATACGATACTATATTTATATTTTATCGTATATTTCGAAAGTATTTTAGGAACTGAACATTTTAATTCACTTTCACCTACGCGTAGTATCAAACTACTTTTAGTAAATAATGGGTTATTTGCTAGAATTATTTAATTATTTAAAAAATAATCCAAATTCAAATAACCAACGGCTTTTATTAATCTAATTACATAGCTGTAAGATGAAAGTGTTAATATCGCTTTGTCAAATAAATCGTTCTTTGTACTATATTTTGCATAAATTACACATTGATTAATTATTTAAGACACAGTTTTTCAATATAGTATCCCTTATCCTTAAGAATGTAATAAAAAACCTTGAACAAAATAGCAACAAACATTAAGTGAAATTATTTTTAATTCGAAGTTCATATTTACATAATTAAAGAATAAAATATGTTCACTGTACATTCGTAAATTCCCGCAAAGCTAAATGTTTAGAATAACTAATTTTATGTAACTTCATTTCTAATAAATTTACCTATGAATATCTAGTTGTTTTTGTTAACATTAGTTTTTTTAGCATGCATATCAAAGGAGTGTTTAATTACTTTTTGACGTGTGTGTTATAATTTTAATATAGAAATACTTTGATTTAATATTTTTAAAAGCTTTTTAGCACCAGTGCTTTTTATTCTTCCATGTTTATCGCAATCAAAATTGTTGAAATGTGTCATATACACATGACACTTTTTTAAGTGTCTGGCACGTCTTTTTACGTTTTATAAAGAAAATTTGATCAACCGCAACATATCAAATCATGTTTTTCTTTTAAATCTATACATTATTTTATTTTATCTTTACTAATCACCTATGGCACAATGACAGGAAACATATTTTAAACCATAGGGATGTTGGTTTGATAATAAGTACGGCAAAAAGACGCATCTCTTATTTATCGTATTAATGTTATTTTCGAATAACATTTATGCATACTAGGGTTGAGTGTTTAGGGCCTGTTGCCATAATTTAAATTCAAAATTAGAATCAAATAGCCAAAGTTATATTTGTTTTAGTGAGGATTTACTCGCGTCTATATATTATATTCTGAAAATCGAATGTTCAAATACAAGGATTCCGGGTTCGATTCCCATGTACAGGTTGTAATTTTTCATTTAAAAAAATAAACCCACTGGTAGGCACGTGGAAAGAAACATTAATTTAGTGTAGTCTAGTTTGGTTGTATTTGGGAGGTCAGGGCTTGATTCTCAGCCAGGCGTATTGAGATGTTTTTTCCTTGTTGGTATTCTCTACCTTCCCTTAAATAAAACGTGGCTACATTTTCTTTAAATTGTAACGTCCTCATCCCCTCCTGTTATTAGTGTAAATATGTGGATAGTACCATCAGTTAGTCAGATGCATAGCACATTTTTTTTTAAATCACTTTTAATATAAACAATATCTATAATAACACGCTTCGGTAGCTACATGGTATAAGGCACAACTCTTTCAATAAAACAGACTGTCGAAAACTGGGAGATCAGGGTTCAACCTCTTTCTGGTGTTTTCCACTCTACCTACACGCAAATGTGGGTACACTTCCTCTAAATTTAATGCTCCTAATCCCTAACACTCTAGTATAATTATTATAGAGGCGTATAATCTTAACGGGTAGTAAGACATGGTGCAAAAAGAATGTATAGGCCTATATACAATAATTCAACTTGAACGCACTAAGGAGGAAAGAAGCAGCTGTTTCTGTTTAGTCTTCTCCCAAAGAAGGACGGTAAGTTATTGTATTGTCGTTGCAGAGCAAGTGGCGAGAAGAGCTCATTGTTTACCTGGGATCACCTCCAGGGCTAACAACACACGTCAGCCAGGAAGCCGGGAAAATTATATTTAGTGGAAGAATTTTAACAAAGAGCCAGTCTCTCTACAAACGCTCTCATTGGAGACAGAATAACAAATTAAAACAAGGTTAAGATAGATAAACAAAGCTGATACAGGGATGCAAAATTATATTTTGATTGTCTCACGAATTAACATTTGGAGTACCTTTAAGAAAATACAAACACATTTTTTGTTGGCAACATTGATTCCATTTGACTATAATATTAGCGTTATTTTATAGGTATTGATATCAATCAAAAGTGACAGATTGCATAACCTGACTTATGAATATGTAAAAAAAGAGATGGTATTTTTTTTTCAAACTGTCCGTTCGATATAATATTCGGATGTAAATATTACAAGTCCAATTAATTATTTGTAGATCTTTCGAAACCCCTCTTTGCCAAGAAGATTTATAAATGTTTTGTTAATCTTTTTCAAACCCTCGTTACAAAGGATTTAAATATATATTTTTTAATATTTACAGCCCCTTCACTGCCAAGGGGATTTATACATATCGGTTGATTTTTCAACCCTCTCACTACCAAGAAGATGTATAAATGTTTGTTGATCTTTCCAGACACCTCAATGCCAAAGAAATTTATATATCTTTGAATATATTTCCAAACCACTCGTTACCAAGGAGGTTTATTAATGTTTTGTTGATCTTGCCAACCCTCTCATTACCAAGGAGATTTATAAATAATTGTTGATCTTTTCAGACAACTTTTTGCCAAGGATATTTATAAATGTTTTGTAGATCTTTCCAACCTTCTAATTGCCAAGGAGATTTACAAATATTTTGTTGATCTTTCCAGACACCTCATTTCCAAGTAAATATATACATGTTTTGTAGATCTTTCAAAACCACTCGTTGCCAAGGAGATTTATAAAGGTTTTATAGAGCTTTAAAAACCATTCGTTTCCAAGGAGATTTATAAACGTTCTGATGATTACAAACCACTCGTTGCCATAGAGGTTTATAAACGTTTTGTTGATTACAAGCCACTCGTTGCCAAGGAGATTTATAAATGTTTTATAGAGCTTTAAAAACAATACGTTGCCAAGGAGATTTATAATCTTTTATTTATTACAAATAACTCGTTGCCAGAGAGGCTTAAAATCGTTTTGTTGATTAAAAGCCACTCGTTGCCAAGGAAATGTGTAAATGTTTTGTTTATCTTTACAAAAACCACTAGTTGCCCAGGAAATATATAAACAAAAATAATAATAATAGATTGACACTGTTACAAAGGAAATATTTTGTTTAAATATAAATTTTTCCCCACACAAACATTCACGTGGTGTATTAATAACAACGGACTAAAGCCGTGGAAAAAACTGAATACGGCTTAGTACAGGAAAACAGTCGACTGCGCGTGAAAGATTCAGGTGGGCGGGTGCATGCCAGCTTACTTGAGGGGTATATATAGTAGGTACAATCACGGGTGTAATAATACCTATAGGTACAACTTTGGGACCACTTCATCAGAGTGCACTCATCTTGGGATTCATGTGCTTATCTTTTATTTTTAAATAGTCTGTTTGCATCTCAAGCAATGTAAGTACAACTTTTATTATTTTGGGGTATCAATGCGAAATCTCTGAATCTACTGATTATATTAGTACGCAACTTGCAAACTAATTAAGTTTTAGAACACACACAGTACCCTTCCCCTGTGATCACTGTGAATAGAGAGGCCCTTATGGCATCAATAATTAAATGTTCTGTCATACTCGGGAATCTTTGTTTCACTAAACAGACACACTACAGACAGCTAGAAGTGGGAATTTACTTCATCATGTTGACTAACGTTAAGAGGATCAACATTTTACCATACGTATCTACACGCATATAATATAACCTTTAATAACACAAGTGAAATATAAGTTTTTAAATAATTACGTTCTAACAGTAATTATTAAATTAAATTAACAATTATCACTGACATAACTACCGACTATACCCGTTTCAGTGGCCGAATGATCTAAGGCGTCACTCTCGTGTTAGACTGGCCAGCCGATGACGGAGAGATTGGGGTTAGAAGGCCAGTAGAGTCTATTGAGAGTTGTTTCCCCTAAATAGCTTACCAATCTTTTTCAACGTAAACTTGGGTAGATCCCCTCTAAAATATTTCCTTCCTCATTCTTACCCTTTAAGTGTAATTGCCATTTATGCATGTAACCTGAACAGGTAGTAAGGGTTCGGCCAGACTGCCAAGCGAGCGAGCGAGCGCGCAAGCGACTGGGTGGCCAAACTGGCGAGCGCGCGAGCGAGCGAGCGCGTAATTAGCGGACCCTAGTTAGATTATTATTAGCACCGCGTCTTACTACCCGTTCGGGTTATACGCACTTACGCTAATGTGTAATGGTAGGGTTATTGTGAGATGAAATGAAGGACCTACAGTTTAACGTGGAATCCGAACCACGGTGGAGGCCTGGCTTTCCCCACATTCACAAGATGTCTTGCCAGAGGTGAAGGAAGGGTTTGGTAATCAGATAAATCTGTGCCGGGACCGAGGATTGAACCCCGGCCGCCAGCACAGAAGTCTGACACCTTACCCCTAGACCGCCAGGTCACCGGGCCATTAATAGCAAGTGTGTTAAACCTATCACTGATAGAAAAAAGTCAAATATCATGTCAAAATGAGAAGTTTCCCCAGCACTCAATGAGCCAACATACAATAATATTGCCTAGCGCCTGTAAACTAGACTGTACCGGGTCGAGCGCGTGCGCTTGAAAATAGAACCAGTTCTATCTTTCAAGCGCGCGCGCTCAGTCGCTCGCGCGCTCGATCCAGTGTGGCCACCCCCCATTACAACCAATGTGTTCTATTTTATATTTTAGTCGCTCGCGCGCTCGCTCGCTCGCGCGCTCAGTCTGGCCGTACCCTAAGACGTGGTGATAAAAAAAAACATAGACCGTACAAGGAATAGTAATATTTTTCTCACCATGAAACTTAACCCGTTGTTCAAAGAACAAATTAAGTGCAATCTATTATTGATAATTTTTTAAAGATTAATTTTAAATTATTCATGATTCCAAACTTGGTGCAGTAAATTTTTGAATTATGTCTAAATTATATTAAATTGGTATTTAGAACTTGTGATTTAAAATATATATTAAAATCATATTTAGAAAGTTCAATCACAAATACTTTAAACCATGTTCTCATAAAACCTATTATAAGATCAAAGCGAGGATATTTTATGAAAACACTACACAGAGCTGGTTTTTGTATTGCTATAGAGCCATTCTCTATACGCAATAATTTTATATTATTTTATTGTTACTTTCAACAAATGTTCTAATATTATGTTTGCTATGGATATAATAATAATGTATTTATACATTCTAGAATTATGTTACTAAGCTTTACGTTTAGTAATGGTTTTATATTTGTATAAATAAATAGTAATTAAAATTTTTCTTATGGCACAATCTTCAAAAGTATTTTGGAAAGTATTAAAAATATCGATTTATAAGTAAGATCCTTCAGTTAAACAAGGCAAAAAAATGTTTAAGAGTTTGTAATTTCACAAAGGTCGTCTTTAAGACTTTTACTAAAGACTAAACTCCCAAGATTCTCTTTGTTTAAGTTTTTTAGATGTGTAATTTTGTTGAAAGGTGTCAGGTGGGTTGCCAGGTTTATTCATCTGGTTTACTGTGTTATAGCTGGCCATTGTGTCTTGTGACGTAGCCCGGTACCTCGGGATCATTAAGGAAGATGATGATGATGATGAAAAAGTATACTGGGTATTCAAAGCGGGCTTTTGAGCTGTGTGGCGAAATTAATTGATGGATAAAAAAAATCAAAGACACACTAGATATGTAAAATATAAGGGTGGATTATAATGGTTTTACTAATCAACCCATTCGAATATATTTGGTTTCTTTAGTCACATGAACTATAATGTTTCCAAAGATTGGGTACACATTTTCTTAATAAAAATGATATCATGAGTCAAGTTAAAACATTATCACTTTATAGGAACTATTCGTAAAACATTAACTATAAATAAATTAAAGTAGACATATGATGACATTTGTATCTAAGTTACATTTTTAATAAGTTTAGCTAATTTTATTTTCCATTATTTGGTCTATTTATTTTTATAAAGAATTTCATCAAAGGTTTTTACACTTACTTGTGAATATTCAGGGTTTATTGTTTAGCTGTAGACTTAATAAAATGATATAGAACAATATTTCAAACTTTTGTATCTAAGTATTTACATATTTTCTGGGGTAAAAATCTAAACGTTCTAATGCACCAATTAGTATTTGATAGTTTAAACACATAAATCAGTAGTGTCACCATAATAGGTATAAATATATTTAAGGTATTATTTACTATATTCAATTCTCAATTATTAAAAGAAATCCATAGTATCCCTTAGAGTATTTTTTTTTACTTTATCTTATACCATCATGGTTATTAATGGAATAATAACGAAGAATATTTTGGAGGAAACGTATTACATTAACGTGGAGATAAAATAGGAAAATGACATTGTTAAATTGCATGTGGGAACATTCATCGAGTGGATCGGGCCTAGAATTGAACCTGGAACTACCTGACACTATATTACGATTAATTATATTTCTTTATCAGAGTTGAAAGTAAATTGTTTTCATTCTAGAATTATAAAAACCATAAGTGATTAATGAGCAATCATTATTTTCAATTCTCAAGACTCATTTTGGCTACACACACTTTTATAGGGTCTTAAAACAATTATGTATAGTTGATTGAATTTAATTCATCAGTACCCTAACAATGTATTTAATGGTTTAAGGCGTTACTCTTGCAATAGACTAAATTACTGGTGACAGAAAGGTCAAGGATCGAATCCCCACCGGGTACATAGAGGGTGGTTTTATACTTGTGATTTTTCATTGTGTGTCCTTTCCTCACTCCCCGTTAATGCTGTTGCATTTTATCTACATTGAATACTTCATACTTAACCCTTAAAATCACTCTGTTGATAACTTTTGTTCTGAAACATAACATGTATTCGGTTTGAAGAGTATCCACTTCTTCATATGTACTGGCTGTTAAATATTTTGAAATCACAATTACGTATTATTTTGGAAACAACTAATAACACAAATCAGCATGCTGTTGTATGGATAGTTGTGACAAAATTAAAAGTAAAATATTAAATCCTCAATATTGTCAAATTTAATAGATATTCGCATTTATTTTAACAACTTCCTAATAGAATTTTGCAGTAAAAGGAATGTTAATTTGTGTCTCTTCATTGTTACTAGGTAATATCAAAAATACATCTAGAAACTATTAATAGTTTATTAAAATAAATGTCAATTCAGCTGTGTAAGTTCGCTGTAATCTATTAAAGATCTTAACAATTATTTATTAAAAAATATTTAAAACATGAATTTTATTTCAAAAAGTATCTTTAAAGGGAAAATTATCTTAAAATTCACCATGAAAAATTTGGTGAACACCGCGTATACTAACAACCGGGGAAATACCACACTTAAACCATGGAGTGTGATGTCCTAGCAACGTGTGATAATACAAACCGTGCAATGTGATGTCCTAGCAACGTATGATAACACAAACCAAGCATTGTGATGTCCTAGCAACGTGTGATAACACAAACCAAGCATTGTGATGTCCTAGCAACGTGTGATAACACAAACCAAGCATTGTGATGTCCTAGCAACGTGTGATAACACAAACCAAGCATTGTGATGTCCTAGCAACGTGTGATAACACAAACCAAGCATTGTGATGTCCTAGCAACGTGTGATAACACAAACCGTGCAATGTGATGTCCTAGCAACGTGTGATAACACAAACCGTGTAGTGTGATGTCCTAGCAACGTGTGATAACACAAACCAAGCATTGTGATGTCCTAGCAACGTGTGATAACACAAACCAAGCATTGTGATGTCCTAGCAACGTGTGATAACACAAACCAAGCATTGTGATGTCCTAGCAACGTGTGATAACACAAACCAAGCATTGTGATGTCCTAGCAACGTGTGATAACACAAACCAAGCATTGTGATGTCCTAGCAACGTGTGATAACACAAACCGTGTAGTGTGATGTCCTAGCAACGTGTGATAGCACAAACCAAGCATTGTGATGTCCTAGCAACGTGTGATAACACAAACCAAGCATTGTGATGTCTTAGCAACGTGTGATAACACAAACCAAGCATTGTGATGTCCTAGCAACGTGTGATAACACAAACCAAGCATTGTGATGTCCTAGCAACGTGTGATAACACAAACCGTGCAATGTGATGTCCTAGCAACGTGTGATAACACAAACCGTGTAGTGTGATGTCCTAGCAACGTGTGATAACACAAACCAAGCATTGTGATGTCCTAGCAACGTGTGATAACACAAACCAAGCATTGTGATGTCCTAGCAACGTGTGATAACACAAACCGTGTAGTCTGATGTCCTAGCAACGTATGATAGCACACACCATGCAGTGTTATGTCCTAGCAACGTGTGATAGCACAAACCAAGCATTGTGATGTCCTAGCAACGTGTGATAACACAAACCGTGCAATGTGATGTCCTAGCAACGTGTGATAACACAAACCGTGTAGTCTGATGTCCTAGCAACGTATGATAGCACACACCATGCAGTGTGATGTCCTAGCAACGTGTGATAACACAAACCGTGTAGTGTGATGTCTCAGAACACAGTTATGCAATGTGATGTCCTAGCAACATGTGATAGCACAAACCATGCTGTGTGATGTCCTAGCAACGTGTGATAACACAATCCAAGCAGTGTGATGTCCTAGCAACATGTGATAGCACAAACCATGCTGTGTGATGTCCTAGCAACGTGTGATAACACAAACCATGCAGTGTGATGTCCTAGCAACGTGTGATAACACAAACCATGCAGTGTGATGTCCTAGCAACGTGTGATAGCACAAACCATGCAGTGTGATGTCCTAGCAACGTGTGATAACACAAACCATGCAGTGTGATGTCCTAGCAACGTGTGATAACACAAACCATGCAGTGTGATGTCCTAGCAACGTGTGATAGCACAAACCAAGCATTGTGATGTCCTAGCAACGTGTGATAACACAAACCGTGCAATGTGATGTCCTAGCAACGTGTGATAACACAAACCGTGTAGTCTGATGTCCTAGCAACGTATGATAGCACAAACCATGCAGTGTGATGTCCTAGCAACGTGTGATAACACAAACCATGCTGTGTGATGTCCTAGCAACGTGTGATAACACAAACCATGCAGTGTGATGTCCTAGCAACGTGTGATAACACAAACCATGCAGTGTGATGTCCTAGCAACGTGTGATAACACAATCCATGCAGTGTGATGTCCTAGCAACATGTGATAACACAAACCATGCAGTGTGATGTCCTAGCAACGTGTGATAGCACAAACCATGCAGTGTGATGTCCTAGCAACGTGTGATAACACAACCAAGCAGTGTGATGTCCTAGCAACGTGTGATAACACAAACCATGCAGTGTGATGTCCTAGTCTAGTTCAGTCCAGTTCCTGGGTGGACACCACGTGTCCCAGCAACTGAGCTCGTCTCATTAGCGAGAATTTCCCTTGAGACAAGAACACCACAGCTTCTGTATTCGTCCCTCTGGGGACTATACGGCCAACTTCGGACAAACCAACTGACAGAGCTCCATCCCTTTGCCACAGAAGGAAGACTTAACAGAGGTGGTCTTTCTTTTGATGGCTTGCCATTTCATCTGAGCTTTTTTTAGTTTAAAACATGCGGTTACATACTTACTGTTTATTTAGAAACGTTTAAATTATTTAATATTCATAGGTGTGCTTTTATTATTTAATAAATTATCAACTAGTTTATTGTAACTACGAACTATTTAGATACTAATACATGCAGTCTAAGATTACAAATATGTTTATATGCATTATAAATTATTTTATTTTGTAAAACTATTTATTTAATATTTAATAGTTTTAGAAAAACACGTCATTCATTGTTGAAATAAAGAATATCCTTTTTAATTTTCAAAGCGTTAATTTGAATGACCATGAGGTGTATTTCATTAGTTTTATTATGTGATAAAATTAAGATGTTTAAATATATATGATAAGTAATCAGTAAACTACCCTTCATCGAATTTTTTCCCCAAAAACCAATTATATAGTGACAAATGTCATGTCAAACAAATCCTAGATTTGCATTTTAAACAAAATAGTTAGGTATAGCCATTTTCAAAAAATTTTTAATTCGAAAAAGTTATTCATCAATAAACTACCCTTAGTTTAAGAGCTATGGTAATTTTTATGTGTATTTTTTTTTTTTTGGTGTAGCTCTATTAAATTTAAATATCAAGTTTGAATAAAATTCATCAAAACGTTTTGGATCTGTGGCCAGGTAAAGACAGATATGGTGACAAATAAAACTGTAAAATTTACCTTTTCGGTTCTTACTTACATGAAGCGTAAAAGTTTGTCATAATTTCAAGATATAATTTTTTCCACGATCACAATACTTTCTTTTGAGACAAGAAAGTAAAAATAGTGCTTGAAATTATTAGATTTCAATTTAAAATAACGACGTCGTGTTCTTGATTCAATACTACATTGCATACTAATGTGTAAGGCGGGTTGTGTTGTCATAAACTGTAGGAACCACTGATGTTCGTCTTAGTATTTGAAGTAAGAACTATTCATTTATCTAATTTAAATAAATCAATTGATTCTCCAGTAGTGAACATAAGATAAACCACAATAATTTGTTCACTAAGCTGGAAGTGATAAAAATAGTTCATTCTTTTAAAACAAGTTTTATTTGAAATAGATATCTCCATAGGCCTATAACATACACAAGAGAGTTGTATTTATTTCGTATATTAAGAATAGGTATGCAACTTGTTTGTGTCTAGTTAACAAGTCTTAAATCATTAATGACATTTATTTAAATTGTATTAATTTAAAAAGCAATAATTTGCGCAGTACTGAATAATGGACACATGGCCTCTCGCATCATGATTTAATATTTATATCTTAAACATTCTTAAATTTCAACCTAAAATAATTAAACCTAGAAACCTCAAAAATTTGGACGAGGATTCTCTAATTAAAGATGCTTAATCGATTTATTGGCAAAATGTACTAGCTCTTAATAATGTTGATGAAAAAGTGAATTGTTTGAATGAAATGATACTATAAACTGTTCGACAAACAAGCTCCTACTAAAACAAAACTGGTTACTAGACCACCTGCCCCTTGGTTGACTCAGAATGTACGAGTACTAATGTTCCACCGAGATGTTGCCTTCAGACAGTCTAAACAATCACGTAAGAACAACCCTGACATATATGCATTATTAGAGAAATATAGATTACTAAGAAATAGATGTACACAGGGCGTCCGCAAGGCTAAACTTCTGTATACACATAAATTATTATCACATAGCTCCTCGCCTAAAGGTTTATGGAAATACCTTAGACAATTAGGTGTTCTATAAAATCGTAATGGTAACACTTAAATCCCCATATGGTCTGATGCTCTTAATACTTATTTTGTAAATACTCCTAATTTAATTGATACCGTTCAAAAAATAGGACTCTAACTAGCTTATTGTCTCAGATCTCAAATCATAATAAATTCAATGTTCAGGCAATATCGCTAGCAGATGCTGTAAAGTCAATCAAGCAAATCAAAACAAACGCACAAGAAAATGATCAAATTCCAATTACATTAAAATATATATATATTTTCCATGTTTTAAACCCTATAAGAGATATTTTTAATCATTCTCTACAAGTAAGATTTTTTCCATCTTTGTGTAAATCTAAAATAGTGAGGCCTTTTCCCTAAAACCCGTTTGAAAACCTGTTATAGAACTATAAGCATATTTCCAGTGCTATCAAAAGCCTTTGAATATATCGTACACAGACAAATACCAAACTGGGTTTCGACCACATCCCAGCACTCATAAATGTAACTGATGATAGAAGACTAGCCATGGATAGAAGACAGTTGACGCTTTGCACTGTTAGGCTTTAGCAAATTTTTGACACCATTAACCACGATATTCTTTTTGATAAATTACAAACAAACGTCCATTTTTCGGTATGTTCAACTCAATGGATGCAGTCATAACTAACTTACCGCCAACAATGTGTCATGATAGATGACACTCAGTCAACATGGCGTTCTGTGACATCTGGAGTGCCACAAAGCTCGGTCCTTGGCTCTCTCCTTTTCTCAATGTGTCATGATAGGTGACACTCGGTCAACATGGCGTTCAGTGACATCTGGAGTGCCACAAAGCTCGGTCCTTGGCTCTCTCCTTTTCACAATGTGTCATGATAGGTGACACTCGGTCAACATGAAGTTCTGTGACATCTAGAGTGGCACAAGGTTCGGTCCTTGGCCCTCTCCTTTTCTCAATGTGTCATGATAGGTGACACTCGGTCAACATGGCGTTCTGTGACATCTGGAGTGCCACAAAGCTCGGTCCTTGGCTCTCTCCTTTTCACAATGTGTCATGATAGGTGACACTCGGTCAACATGAAGTTCTGTGACATCTGGAGTGCCACAAGGTTCGGTCCTTGGCCCTCTCCTTTTCTTAATGTTTTTAAATGATCTCCCAAGTTGTTTGAAACATTCTCAACATCATCTATATGCCAATGATTTCCAACTTTATTTATCATCCTCTTTTTCTCATATTTATAGTGCCGTGGATAATATGAATGCTGACTTAAGTTGTAATGCAATAGATTGACCCTAAGGAGTATTTGAAAGCATTGACCATTTATCATTCTAATTATTCATATATTCAAAAATATTTTACATATAATTAAACATATTTTACTTTATTTAAATTTTACAACCTATTACGTGGCGCTTAAATCACGTCTTCCTCTAAATTATTTACTAGTTAGTTCACGCCTCGTGGTAAGATGGCAGCATCTACTGGAGCTAAATTTAAGAAATGTTAAGATCTTTTAATGTATTTCCTTCGAGAAGCTTCCAAAAGCAATAGGTATTTTGTTCTGGGTTTGTAGGTGTGTAATTTACCGTTAGGAAGATTCCTTCGAGAAGCTTCTATTGAACTCAGATATATGTGACTTTTAGAAACTCCGTATTTCACTGTGCAATCGGTCGTGGTTTTGAATGGACGTGCTTTAAGCGATCAGTGATTATAATTGTTAGGCCCTCGACATGATCGTGTTTCGATTAGAAAATATTAATAACAATATGATTTAAATTTAAAGAATAAACAGATATCAAACTTTATGTGATATATTATCATTTATTAAAGTCTAATGATAAGGAACGAGGCATTATAAGTAAAGCACATAGTTGCGTAATAGAAATAAAGATTTACGGAATGACTCTGTTATGTAATATAGCAAATAGCGACACAACGTGGGGCATTTATAATCAAAAATATTACGAAGTGTAATAAATGACGTCCAATGAGGGAAGGAACGCGAAAAGTGTAACTAATAGCATTCCAACAAGGGGCTGAAGAAACGTAAGTGTAACAAATGGCGACACAACGTGGGGGTTAATAGGCGACTATTAACGCTCGCCAAGATTCGTAATGTAACAAAGTGCAACACATAATTAGTCACTACAAAATGATCTTAATGTCAATCCTAAAAAATCTCAATCTATTGTTATAGGGTCAAAAAAATTACTATCCGCATTGAGTCTCGCATCTGTACAACAACTAAATTTAAATAACAGCCCAATTTCATTTGTGCCGGTTGTTAATAACCTTTGTTTAAAAACGAAAACCTAACATGGAATAAGTATGTGAAACAAATATGTAAAAAAGTTTTCTTTGCCCTACACTCACTTAAGTGCCTGAAAAAATGTATACCAATGGATAATAAATCCCTTTTATCCTATCCCTTATCCTCCCGCTTTTTGACTATTGTGATGTAGTGTATAAAGATCTGAGAGCTGACCTTGCGGCAAGACTACAAAGACGACAAAATACATGTGCTAGATTTATATCTGACCTCCGGTCTCGTGATTATATTTCCCCATACTATAAGAAACTAACTTGGCTACGACTTAAAGAAAGACGAACTCTACACTCGATGAACATAATAAAGAAACTATTGACTTCCAACTCCCCATAATCCATTTCTTCACGTATACGCTCAATCAACTCTAATAATAATTTCAACACTCGATCACAAAAAAACTCAACTATATTCATTCCTATTTATAATAATTCCAATCACTACTCAAATTCTTTCACTGTTTCAGCGTTTCGTTCATGGAATACCCTAACCAACGATGTAAATAAATTAGAATTGAATGGTTTTAAGCGAAAAGTCGCAAATAATCTGTGTGTAGATGCTCATTCGCGAGATTGAGGAGCGTGAGACGTAAATCACACCTTCTTTTGTGTGTGTGTTTGCGTGAATTATTTATGTTTGGGTTAAATTGATTCATGGTTACCACGTTTGTGTTAAATTGACCTCTGTTTCTCATATTATGTAAGCAATGTGTATTTTAGTTTTTATATTTTTTGTGTATTTTTATATATATTATTTTGTTAAAATTCATTTTGATTGTATTGGTTAAGTGTAAGAAAAGGTGGTAGCCTTTAACTTCGCCATTAAAGTCGATTATTATTATTATTATTATTATGTTTTGAAAAATAAATAATAATAATTAATATTTCATTTTCAGTTATTTGAGGTATTTAACGTGCACATTCTTAACCGACTGATCGCATTAGCACACGACTTATAAACTAACTTAGATATATAACATACACAACATCCAGCCCCCAGCCGTTAATTATTCATTGTAAAAGGAAAAACCCACATTCCACCAATGACACATTTTTCTGACATTCCAAGAATTGAACCCGAGACCCTTTGCTCAGTAGACATACACGCTACCAACTGAACTAAAGTATCGGGCATTAATTGATAATAGTTCTATGTTTCAAATATCTGTTTCAAATATTGTGGATTAATAATAATTTAGTGTTATTATATTATACATTTAATGTGAATTTAAAAATAGGTCTGATTATTTGGCTTTCATTTTTTCTTCCGGTGAGTATACTTCTCTTCTTCTTGTGTGTTTGTACCTTTCCAAATTACTCCCTTTATATCATCTTCTTTGATTTCTTGAGTACATTGGGGTAAAGAGCAGTGATGTAGGGGGGCCTACTCGATTTCACTCCTAAGAATCTCATATAGATTTCCAGATGAAATGTTTTGACCTGGCACACTCAAAATGATCAAGTGGTATTGTAAAAGACCCATACCATGATAGGAAATACGTATTTCCACCACCACTTAGTAGCTGAGACATTCAAGTTAGCACTACGGATTCGGATAACTAGAAGGTCACCGACGCAATAATCCAAGTAAGGTGAAAGTGCCTGTACACTCGACAACAAAGCAGCCCTATTATGTTCCTTTTTCTTCCTTCTTAGCTTTCCAATAAGCACCGATTCTAAAAGTAAGTTTGACCGGACTCGATACGATTCCCCCTTCACCTATTATCAGGACTAATTAGTCCCACCCAACTTAACTGAGACTTGAACAACTTTGAAGTGCTTTAAGAGCATTAGAATTACAAGTGAATTCGTCCTTTAGGTTTGGAGTGGATTGTCGCAATTAGCCCAAAGGCGTGGGGACGTCAAACGTAAATAAGACTCTTTGTAGTCGTGCTGTTTACGTTGTATCACATCCAAAAGAGAATAACTTTTAGTTTAAAGGAGCTTAGTAATGTTTCACATGGAGATTATTAATTGTATACTTCTCTATAACATGAAACAAATTTGTCTTTATTTAAATCTCAAAGCAAGACAATTGTTAAAATCATTGAATTAATTATCACATTACCTACTTATGTGATTGAATAGACTAAGCGACAATGGCTTGGACTACCTTCGATGATAAACTCAGGGTTTGAATCCTGGTTGAGTTCATTGAGGGTGGTATTTTCTAAATGGGATCCACTCTACCTCCACACACATTTTGGTACATTTATAAACATTTTTTATTATTTTTATTATTATTATTATTTTTATTATTATTATTATTATTATATTATTATTAGCACCACTTATTACTACCCGTTCGGGTTATACGCACTTACGCTAGTGTGTAATAGTAGGGTGATTGTGAATGAAATGAAGGACCTACAGTTTAACGTGGAATCCGAACCACGGTGGAGGCCTGGCATTCCCCACATTCACAAGATGTCTTGTCAGAAGTGAAGGAAGGGTTTGGTAAACAGATAAATCTGTGCCGTGACCGAGGATTGAACCCCGCATAAACATTTTACCTTCATCATTCCAACCGGTACCCAATATTAGGGTAATTAACATATATGCAGACCCACTTTTGGTGATGCATGGTCTAAGACATCACTCTCGCAATAGATTGGAGTACTGTTTATGAGGAGATCAAGAGACGAATCCCAGTTGATTTTTTTTTACTTATCTGTTCGTGTTATAATCTTTTGAGTGTAGGATAGTGATTTTTAATGAATGGTTTTCCACTCTCTTTACATACAAATACGAGTAAACTTATTCTAAATTCAACCTAATTCATTCCTAACACATTAGCATAATAGTTACAAATGCTTATAATCCGAAACAGTAGTAAGACACGGTGATATGTGGTCAAGTTGGCCAAGGAGCACCATCAGTAGTGGCCACTTCACTATCACTGTTAATTATTTACAACCACAAGCACGCAATGATCATACACGTTCCGAAACGCTCTTTCATAAAGACCAGACATTAATTTTCAGTCGTTCAAACTATATCAATTATTTTTAGGTACATATTCTTACTACCCTTCCTTGTTATCCATATATTTATGTTGCTAGGCTAGGTATTAAGAAGATTGAATTTATAAGAAATGTATCAGAATTTTTCGTGGAGGAGTATGAAAAATAATTTTGAAAAAATACCCCCAGCACACTAGATTGCGATTCTATCCCCAATCTCCCTGTCATTGGAAGTCTTGCCTATTGCGAGAGTGACTCCTTAGACTATGTGATTTCCGATGTGAGTTGTATTAATTTACATGACTTATAGCTCTAAAGTTGATATAAATGTGTTGTAAATATTGTAATTTTCATAAATACTATATTTTATTAATTAAAAGCTTTTATGTTGCGATATATTATTTTAAATTGTTCTATAACGGTTGACATTAATTTACACAAAATATAGTAAATTCAATTTTTATAGGAAGGACATTTTATAAAATACTTTTTTTTTGTGGCCAACATTGATCATAGTTTACAATATTTTTATTGATATTTATATGTATAGATCATAGATTTCAACAGTGACAACAGCAGATATTATCTTACATATGGATACATGAAATGGTAATTTTTTTAATCGGATAAGGCCTTTTCTATCAAATTTTCTTAACCCGCATATTACTACCTGTTGGGTTATACGCAAATATACTAATTATGCTAGTGATTTTAGGGATGAGGAAGGTTATATTTAGAGGAATTGTAACCTCTTTTGCGTGGAGGAAGAATGTAAAACCATTTTTGAATAACCCTGAGATTCGAAAATTGATCTCCCGTCATCGAAAGTCTAGTTTACTGCGAGAGTAGCGCCTTAGAAAATGCGGCCATCGAAGCGAGTTTATGATTATTGGACTGTAGTCACAACAAATAAATGTGATTTATATTATGAGAGAATTAATTTACCTTTTCGGTTTTATGGGTAGGGGAACTTTGGGGTATTTGAATATTTTGAAATCGCATGTGGATTACTGTTATGTTTGTCACTATCATGTTTGTCTAGTTAAGTTTTCTGTTGAAGTGTAAGTTAGGGTACAGTCCCGGATGGTTGTACTGAGGGTTCTTTTCCCCTTAAATTGTTTCTCAATCCCTCTACGTGCAAATTCTTTACATCTTCTCTAAATTATATCTTCCTTACTCATACCGAATTGGCGTTATTAAAATGCGAATAGACCTGACGGGTATTAGGACATAGTACCAAAAAAAAGTCCTCAAATTATAAATAGATAGTTATTAATGAAAAGTCACAATTTATTATAATCTCAGAAAATTTTAAAGAGACTATGATATTCATATTTTGATAATCTCTTCCATTTTTGTTTGAATTATTCCTCTCTCGCTTAGTTATGACTTCAAGTTCTATATATTTTGTTTGTCTCTGGTCCTACTTGTAGTTTGTAACATTATCTGTGGAAAAACACTATGTTTCTGTGCTAAAGTGTGAGACAATGTGTAACTGCTACAATGCTAATCTTAAACTGGCAACCAGCCTAAAGCCTCTAGCAACCGACAACAGTCGTTTCCAAACAATACGGTACGACATTAAAGCGTCACAGAGTTAGTAACCATGGTTTTAACCAAGATATGTGTGGCTACGTAATGAAAGCGCACAGCATAAATTTGTATACCTACTTTGTGGCATATCATTGGCGCACAAGGCAGCTGCATCAAAAGAACACCATTGCTTATAGTCTCTGAGATCCATATGGCAACAGCGCTTGTTGGTTCATTCACGAAAGACACATCTTTATTTCAATTTGAGTTGTAATGTGTTTGTATCCAGCAAATCTAACTTAAACCTATAGTGTGTTTTTTTTGCATCACGTCTTACTAACGGTTCAGGTTATATGTATATGTGCTAATTACGCTAATTAGATAGAGATGGGGTGGGTTAAATGCAATGGAAGTGTACCCTCACTTGCGTGAAGTAAAATTGGAAAACAATTTCTGAAAAAACCTTCAGTATACCAGACCCGGTTTTGAACCCCGATATCCCTGTCATCAGAAGCATAGTCTAATACAAGAGTGACTATGAGACAAATGAAGTATGTTATAGTTTTAATTTTAGTGTAATTATTGTAAAGAGTAAGGGGCTGTTTACAATACATATTTTCCTTGTTGCCACGTTATGCTCTAATTTTTTCCTGTGCGGTTTTGATGTTTTCTGAATTTGTGCACGATATGTTTTTTAAGATATAAATCTATCACATTATTTACGTTCATTCGAAAGCATTATACTATGTTTCACCATGTGTGTGTTTCTAATGAACACCTATACAATCAGCATGAAGTTATCACATTGTTTCCTACTATTTTATAGCCTACTATGTCCAATGATAAACTCTCGTGTACAGTAATTCAATATCAATAGAATGATAAAACAAATCCTTTGAGCTGAAGTCAAGGTAAATCTTAACTCTTTTTTTGTAATATTCACAACCCTAAGCTATTTAGTAAGATTTTGGTAGCAAGAAACATATGTGATATTTATATAAGCTACTAAAACTACGTGCATATATTCATACGTCAAGTCATTTGAGTGCTAGCTGTCACTTTGGATTGATAGGCTAATATAACTATAGCCTATATAAAATAACGACAATAATATAGTAACATTTTATCAATGTTTTCCGCCAAATATTAGTGTTTTTTAAAATGTCGTTTTGGTCAACTATTGTTAACATACGAGACACTGAAAATATCACATTTACCAAGCACAAAGCTAGATCATTATGAAACTTATATAAAAGAATGAACTACGTTTCTGTATAATTTCTTGGTAAGGCTAGTGATTATGATAAGAGTGTCTTAAGTCCCTGTAAGAGTCGCATTATAGTTTACAGTTAAAGCTACGTACTATCTGGTCACATAGTTAAATACTCTGAGAACTAGCGAGGAAAACTAAGTTGTTTTTATATAAAACATTAACGTGTATATCTCAACAACAAATGACTTACAAACAACACAATCCAGGAAAAGATACTAGCTCATATAGTCTCACACCTTACTCTAAAAAAAATTATTAATTTGAAAATATTGCGTCTGTACAATCGTGTACTACTCCAGAATCGAATGAGTGTCCACCGTTTCGAATTAAATCCGTCACCACCAGAACGGTATTGAAATGTATACCCATAGCTTTTGTCGATTCTGATGGAAAGAATAGCTTAGAAATTAATATATATATTATATATATATATATATATATATATATATATATAATATATATATATATATATATATACATATATAGAAAATTATATATATATTATTTTTTTTTCTTCCACCGTCCGCATTTATATAATTTCCTGTATTATTAATACAGTATTATTTTATCCGGCTCCTCACCTCAATCTGTAGCGTGTCTCCATATTGAACTAAGGATACCGGATTTGATTCTCGGCATATCCCAAATATTTAACTTTGGCTAAATTTGGATTTCCCCTTTCACAGTGATCAAATAACGGCCTGGAGTCAAAGTGTTGTGTCTGTTATAGATTTAATTTAGTTTATAAGTCGTGTACTGATGTCAGTCAGTTCAGAAATTTCTCGTTAAGTACCTCAATAATAATAATAGTATTTTGTTATAGGCCTTGTTATTATTTATCTAAATACACAGCTGAAGCTCACATCACTGGTCGTATGAGTATATGAAAGGAGTTTTAGTAACTTTTGTAATTGTGAGATACGGTCCTTCCTACCGGAGTACCACCATAGCTGTTCACCAGTATTGTGTTGGACAGAGTAAGCAATACTGTAATGGACAGTAATGGATGTCGGAGGTTGGGAAGGGGGGATGGGAGGTGGGTAGAGTTGATCATTCGCCAGATGTGACCTGTCGACTGTGACAACTACTGCTATGCCCGACGGACCGTCACCCCTTTAGCTTTTGTTCGTGTTTGTTTTGCAATATTTATATATTATTTTTCCCTCTCTCTATTTTCGTTGCGAAACACTCTTTAATTAAATCTGCTTTCAATGGAATAGTGAATTATGATAAAGCTGCCATTGTTGTCATTTAAATCATGTGGTTATATACCTAGTATTTTGACGGAATTTATTAGTTATTAAAAGGTTTACTTTACAAATGGATTATTAGTCCATCTATATTATTGTTTGGTTTTCATTTAAAAAAAAGTACTATATTTAAATTTGAGAAAAGGTTCCATAAGTTATAAACACTAAATACATAATATTTAAATTTAATAGATATTTATTTTGTGCTAGCATCTGTCACTAATAAAATAGCCTCTAACAAACATAATTTTTAGCTGAGCTACGAAATTTTTTAAGTTTATTTGATACAAAAAAAAACTAGATAGTGGAATAAAATAAATCAAGACATAATTCCATATTTCCTTCATAATTTGTTTTAATTCCGTTTGATTTTATTGATTAAATAATGCCATTAATGATACAATGGCTGCCAGATATTCGGCAAACCCTATAAGTCACATTCAAATGTTAAACTAACTTTGGACGTTATCTTTCAAATCTTGGGTATATATTATCTAACTAATTTTATAAGGTTAATGCATGACATTGTAATGTGATTTACAACCGTATCATATATTTCCATATGTAGGTATTTTTCTAATTTGTAAATATTGTATAAATTATTATTTAGTTTGTTTGAATTGTTAAAATATGTTTAGAATTTCGTCTGTGACATGACACGCTAGTTTTTCGTATATAATAAACACAATTTATGTCCACTCACAATAATACGGAATTAAGATTGTCTAGTTTTGTTTAAAATAATTAGAAAATGAGTCTTCTAATATGGAGGAACACTTACCTCTTTACTAAACACATTTATCCTTCTAAGCAACTTATTGACTCTTGTCTATTTTCATATTCAGACATTATTTTACTGCAATGCATGCGCAGGACTGGTAAAGAAGTGAATGGCGCGTCACGTGGGAAATGAGTAAATAAAAGAAGTAAGAAAAGAAAGTGATGTAAATATTTTCAAATTAGCTCGCGTTTCAATTCTTACAGACGGAAGTAAACAGTTTAATTCCTTTTAAAACATTTTTAATATTAATATTATTTTCTTAAATCTTTTCAACGTTTATATAAAATTGCATTTTCTTTTATAGCTAGCCTAGTTCATGACCAACCATTTCACTTTTGTTATGATGCATGAATATTCTCTTTAGACTTAAATTCAAATACGTGCTTTTTTTTCAAGTCCTGGAACAGTGTTTGAAGAAGATTAGAGTATTCTTTCTAGGCATCTTGAAAACAAGGAACCAAATCTCTGTGGCCCCTAATTAAATTTGATTTAAAAAGTGATAAAAGAGTTTAAAAGTGGGATCTGAATATATCCATAGAAAAATGAGTCTAGGGAAGAACTAGAGCCTATTTATATGCAGAAACTGTGGATCATTTGAAATTAAGAAAAGGAAACTAATTTCCTACCTTTTAATGGTTTTTTTTTTCCAACACGGACACATTTTATTGGTGAGATCCGAGCAAATCTTCAAAAAATTATTTCTCTCCTTCTCACACACACATCAGTCATACAATATTAATTTATAACCTTCATACAATTTACCTCGTCTAGAACCTCAATTAATATTTTACGCAAAATATTAATACAACTATTGATTTTTTTTCAATATTACTTTTTTTTATTCAAAACTTAAGTAATACTATATATGTTTTAAAAAAATTTCTCTGGTCTTATATTCATTCCCAAATTCAATTGTCATGAGATCTTGTTTTTTATTGATTAGTTATGATAATGAAATACATTGTATGTCAGCTTGTTAAAATTAGAATTGTAATTAAGAAAGGACGTCCGTAGGTAAGATTGGGATGTGGACACAATTAATTAATAATCTTAACCCACAAAAGTTACAATAATTTATTTTATTATTATTGTAGTTTAAACATGTAAAATTTATTTAGTGATCCATTTTATTTAGATTATTCTGGATGCATTTTATTGTAGTATTATTATTATTACTATTAGCACCGTGTCTTACTACCCGTTCGGGTTGTACGCACTTACGCTAATGTGTAATGGTAGGGTGATTGTGAGATGAAATGGAGGACCTACAGTTTAACGTGGGATCCGAACCACGGTGGAGGCCTGGCATTCCCCACATTCACAAGATGTCTTGTCAGAGGTGAAGGAAGGGTTTTGGTAATCAGATAAATCTGTGCCGGGACCGAGGATTGAACCCCGGATCCCCAGCACAGAAGTCCGACACCTTACCCCTAGACCGCCAGGTCACCTAACATTTTATTGTAATTTTCTTCAATCTTGTAGAGATTTTGAGCACACCCTTGCTGGGGTTAGATTAGTGTCATTATTATTATTAACATTGCATCATCCAGAAAACGTTCCCGAGCACAGTAAAAGGTCTCGAATGTTCTCAAATGTTAAAGAGCCGTCGTGCCACTGTCAGAGTTAGTAGAGCTAAAGGTGTTTTTTTCTCCTAGTTCCTCACATGACATTTTATCAAAATTGTTAAAACAATTATTTAAAAAAAAAACTCTCTTGTATTTAATACTTTAGGTAACGTATCCTTCCTAGTTTGTATATTTCTACGTTTATATTTGTAGGACCTCTGATCTGATGGAAATGTATTTTATAAATACAAAGTAGACCTATAAATCAAAGTTTGAGCCATTTGAACGCACACATAGTAGATAGTCAAACAGATAAAGTCACTAAATGCTAAAAGTGATTTGCATTACAATATTATTAGTGCCATATAATACATAAATTTCTGTTATAAAACTCGACATTTATCAATTTACGATCATCTCTGGGTCTTTCTATGCTTCGTATGCACGAAATAAATACCAAATTAAAATATAATTAATGTGGTGCAATTTGTAATTATAAATATATTAAAACTTCATGTCTGCTCTAGCACAACGTTTCCCAAATTTCTCGATTCACTAACCTCTTTCACAACCTTCTAAGTTTCACGAACCCCCTGATAAATATCTATTGCCACGTGCTTAATTTTATACATAATATTTTATTAAATCTAGTTATTAATTGTAATCAAAATTTTTAATACCTTTAAATTAACATATTATAGCTCCATTGGGCACTTTGGGATACCCTACCAAATATAATTAAATAATATTGAGACCACTTAAGTAAGAGTTTATATAACTATACATTTGTTTTAAAAATTAAAACTGAAATTAAATAAGCAAAGTATTGTAGTAACATTTTCTTATCTTTACTGTCACAACATTATCACATTTCACATGATTTTTAAAGTGGTAGTTTACTGGAAATTGCTGCAATGACATAACTGAAATAGCCTCCTTTAATCACAAAACTCCATGCCGATTTAAGTTTCAAAATAGTTAATAAGTTTTAACAGCTACGGTACTCACTTCTTCACATGACTTAGTGAGAAGGGTGAGCGCTTGCTTTGGATGGAACAGAGCTTTAAAGTCAACAACCACATACGATAAATAAAGTCTCAAATCACTTTCGTCATTGAGCCTGTTTCTGTATTTATTTTTTAAATAGTCATACGAAGAAAAATATTTCTCGCTCAAATATGTGGAAGAAAATTGTAACAAAGATGTATTAGTTTTGAAATAATGATGAAAGTGTCGTAAGAAAGCAATATTAATTTATATTAATTGAATTCAATATGAAAATTATTGGTATATTTTAATATAAAGTCTTTATATTCAAATATACCAATAATTTTCATATTGAATTCTATTAATATAAAAGATGTATTAGTTTTATTTTCTAGCACTGGGAACTCCTCCTTTACACTTAACCAGAATATAATTAATGACAAAGATTTATAGCTTTTGTTTAATTCAAAATCAGTGGAAATTTCAAGAAGCTGCTTTTTTTCATTCACGCTTAATGTGGAGGATTTCAAAACAGCTTTCTTTTCCAGAAGATTGCAAATCCAATTGTTATTATTGGAGATGGCTGGGGAATATTCTCTGAAGTTTTTTCCAAGTCCTTTCAAGTGTTCTATAACCATGTTCTTAAAATTTTCATCCAAAGAAAGTTTATTTTCTACTAAGTCGTGAAGGGTATCAAAGCACTCCGTTTGATTGATAACCAAACATTTTTCCCAAAAGTTATTTTTTTAACGACGACTTGATACGGCGTTGCACAATAAAAGCGTTAATACTTGACTCCTAAAGAGTTAGGTTTAACCTGTTCATTTTTGAAAAAATGTTATAAATAGGTCAAAGCCTGAAGCCACATTTGATCTTGCATGCACTTTGCTTTGTGAAAGGGATGGTTGGTAATAAAAACAAAAACTTCGAATTTAAGTTCAAACAATCTTGTAAGAGTTCTACCTCTTGATAATCACCTGACTTCAGTGTGAGACGATAAACAGTTGTAAATACATCCCATTTCCTCACAAATTGCTGCAAAAATCCACCATTACAGAAATATTTTGGTGAAACCCTTTGAAAATTTCACAAACCCCCGGATGGTCCGTGAACCATGATTTGGAAATCACTGCAGTCTAGCAGAACCATAAACATGTCTAATCAAGCTTATCAGTACGTGAGTTTCTTTTTTCCCATTTAATTCAATAATTCATATAAATTTAAAGGATTTTTTTAAATTATAGAATATATTAGTTTTTATAATGCCCATATATTTATAAAATAATATTAGAGGTAGGCCTATTTCCCTCATTTTCACTAAAACTCTATTCTTCGTATTTTCTTTAAATTTAACAGTCTTATTTGCTTTTTCATAGGATTTCTATTTTTAGATTTTACTATTTTAAACACGCTTAAGTAATACATTTTTCTTATTTTATTTTTAAAAGCAAGTTATTTTAATATATTGCCTGATCTGTATTGTAAAGCATTGCTTTCATTTTAGGTTTTTGACCCCGGAAATTAATGCACATTTTATTCTGTAATACCTTCAATATGCTATTTTAAACCACACAAACGTATGGGAGTAGATCCACAAGTCCTACAATGTGGCACAAAAAACGAGCATGTCCGTGTTGTTGAATGTATGAAACGTCAAAAGAAGACGGGCTTGTCCGGAGGACACTCGTCTATGTTCATGTTTGAGTCGCGCTTTGAAGGGACCTCACGGAAAGCTAATTAATGAGGTGTTATCGGGTCTGTGCTGGGAACAGAAAGAAGGGTAGCGGGCAGAGCTATAATTATCTCTGTGCGAGTGTGTGTCTGTGGAAAGAGAACAAAGAAATGGGGGGAGGGGAGAGGAGGGAGAGCAGTTTGTTGGCACTGAGCGTCGCGACGACTCGAGACACGACTGTTGGTTTGGCTGCAGGTTATTGTTAGCCTCAGGTGGAGTTCCCAGATTCCGCACAATACAAGGTTAGATCGTGAAGCTTTTGCCCCTTCCCTTTGGTCACACCACCCATTCCACCAAATTATGATATGTAATGACGCTCGCTTGGAATCATTAGCAGTGAGGTTTTTTCATGCTCTATCTTACTATACGTCCAGGCTATCCGCATGATGACAGTCACCAGTATGGTTTAGTATGTTATATGTTAAGCTGAATTTGGTTGGAGGAATATTGGCAAGCCATTTAGGAAAACACATCTCATTAGCACTGAATGGGATTCGAACCCCAACCTTACCTTCACCACTATGTTTAAAACAATTTATTTTCTATCTTTATATACATAATCATATGCTACTGTGAATGTGCTGAGTTTGTAAAGTCAACGGTGATTCTACAAAGCCACTGGTTCACTTGGGTAATGTAAAAAGTCTTTACTACTCCACAAACTCACCAAACAGTTTATAAAATCACCGGTGAGCTTACAAAATTATCATCAACCACTAATAAATGTTAATAAATAACGTCGAGATAAGGTTTGGTTAGGTTAGGTTAGTTTAGGCAAGTTAAGTTGGTTTATACAAGCTTAGACTAGTTTATTTAAGCGTAGGTTAGGTTAGACTAGATTAGTTTAGGTTAGTTTGGATTTATGTTCTATATTTTTATCTACATATACTTGGAATTTTATAAAATCACCGGGATACTCGTAGATAATACAGTTATGTTTCATACTTTCACCAAAATGCACTGGAAAATTTATAAAATCATTAGTAAATTTAAATAAATCCTAATATTTGTTAAATAAACCATCACTTTCGGTAATTCCATACATTCACTGGCTATCTTACCAAATAACAAATTCAGCACATTCATAGTAACATATACACTACTGGGCTAGGGGTGAGGAAGGTTGAATTTAGAGGAAATACATACAAATTTTCGTATAGGGAGAGTGTACTGTAGATAGCTTAGGACAAACTACCTTAAGTACACCTGATCGATATTTGAACCATTATCACTCTATCAGGAACGTGATCGAGTAGAGTGAATCGCAAAATGACCTTAATGCGAGTAGAGAGAAGAGTGACTCGCAAAATGAGCTTAATGTGAGTAGGGAGAATAGTGACTCGCAAAATGACCTTAATGCGAGTAGAGAGAAAAGTTTTGAGAGGAACAAAAAGGGATATTTACACTGCTAGTCAAAGGATACCCAGATGGGAGCTATTTTAAAAATATAACGTAGCACAAACGAATTACCAAAAATATGGTAAACATAATTTTACAAACATTAATACAATAACTAGTAGCCCAAGTACTAATCATTTATTTTAAAACTCTAAAAATGATAACTTTATATACTCACTTGGCTAATATATTTAACAAGAAAATCGTGTTGAGCTCGACTGCTGAAGACGAGGAGATCGAGGTTCGAATCTCGGTCGGGTGAAGTGGGAGGGTTTTTTCCTAAATGGTTTTCCACTCTCCCTCCACGCAAATGCGAGTTCACTTCCTCTAATTCAACCTTCCCAATTCCTAATCCATTAGCGTGATTAGTACTTAAAGCGTATAACCCGAACAGGTAGTAAGACCAGGTGCTAAATATTATTATTATTATTATTATTATTATTAACAAGAGAAGGGTTTGGTATTAAATTCTCACGCTAAATTCTAGACGAATAAAGAGCAAAAGCAAGATATACTAAGACATAAAACAATCAGAGAAGTTGATATAATGTCTCAGGCTGGCAAACTTATCCTTCCTCGTATGAATTCTTATCCAATTTATAGGACCAGTTTTTATTGCGTTTGCAGAAATTCCCCAAAAAATATATTTAATTCATTTGACTCTTTATCATTATTAGTAAAACAGTGATAAAAAGTTAATTTGTATAATATATGTTCAGACCCGAAACCATTTACAAATGAATATTATAACACTCAGCACGTTAAAAAGGGAATTTGAGCATCTCTAAAATTTCAACTTACGACAGTCAATAAATATTCCACTCATCTCAAATGTTTTGAAACCATTAGCTTTCCACCTGTTCTAACGTCTGACAGTTTTATTAATGCTTCATTCTCAGATTGTTTTAATACAACAGATTGTTCTGTAATTAGTTGTGTATGGTTACAAAGGTTCTACCTTCAGAAATAGAACTCAGAATACCTGGATGACACTGATGTATCTGGAAGCATTAAGGCGATAATTTCTTGTAGTGGAGATCAAAAGGATTGTTCGTATTAAGTTTACTTTGTTACAATTCATTGCTCTTCTCTATGAGGTGAGCCAGGTTAATGGATATTGAGGTATATTGAATTTGGCAGGTCGTCCACTTTCTATTTCAATGAGCACAATTTTACGTTATCATACACACCTATCCGAATACGATAACTTAGAGTCAACATAGACATGTTTGATTTTCCACAAAAACTAAAACTTGGCCCAATACATTGAAATAGTCATCATGTATTTATTTCGTGTTATGGCATTTCACTTGCGTTCAACTGTTGTGTCCAGGTATAGTTTTTTCAACTATATTCTATTGAATAAAATTTGACTAAAATAATTGGTATTATCTGGTCTTAGATATTTTTACTGCATATTGACTGATATTAAAAAGTAAATGAATTGTCTATAATTTAATCTTGCTTTATTGTCTAAATCTCTTATGTTCCCTTTTATTGCGATCAAACTAGATAACTAGTTGATGTTATACTATTCAATCGTATTGGTAAACTCTTAAATAATGAGAATTTTTCATTATAATAATTCTTATACAAAAATAAAACCTCATATAAATATAAAAATGTATTATTTGAAACATTTTTCCCGTTTAGTTTAAATACATTCAAATTTCCTGTCTGAAGTAAGTTTAAATTTATATTTCTCTCAGCCGACAACGGTATTCACACGGTCAAACGCGTTACTCTTGTATTAGACTTCATGCTTGGTGATAGATATATCATGTTCGAATCTCGGTTGGGGTTTACTGGTGTTTTTTACCTCCAAAAGTTTCTCACTCTTCCTCCACTAGAATGCTGTAACATTTTTTCTGAAGTTCTACTCCTGTAATCTATATTTCCTCAGCGTAATTAATGTACGCGTATAGCTCAAATATCCACTAAGACGTGCAAAAGGGGGGGGGGGGGGGAGAGATAAATTTAAATTCTTTGATATTCTACTTTTACAGTATAAAGACCAAGAAGTTAAATACAATGATAGGCTTGTGTCTCGAGCTTTGACGTCAACACTATACCAGATATCACCGCAGAGGAAACTGCATGGTTACTATCGATAAACAGCTTTGTCATTCTTTAGTTTTATTCTGGTCAACCTCAAATACAAGACAAGTCTCGAACCGCTGGTCAGTCGAGGCTGCCAGTAGCTCCTTTTTTACCCAAACACACCACCTTCTGACATAACTGAGAGCGAGGATATTTGGCAACGGCTAACTGAAAGAGAGTAAAGATAAAAATGTTCTCCATAAGACCTGCAATTCCTTCAGCAATGATATTGGGTCTAACATATCACTATATTCGAGTGTATATATGTGGCTCTCTGTGTCATCATCCCACAGAACATCCGTATGATTCCAAATATAACATGCGTCGTGTCCAACCCAACATCACAGAACAAAGGTGACGCCGAGAAAGACAAAAATATATTACGACGTATTTTCCATTATACGCTTGGCTTCTCTCAAGACGTGTGTGTACAGGGCCAGTCACAAAAAGTGGCTGGCTTACACCAGGGTTTAAACGGAACGGGTCGTTACTTTGGATACGTTTATGACGGCATGTTTCATTATTTTATCTCATTGAACATCTTTAGTATAAGCTTAATATGAGGAAAAATTTTAGCATCACTTTTTATGAATATAATAATAATAATAATATTTAGCACCGCGTCTTACTACCCGTTCGGGTTATACGCTTTAAGTACTAATTACGATAATGGATTTAGGAACTGGGAAGGTTGAATTAGAGGAAGTGAACCCACATTTGCGTGGAGGAAGAGTGGAAAACCATTTAGGAAAAGCCACCCCAGTTCACCTGACCGAGATTCGAACCTCGATATCCCCGTCCTCAGTAGTAGAGCTCAACACGTCAAGCGCGTTAGCCAACTACGCCACCGAGGCGGGTGCACTTTTTATGGATCTTGGACATGAACTCTGAGGGAAAAGGAAAGAATACTTTGGAAAGATTTTGAATGTGCTACTTGAAGAAAATATACTGGCTAAAGTGTATGGATCAGATGACTATATAATTAACAAGTTCTAAGAATACTCATTGAAAAGAGAACCACTATGCAAGTGATTCCACGAAGAAAGGACAATAATTGTATGGGCTACTATATGAGACTAAATGTCTGATTTAACTGTATCATAGAAGGCAACTTAGAGAGCAGGCAGACGTCAAATGATAGTGATAGATGACTTCAAAAAAGGAAATAAGAATATGTTTCAGGATTAAAAACTAAGAATGGGTGCTCCAGTACTCGTAGTATATGCTAGAGGACTCTTCTTGAACAAGTCAACAGACCTGTTCAAAAATAGACCACTTGTGCTTGCTTGAATACATTAAAGTAGATCTAGTAACTCTTCTTGAGGTCTTCCTTTGGAAATTAGACTGTATGTATAAAGACCCCCCTCCCCAGAAGGGATCATCAAATTTCAGGCAGGCTTCCCCCACCCCCATTTATAAGCCCTGAATGTCATAGTTTTTCCAATGTGTAGATCATTTTGTTAGCAAGAAGGCTATTTCTTATATTTTTCGTTTAACACTCGTGCTATTGATGATTTTTTCTAAAATGGAAGAAAATAGAGGAGGAGTAACTAAGTTTAAATATAATCTATCTATCCTGAAAGTGAAGTAGGAGAAACACGTGTAGTAAGCCTCCACTTTCCCGTATCGCCTCAGCACAGGACTTGTATCAACAATATTTTTATATCATTAGTTTGTAAAACAAGGAATAGTGTTTTAATTTATGATACTATCATTTTACATCAGTTTTTGGGTTCACGTACTAATAGGAAAACATACTGTGCACACACCATTTAAATTAATCATTTCAATACAAGAAAATTATATCTGTCTTACATTTTAGACATTTATAACATAATTAGTTGTTTTATGCTGGTATATTTGAACGTATAAACGTATTTGTGTATTTTTAGGTAATTTATAATTTATTTGTACTTATTTTTGTTTTCAGAACTGTCAATACTTGTTATCTTCTAAATTGCAATAGAAATTATACTATTATAGACTGAAATAAGGTTTTCATATAAATATTAAGCTTTTGTTACTAGTGATATACAGGATGAAGTTTTCTTTAAGCTTTTATACTTTAATATTAACCAACAAGAATTTATAAGTAAAAATTATATTTCTCAAAAGTGAGAGAGAATTATTTTTAAATTAAAAATAAACATACTTAAAGGCTACGTAAATAACATAATTAGTTTATTTTGTAAAGATTTACAAACACCTATACTTTGTCCTGTCTTAACTTTTTTTAGATTCTTTTTAAACAATTTCTCATTTAAAGAGAACGTATTATTATCATGAACATCTTTTAACCGCAAGATTTTAATGAATATTTACCTTTAATGTATCCTTGAACATACCAAATTTGGGTTTTACCATTAGGTCTGTCCCCATTGTCCGTCTCTTTCTGTATCTGTTCCTGGCCACAGATCTGAAACAGTTTGATTAGACGGGCTATTTTTTCAAATTTATATTTAGATACATGGTTTTTCTTTGGGAATATTTTTTTATTTAATCCTATTCCTTAAATTAAAGAATAGCTTACTAACGAGATTTTTAGAAATTCAAAATTTTTCAAAAATGGATCCAACGATTTAGTTTAAAATGGGTATCTGGTAAGTTTTTATAATATACATAGTAAAATAGATTTTTTTCTTAAAAAGGTTTTATAGTTGTGTACTGCTGATTTTTGAAAAATTAGAATTATTTGAGAATAGCTCAAACGATTATCATATAATTGATATCTTGTGTATATTTTACATGAGAAAATTGTATGTTTATTTTTCTAGGGTTAAATAATTTTAAAGTAGTTTTCTTAGATTCATTTAAAAAAATTTGAAATATTTAATATCCCTGAAGATTTAGTCAAAAATATATATCTTGGAATTTTTTTTCATAATAAATAGGTAGGTATATATATAATATTTTTATTTTTACAAATAAAAAATAATTTGAGTTTAGTTCACAAATAAATTATTTTTGAAAATTTTACATTTATTTAGAATGTATACATAAAGAGTGTTTTTTGTGATTAACCAGATTATGTGTTTGTTTTAACGATTAAAAATTACTTATAGTAGTTTAGTTAAATCCTATTTTTGAAAAATTTGTTCAAAACTATAAGTCACTATATTAGAAATTTTGTGGGATTGTGTCGTGTCATTTATTTTATAATATTATAGTACTTAGTATAATATAAAAAACTAGGTTAAAAATTAATCGATAAAGCAATCGCTAAAAGTATTAAAATTTTCTCTTCGTGTAGGGCGTGGTATTATTATAAACTTTTTTTATTACTGTTCATTTATAAATAATCCATTAAAATGAAATAATATATTTTTTAAATATGGGTCTGACAGGGAATCGAACTTAGTTTGTGTTTAAAATGCATACATATATTTATACACGTGGAGGTTGTATACGCTACTTTTAAACAACATATTAGTACTGCCCACAATTTAGAAATCAACTCAATGAATTTCCATAGAAATAATCTTATCTGACAAAACCACCTAATCCTATATTATTTTTAATATTTTAAGATAACTCCTGGCATTGGACGACGGCTTGTAACTATTATTGAGCACCCGACTACGGATACGTGCAAAGGAGGACACCTTTGGTTCCAATCATGGGTGCCGCGACTGTTGGACGCAACACCTGTTAAACGCTGTCTCGGAAGCAAACTTTATTCCTTTTGGCAGGTTTATAAAAGCGACCGCGCGCGGATCCTTTGCTATCATTACAGACCGGTGCTTTGTTGTGTGAGAGGTGGGACGTTGCCAATTTTTACTTGAGAAGAGGAACGCATGTGTATGTGGTTGGACGGGCAAAGGGGGAAACTAAGTTGTCGATTTTTAGCGCACTTTTCACTCTTTCGCTAACTAAGAACACTATTGTTGACCAAAAAAAAAGTAACTATATCTAACAATTTTGTTAATAAACTCTTTAATCAACGAAGTAGGGATTAAATGAGTAGTTAAGAGGAAGTGCATCAACGTTCTCCTATAGGGAGATGGTAAAATCACAATAATTATAAGTCAGATTTAGAAAACCATCCTAAATGCACCCAAATGAAAGTCAAGTACAAGTAACATGGCATTTTGAGCCGCGTGACAACTGTTTGAGCAAATATTTGTTCTAAAATTTAGAGGTACCTTATATGTCAATTATATTACAGTGTATATTATATGTTTGGAAAATATATTATTTTTTATAATTGACATAAATTAAAATCAATATTATGTTATACTGTAACCATTTACTTGGTAATTATATTTAATCTGTATGTTTCCTAAACGATGTTAAGTTTTCATTTTATCGTTAAACACCATGTTTATTAACGAAAAACAAAGTTAAATTTAGGGTCAAAAATACATAATTTAATATGAAATTTCCCAAACGTAAACTGTTACTAAACAATATTGTTAGTCTTCCTGTGGTAGTCATATGGTGATAAACAAACGCTAAGGAATCTTTATATTATTATATTAATCAGGCCAGTCCCAAAAATTATATTGAGGAAGTTTAAATATTGGCTGTAAATTTAATAAAGTGTGTGAATGGTTTTAGTTAAGGCGAACACATTATTGTAATAAATTAATTATAGGCTATGTTCTCCGCATTCATTATTCTCATGTGGAGCTCAAGCAATGACTAATCGTAATAGGTAGGCTACATTTACATTTATATCTTAAAGCCTCTACGAACCAAATAAGTCTAAAAACTAAACGTAACGGTCCATCGCAAATAATTTTTATTTTATTTCACAATAGAGACCTATACTAAAAATTCGTAATATTTGTAAAACTAGATAATATACATTGTTGCAGAACCACACTACAAAATATAAATAATATACATTGTTACAAAAACATTAAGAAAAGAGGATCAATTTTTTTCACCAAAGAATATAACTATCAATTTCACATTTTCAAAGATTTCCACAAAAAATATGTATATTTCCCAGAAGCTCAGGAACTATATACAGAGTGATTCGTGATTGTAAACAATAAAGTGGTGCAATAGAATATACTCTGAAAAATAAACTAAAAGTCTCATAATAACATATTGATGGGACCCCTTCTTTATCGAGAGGCTGACAAAGACTGCCATAATGTCGTAGAGTTTTTTACAGACCTGGGTAGTGGAACATTGCACGTTCATAGGGGATGTTAAAATACTCCCCCATTGCAATCACAACACAGTTCAGCCCTCTTGCACCACTCATGTTGTGTTCGTTGGAACATGGGTGGCATATCCCGGATTGTATTTCCAGCAACCACAATTGCATTTCACAGATGTTCTCTCAATTTGTGCCATTGGGAGTACACAATTCCCTTCATATGGTCCCACAACTAGAAGTCACAAGGTGTGAGATCGGGAGATAGCGCTGGAAATTCAACAGGTCTGTTACATCCAATACATCGCCTGGGATAGTATTTGTCCAAATGGCTTCTCACTGCATGGTCGTAATGTGTAGGGGCTCCATTCTGAAGCAGCCACATGTTCAACCCCATTGTCAGCGTAACGTCCTCGAATAGTTGGGATGGGGGGCGGGGGGAGGGGGAAACGGTCTGCAGAAAGCTTAAATAGTTTTCACCTAGTAATCGTGTGGGCATTTTTTACGGCCCAAGTAGAATTTCACCCAAAACTCCCGCCAAACTTTGATGGAAAATTGATATTGTGAGTAGATCTCTAGGATGTCATTTGGATTTGTGTCGGATGATTGCGGAGATTGACACTGCCATTTCTGGTAAATGTTGCTTCATCCATTGCCAGTACTCTGCTGAGGATTTGTGGTGTGATAGTGCAGCAGTCAATCGTAGAATTTCTTAGGGCGTTTGAAATCGAGAACTTAATTCAACTCCTGCACTGGCTGCAAATGAAAGGGGAACAGTAATGGGTTATTTACGGTTCTCCTCATGAACATCTGCGACAGGTGATGACATGTGGCTAATAACCGTATACTTGTATCCAATGAGTGTTCAACAGAATGCATTTCCACTTCAAACGTCGGGGCCTACCGGTATTGACCAACATAGGTGAAAAGTGACCAGTCTTCCTAAGGTTACGATTCAGTGCCACAAATGTCCTTGGATTTGGGTGTCCTCGGACCGGAGTAACAACGGTGGAATTCTGTCGATCCTCACCGTAAATCAGAATCTTATCGGTCATATCCTAGTTTGTGTTTTGGTCCTTCATCTTCTTGGTCACTTTCAATCACAGCAAATAACCGAGTGCAACGTTCCATGTCTCCAGCACGCCAAATGACACGTGTGCAATGCTACCCCGAAATGTTGCCATATCTCGATAACGAAGCTGATCCGGCAATATGTTGTTATGAGACTTTTTAGATTCTTTTTTACGGTAGAATCCACTGCAACAATTTATTGTTTACGATTACGAATGGCCTTGTATAAGTTTTAAAAAATATATAGGGCCTGTTTAAAATTAAATATTTTTATTTTTAATAGCTTACTGGAACTTTACGATGACAAGCTATTTCGTATCTCAATTAGTTGAGGATATATGATCAAAATTGGATGTTTCTGCTTATGTAAATTAACCACAAAGTCATTTAAATGGGACGATGAGAATTGCTATTTTGTTTGTAATATCTAGATAAAAATATTAACCAAAATTTTCAGAGTGGGCTTGGAGAAAATCGATTTATTCTCTTTTTGTCCCTCAGTAAACTACTATTAATTTTAAAATTGGATATCTAATCCCAAAAATGCATCAGTGGAACTTTATGAAAACCTTATATGTCAATCAAGTTTTAGCCACATTGGTAAAATGGTTTCGGATCTAGGCCGAGATACGGACACATGGAAGCGCGAGAACCACTTTTTCTGCTTTAGGTGGTCAGGAAACGTTGACATTTATCAAAATCTCAAGTTCAACTTTTTTCACTATTACAATACGTCTCTCTCCAAGGGGTTTAAAGAAAGTAGCAAGTTATTTTTCGCGAAGGTTTTTGTTTTATATTTTATAAGAAAAATATGTAACCAATCTATTTCGAATTTTGCTCTATCATCCCTTTCCAAGCCCACTTTTTTCTTTTTAAAAACTCATTAAGTTATATGCTTCAAAACGTTACCTTATTCTTTGATAATATTTATGTGTAATATAAACAAATACAATTGGATTTTTACAATTGCAACTAGTTTTTAAATCATGTTGTAACTTAATAGTATATTTTTTGAAAAGAAAATGTTAGATCGTTGAATTTTTTATTAGTTATTTTGCACCATCAAACAACACCGTTAATCAAATTGAAAACATTATATAAGTTTGTAATAGTAATAATATTAATTATTATTATTAAGTTTTAAAGGCATGTCGATAAAAATGCTGCTATCTTCCCCACTTTTAATCATCCAATAAGAAAACAAATTTCAAAGATTAAACGGATGGAAGTGAATTCAGTAGGATCCTCTTTAACATTTCACCCTTGACTATATTAATGAGTCTGAATATGCAAACAACTTGCCAACAACTCTGTAATACACATTATAAAGCGATTACATGAGCGCTTCTAAGAGGGTTTAATTTTATATAGTCTCAAAACGATTTATCGTATGAACGCTTAACTACGCGATTTGTGAGTTTCTAGGGGCCAAAAATACATTTTAAATCAATTATGTTGTTTTAAAACTAGATTTTACTAAAGTAGTGTCCCAAATATATTCATGCTGAAAAGTAACAAGTAAATCATGCATACAATTTATAAATATAATATAACAGTTTATCAGAAATGTTCTTGATTAAATTTTTTGTGTGTAGTATATTTTTATCACCATTTGGCTACACAGTATATTTATCCTAATTAGTATTATCTGGAAGTGACTCTAGCTCTCTCATAAACAAGATTAGCATTACTTTATGTGAAGTGTCTTAGGATATGGAGGTAGGTGCATCTTGGATCTGGACACATCAGTTGGTAGGGTGACCTGTGGTCTGGTGGTATATGGGTAAGGTGTCGGACTTCTGTGCTGGGGTCAGGGTTCAATCCTTGGTTCTGGCACAAATTTATCTGATTACCAAAACCTTCCTTCACCTCTGACAAGATTTGTATTAATCACAACTTGTGAATGCGGGGAATAACAGGCCTCCACCGTGGTTCGGATCCCACGTTAAACTGTAGTTCCTCCATTTCATCTCACAATCACCCTACATTACACATTAGCATAAATGCGTATAACCAGAACGGGTAGTAACACGCGGTGCTAATAATAATAATAATAATAATAATAATAAAAATAATAATAATAATAATAATAATCATCATTTGGTAATATCCAGGCCCTAGGGTACAAACATCTTTTCTAGACATTTTTTAAAATAAGATATATAATATTTTAAAAACTATTTGTATTAACTTACACACATAGCTAGTACACTCAAACAAAGGGAGACAGTAAATAGGTCTGTTCTCATTTAAGATCTCATATCACTGCCACAACTACTGCGGTTTCTTGCACTCTTCATTTGACCAGTGCACACGAATTGTAGATAAATTAATCCCTACTCTGCAATCCTCCTCCAGAACATTACAGTCATTACTGTTTCCCGCCTGTGTCTGGGTCAGTTTTTTATTCAAGCCATATATTTTACACTACCGGATTGATAACCCTGCCATAGCTTCATATGTTTTATAATCTAACTTATATTATTATTATTATTATTATTATGCACCGCGTCTTACTACCCATTCGGGTTATACGCACTTACGCTAATGTGTAATAATAGGGTGATTGTGAGATGAAATGAAGGACCTACAGTTTAACGTGGAATCCAAACCACGGTGGAGGCCTGGCACTCCCCACATTCACAAGATGTATAACTTAATACTAGGACAAACACAACATCCATCCGGCGGTTAATTCATCACTGTGAAAGGGTAAACCCACATTTTACCAATGATAATTTTTTCGGCCATGCCGGGAATTGAGCCTGGGACCCTTAGCTCAGTATACAGACATACTACTGACTGAGCTAAGATATTGGATCCTTCCACTTTAACTGCGGAATAAAAATTACAAGTCAAGTATTGGGTCCTAACCTTACTGCAGTGTGAAAAAAGTAGCCAAACAAGTTGTGTTATTGTACATTTTTGTTTCTACAGGCATCTATTACATTTTCTATAAATTATGATACATTTATGTCGTGTTTATATAAACACAAGAATATGACCTATAAAAATAAAACTACTACCAAACTAAAACACAATAGAACTAAACTTATAAGCTACACTAAAGTTAAGCAAATATATTGTACGTTTATTTTCAGTTAAATTATTATTATAAGTTTTATATTTTTATATTAATATGATATTGTGTTAGGTTAGGTTAAGTAAGGTTAAGAAACTTAAGAAACCGTTTAAATCTGAGATACTATACTCTTGTAAAATGACCATTCATTTTCGTTATAAAAAAAAGTAAATAGATGTATTATTAAAAACTTACCAAGCTACTTGACTGCAACGCTGTACAGCATGAACACTTAAAAAAAACTGTCACGAACAGCTCTGAGTGATTACTGCTTTAAATATGTTATCGTATCCAAGATAAATGTGTAACTGAAATAAATTTGCAGTTAAATGTTCTAAGTCTGACCTTGGCCCAACTAAGAATATTAGGATTTACTTGACATTTTTCTGTTGTTGGGTAAATATAAGCTATTTATTAACATATATATTTTATTCTGTGTTCCGAGTGAACCCCATTTGACGACATAGAAATTAGGATAAGTTATATAGATTTTAATTTTAAGATAATTAAATTTTGTTGTTTTTTAAAATGTGGTAGGTCGTTTACACTAATTTCAAATTCCATTTTTAAGTTATTTTTTTAATATTAAATTTATTTTAAAAATCGCAAAAATATGCAAACAATTATTTAAAAATTAAAAAAACTACTAACAGATCCAAATTTCACTTGTTGTCAAGTGATGAATGCAGAAAACCTCGCACGTCGATGTGATTTCTGGTTTAAGCGTAGTATTTTGTCTAATATCCCGATTAATGGACTGTTAGATAATCTCTTAAGGACTTCAAATGTTTAGCGATCCCAAAGGAGGTATATTAATATTTGTCTGCAACGTAGTTTTGTTTAGAAATTGACTAGACTTAATATTACACTGAGATTGGAGTTCGAATCCAAGTGGGGTGTACTGAGCGTTGTTTTAATACATGGTGTCTCTCTCTCTCTCTCAGTCCACGCAAACGTGGGCACACTTCCTATAAATTCAACCTTCCTCATATCTCTGTAGAGTACACACGCGTATAGCCCGAACAAGCAGTGAGACGCGATTACAAAACAAACTTTTTTATCAACAGATCGATTGGGATGCCCCCCCTCCCCCTGTGATCTACAACCCGTCCGGACTATACGCATTTTAAAAGTTCATATTTGTTGTTATTGTTAAATTGTAGTTTAATTCAAATGACTACCACGCGTGCCGCCTAGCCCCAGAAATACACTCATTTCCTCTTTGTTGGTGCGGGCCCTGTCGAAGTGATAGCCCCACGCTTGCATTGTGATCGGATTCCCCTCCAAACAAATGTTTTTGTTGTAGCTATTGTCGGCTGGTGCCAGCAGAACACGATATATGTGACGGAGCAAATGGTGGATACCGCAAGCTTCCAAGTCCATCAGTTTGACGCCGACGGCTCAATAAAGCTCGCAATAAACCAGAGAAACAACTCTGTCAGGAGTGCCTCCCTCCTCCCCTCTTCTTCACTTCACCCCCTGAGTTATGACGGGGGGGCTCTACACTGGGGGGCGTTGACCTCGGGCGATGGAGGGTCGATTGATAACCCTTTTAGTCAAGAACTCTTCTTCTCGGGGAAGTCAACAAGTTTAGTTTAGGTAAGATATGTTCAAGAGGTATTCAGCTCAAATCAATACTAACGGAGGGAATTTTTCAACAATGTGAATTCCTGTCTTATCTATAGACAACTATTGGTGCAATTATTTATATGTTATCATTAATATTTTGTTTTATTAGGTTATTTAGCAGATATAACTTCAATAATCACTAGCGCATAGAACACATTTTTTAAAGTAAGCACATTTTGGGTGAAGTGAATTTATTAATTTGCTCGTCGTACAAAGAACCTTTCTTTATAATGCATAAACATTATTAAAATGCCTATTAATATGTGTAATCGTACCCAGTATACAGTTTAAACCCCTTTATGAATATTAAAAAAGATAATCACATAGTTTATACTAATAATGGTACCAAAAATGTCAGATCTTTTAAAAATTGAATAATGTTAAGGTGTGTTCAGAACCAAATTAAATTAGATAATAGGCTTAGGTTCAACCCGTATTAGAACAGTTTAAAATAATTAATTAAAGATGTTCAAAGATGTTGAAAAATGCTCAATGGCAATAAATTCAATATAAACAAACTTCGGCATACATGACTAATAGCCTACTATTCTAGTAGAATATCAGTAATATAAATAATATGACTGTGTTCTTCAGTTCAAGTTAACCGGGCCAAGTGTGCAGCATTAAAAAAAAGTTGAATAATCATTTTTGGTTCTCACAATGGTAAATCTACATTTTGAATGGTAATAAATTTAATCTTAATCACTCAATTTGACTACACTATTAGTAAATAGCTATAATATAAATGTATATATATATATATATATATAATATATATCATATATTATATATACATATATATATATAAATATATATACTATATTATATATATAATATAAATGTATATATAATATTAATATAAATGTATATATAATATTAATATAAGTGTATATATAATATATATAATATAAATGTATATATAATATATATATAATATAAATGTATATATAATATTAATATAAATGTATATATATAATATATATAATATAAATGTATATATAATATTAATATAAATGTATATATATTATACATATTTAACCTGCAATTAATGTGTTGAATTATTATTATTATTAGCACCGCGTCTTACTACCCGTTCGGGTTATACGCATTTACGCTAATGTGTAATAGTAGGGTGATTGTGAGATGAAATGGAGGACCTACAGTTTAACGTGGAATCCGAACCACGGTGGAGGCCTGGCATTCCACACATTCACAAGTTGTGATTAATACACGTCTTGTCAGAGGTGAAGGAAGGGTTTGGCAATCATATAAATCTGTGTCTGGACCGAGTATTGAACCCAGGATCCCCAGCACAGAAGTCTGACACCTTACTCTTAGACCGCCAGGTCACTATAATGTGTTTCAAAAAGGAAAATTAAAATAATTGTTATTCAAAAGGTTTCTGACACCAAATTAAAGGAATGGTTAAACTTATTAAAGATATGTTGTAATAATAATCAAACTAAAATTTATAGTAAAAAAAATAATTTAGATATATTGCTTACAAAGGCATTGCAAGGTAGGTCCAAATTCTAAAAGATAATTTCATTATTTTGTGAATTTTGTTAAAAAATTTTAGTACCTCATTGTCCTATTACAGTCGCAAAATTCGTTACTGTTTGATTACAAACTTATAAAATTTAATCCTAATAACATAGGTCTAGTATATGATTGGGCCAACAACATTGTTAAATTATTCAGACGTTTTTGTTAGCCTTTACTTTTAGATAACCCAGGTAGATAAAATAATCAACCAAATTAAGTCATAGTTAAGTACAACCCATTCCAGGTCTTGTTAAAACCATTCGTGTTAATTTACGTTATCGTTATACCAAGTATATTAAATACTTATTTGTTTCGTTTACACTTTGTCCTAAAATATAATTTACTAATATAATATTACTGTTATGTGAATAAAGCTCTGTTCAATAATACGGATCTGCTAAAAACATGAAAGTTTTTATGAACCCACTGAGATAATTTCAGTTCATAATCTATTGATTTAATTAAAATAAAATTAAAATAATATTAATAATGATTTATGCCATGTGTGTTCTAACTTTATAATTTTATCCTAAACAAGTCTTCAAAACATTTAATTAAAAAGTATAAATTAAGTTGCTTCTAAATATTTATCTTGTATTTTGTTTTGGTTGGTCAGAATTAGGTGACCGAATATGGGAGATAAATACACCCTTTAAAAAATCTAGTGCAGTTTGTACCCTTATAGGGATGACAGTATTAGGAAAAAACGCACAAAACGAGGGTGAATTTCCTCTTTTGCTAAATTATCTATAGGTTGTATCGTTTCCACACAAGCCATTTCGGTTTTTAACGGTACATAATTTAACTCCATCAATATTGCGTTAGTGCAACATTTAAACGCGCCACTGCGTTAATGCGTTCTAAATCTTGGTTTAATATCGGCATAATATCGTCGCAAAGTAATAGTTGATGCGATGAGGAAAATAGTACCATGCGTATCATCATCGGGTCGTGGGGGGTGTTATTATATCTGATAAATACGTTACGCTCACGTTCATTGTCAACTTGAATACAAAACGATGCTTTGCCACTCTTTGTGTGACTTACATGTTGGAGGGGGAGTTGATATAATGCGCTTAAAACGAATGTTCGTAACAATGGCCCGGTTTTTAATGCGGGGTGTATCACCCCAGTCGCCTCATGTGTTGACATTAGTTGTAATGTTTCGCCCATAAATTGTGTGAACGCACGTTCGGTGTAATTGTTGTGATGGGTTTTCCCGCGGTACTAGATTCGTGGTAAGGATAACGGGGCAGGGGTTGTGTTTTTTTTGGGGGGGGGGGGGAGGTAGCGGGATGTTGAGCGGCTAGACGGGTTCGGAGAACGATGCGCAGTTAATCTCCACCTGATTGTTTTATGAATAAATACCTGGGTCGACATGTTACGTCCCCTCTGCTTTTAATTAGTACTTTGCCGGGCCGACCTCGCTGGCTCTGTCAGTAATTACAGACTGGCAGGCGAAGACGAAAGCCATTTGTTTCACGTTCTACACCCAAATTGCTTTTGCGTCTGAATGCATTCGGAATATTGAGGACACTGCGTACACTAGTGGAGTGAATTTAGTATTAATTATTTGTATGGTATTATTAAAACATGTGCTAATATCTTATAAATAAATGATACGACAAAATCGCGCATGCTTTCTCATAAAGTTAATTATAATTTGTGACGAATTAAAATTAATCATTAGTAAACTACCCTTAACTTTAGTACTAGAATAAAATTAATGAGGTATGACTATAGTAGTCAAATATAAAATTAATTTTAAAAACCAATATTGTACATCTGTATCGTATAATACTGTATACTAAAGAGTGTAATGAGGTGGACTGGAGCTCAAGATAGGGATATTATGTAATGAGGCGAACTGGAGAGAGCTGTCTCAAGATAGGGATAGGGTGTAGTGGGGGAACTGAGTAGAACTAGCTAGAGATACGGTGTAATGTGGTGGACTGGATAGAACTAACTCAAGATAGGGATAGGGTGTAATAAGGTAGACTGTATTGAACTAGCTTAAGATAGAGATATTATGTATTGAGGTGGACTGGATAGAACTAGTTCAAGATAGGGATAGGATGTAGTGAGGGGAACTGAGTAGAACTAGCTAGGGATAGGCTATAATGAGGTGAACTTTATTGAACTAGCTCAAGATAGGGATTAGGTGTCATGAGGTAGACTGTACTGGACTCGCTCAAGATAGGGGTAGGTGTTGTACTTTTGTAAATTTGGCAATACAATTTCGAGTTTGTAATGCAATAAAGTAGTTAACTCAATTATCCCCTCCACATTTTATTTGTATTGAACTTTTTTTTTTTTTTTACTTACAGGAACACTAATCTAAAAACCTCTCGGAAGTTGATTTTCTTTATTTAATTTTAAGTAACGAAATAAATTAATTCAAAGATATTGAAAACACCACGCTGGCATTGAGATGACCAATAAGAGAGTGTTCCAAACTTTCGGTCATCGACCGCCACTCCGAAAGGATTTATCGTCGGTACTTCTATAGAACTACCCCTCGGTAATAGTCGAGTGAGATTGTGGAAGAGATCTGGAATATGTTACCAAGTTTACTCGACGGACCCCCTGCTGTCTTGCCTTGCGTGGAGACCAAATTGGAAAATCCCGCGACTAATCTTCTATCTCCCACATACTGCATGCGGCGGGGAGTCCCGATAACACGTCTTCGCCAGCCACCCCCTTCAGATAGGCAGCCACGCCTCCACACAGCTATTGTCTCTCACCTGCTAGAGAGGGCTCACTAGGGTATGAATAAACAACGTGCGATAAGAAACTGTTTCTAGACGAGGTGGAGATAGGAAGGGTAGAAGAGAAAAGAGAAGAAGAAGAAATACTTCAAGCACTTGCGTGCGTTAATTTTTTTGGCTTTTAATTTGTGTAAAAGCCTCATTTATTTTCTCCGCGTGAAAATGAACTAAATACTTGAAGAGGGTGGGGGTGGAGGTATATATCACTTCTTTTGGACACAATGCCTTTACCTATGTTAAATAACACAAAATTCAAGTTTTTTTTTTAATGAAGCAAGTGCATGAAGTTGCGTTAAGCTGCAAGTGTATTTTTGCTATGAATGGATTTCTTTATCTAAGACTTATGATTAAGCGAAGGTCTTATTTTGTTAATTATGTATGATCGTATAATTGGGTAAGTTTTACAGTCCTTAGTAACGTTTATGAAAAATTATACATAAATCAAAATAGGAGTATACTAGTCCTACTAATTCCTCAGTGGGGTGACAAATAATATTTAATGAGCAAAATATCTATAAGAATTACTGCCAACAATTTCTGACGTGTTTATTTTTTAGTAAGTATATGTCACATATTTATGTATTGTGAAATATAAGACAAAGGAATCATTTCCTGATAGTCATATCTAATTAAATAATAATATAAAGAGCACATTAAAATATAATAATTCTATAGGTCATTTGCAAAGCTTCTATTTTACTTACGAGAGGTGTGGTTTGTACCACCATGGTTATGACGTCTTGGCAGATGGTATAAAATGGAGATTTAATCATCAGCCTTGGACAAGCCCGATATAACCTAGATTGTATAGCCATTGCACGTTAGGTCAAATGTTAGGGTTTAGGATCCCTGTCTGGATACATTCTCGTAATATTATTATAGCTTGCTAGACGCTTTATGGACGAATAACTGAGTTATTTTAAGTTCATCACGTGTCAACACTGTTTTCGTCCCCACATCCATTCACCAAAATTAGTCCTAGTTTTCGTAAAGTTTCGTAAATATGAGTACCTTATGAATGGTCAAAAACAGATAATTGTTAAATAAGTTCAATTGCAACGGTAGTTGAGAGGTCTTAGGAACTAGTCGCATTACACCTGATCGTCGTTGATGGAGAAATCGGGAATATATTCTCTATCTGGTTACCGAGAAAGTATTTCCACAATTATTATCACCGTGCCTTACTAACCATTCGGGTTGTACGCACTTACGCTAATGTGTAATGTAGGGTGATTGGAAGATGAAATGGAGGACCTACAGTTTAACATGGGATCCAAACCACGGTGAAGGCCTGGTATTCCACTCATTCACAAGTTATGATTAATACACATCTTGTAAGAAGTGAAGAAAGGGTTTGGCAATCAGATAAATCTGTGTCGGGACCAAGGATTGAACCCCGGAACCCCAGCACAAAAGTCCGGCATCTTACCCCTAGACCTCTGGGTCACCCAATATATTTCCACAATTCAATTTCATTGTGGTTATCATTCCCTTTATCCGCTAATACGATTGTAATTTCTTAAAAACCCCCTTCCTCTATAAGTGGAGGACAACTGATACCACTAAACAACTAAGAGCGGACAGCTGACATGATTCTATTCAGATAGTTTTTACCTTAAAGTGGAAAACTGATGCCAGTTTACTGTAAAAGAGAAGTATTTAAGTGCCCTGATGCACTATTGAGCTGGAAGTGTTCATGATGCACTATTGAGCTGGAAGTGTTCATGATGCACTATTGAGCTGGAAGTGTTCATGATGCGCTATTGAGCTGGAAGTGTTCATGATGCGCTATTAAGCTGAAAGTGTTCATGATGCGCTATTGAGCTGAAAGTGAACATGATGCGCTATTGAGATGGACGTGTTCATGATGCGCTATTGAGCTGGAAGTGTTCATGATGCGCTATTGAGCTGGAAGTGTTCATGATGCGCTATTGAGCTGAAAGTGAACATGATGCGCTATTGAGCTGGAAGTGTTCATGATGCGCTATTGAGCTGAAAGTGAACATGATGCGCTATTGAGATGGACGTGTTCATGATGCGCTATTGAGCTGGAAGTGTTCATGATGCGCTATTGAGCTGAAAGTGAACATGATGCGCTATTGAGATGGACGTGTTCATGATGCGCTATTGAGCTGGAAGTGTTCATGATGCGCTATTGAGCTGAAAGTGAACATGATGCGCTATTGAGCTGAAAGTGTTCATGATGCACTATTAAGCTGGAAGTGTTCATGATGCGCTATTGAGCTGAAAGTGAACATGATGCGCTATTGAGATGGACGTGTTCATGATGCGCTATTGAGCTGAAAGTGAACATGATGCGCTATTGAGCTGGAAGTGTTCATGATGCGCTATTGAGCTGAAAGTGAACATGATGCGCTATTGAGATGGACGTGTTCATGATGCGCTATTGAGCTGGAAGTGTTCATGATGCGCTATTGAGCTGAAAGTGAACATGATGCGCTATTGAGATGGACGTGTTCATGATGCGCTATTGAGCTGGAAGTGTTCATGATGCGCTATTGAGCTGAAAGTGAACATGATGCGCTATTGAGCTGAAAGTGTTCATGATGCACTATTAAGCTGGAAGTGTTCATGATGCGCTATTGAGCTGGAAGTGTTCATGATGCGCTATTGAGCTGGAAGTGTTCATGATGCGCTATTGAGCTGAAAGTGAACATGATGCGCTATTGAGATGGACGTGTTCATGATGCGCTATTGAGCTGGAAGTGTTCATGATGCGCTATTGAGCTGAAAGTGAACATGATGCGCTATTGAGATGGACGTGTTCATGATGCGCTATTGAGCTGGAAGTGTTCATGATGCGCTATTGAGCTGGAAGTGTTCATGATGCGCTATTGAGCTGAAAGTGAACATGATGCGCTATTGAGCTGGAAGTGTTCATGATGCGCTATTGAGCTGAAAGTGAACATGATGCGCTATTGAGATGGACGTGTTCATGATGCGCTATTGAGCTGGAAGTGTTCATGATGCGCTATTGAGCTGAAAGTGAACATGATGCGCTATTGAGATGGACGTGTTCATGATGCGCTATTGAGCTGGAAGTGTTCATGATGCGCTATTGAGCTGAAAGTGAACATGATGCGCTATTGAGATGGACGTGTTCATGATGCGCTATTGAGCTGGAAGTGTTCATGATGCACTATTAAGCTGGAAGTGTTCATGATGCGCTATTGAGCTGGAAGTGTTCATGATGCGCTATTGAGCTAAAACTGTTCATGATGCGCTATTGAGCTGAAAGTGTTCATGATGCGCTATTGAGCTGAAAGTGTTCATGATGCGCTATTGAGCTGGAAGTGTTCACATGTTTGCCTCATTTTAGCTTTTAAAGTATCTTATGGGACAAATACGTAGAAATATGTAAAAAAAAAATTTCGTGATCAAGCTAAAAATGTCGCTCTAGAAATATTTTAAAATTATTGGCATGTATTTAAGTCCAAACGATACCAAAATCTATAGCTACCTATTTAATGCTCTAAAGGTTACGATTGGCATTTAAAAATAAAGTATTTTTAAAATAGTTGAGTAAATTAGAACATTTGATCTAAATCATTGTTTTAAAGACACGTGGCTTAAATTAAATACCTAGTTACATTTTAATGATAAATAGTTAAAGTTTTTATTTAGCAACGCGTCTTACTACATGTTCAAGCTATACGTACTGAGTTAAAGTAAATAGTTAAATAAGTTGAGTATATCATTTTATTCAAGCATTGTTTTAAAGTTAGATCTACAAAAGTTTGTATATTTAGCTTTAAAACGTTAAATATAAAATGGTACGTAAATAAATACCCAAACTGTTTAATTACTAAAGCAATAGTATGTATTTTAAAAAAAATGAAAATTTTATTAATTTTTATAGAAATTTCTTATTGCCTACATTACAATAACTCGACAGACCCCCCCCCTCCCCAACCATTAATCACCCCCCCATCTAGAGAGCTCCTTCAGCAGTACGGTGTGAGTTTTCCTCCCCAAGGATAAAAACTATCTGAGCATATCCGTGTCAGTTGTCCGCGTCCGTTAGTTCCAGGGTTAAAACTGAGTTACACTATTAGTTGTATGTTTTCCTCCTCTCATGTCTTTAATAATACTTGTACAAAACATTCTACTAAAAATAAATAAATCATAACGTGCCAATAGTCCTATTCTGGGGTGTAGACCTGCTAATTTTGTTTATATTTCCTTATGCTTGAGAGGTATTTTCTATCAAAGTGAATAAATAAAAGCAGCGCTGTTCTCTCCTAAATTGTTGCCATACTAGCAAGACGTCACTTCCTTTCAGCAAACGTACAGTAGCCCCATGGCTTCTTTGGTGCTGACTGACAGCTCACAGCTGACTTCTAACAGTCAACATTTAGGTATATACCTAATATATCGTTGATTGTCAGAAGTGATAGCTGCTAAATACATTTTTTTGCTGATAATATGGTTCGGTGTAGGGATACATAATTTGGTCTGGTAACTTTTCAAAGCTATCAGAAGTCAGCTGTGAGCTGTCAGTCAGCACCAAAGAAGTCATAGGGCTACTGTACTTTGAGCTAGTATTGGTGTGTTTCTGCCCAAGGCGTTTGGCAACATATACTCCTTGTAGTCATTGCATGTAAAATGTTCTCACTTTTATAAAGTTTATTAAGTGTAAATTTAAAAAAATAAGAAAGTTAAAATGTTTACCCTTGCACCATATAAGAAACATTAGCTGACACTTCAAAAAGTTTCTAGATCTTCTTTCATATACTCATATTCTAATCCATTATTTTTCATGTGCCGTTTAAAACATATTGTATGGATAATATTTACAACCCATTCGCAAGACACCTTCATTGGTGGGCACGTGAACTAAATGTCAAACTCATTTAGCCAAGTTTGCCAGTGACTGGGAGATCACGTTCGAATACTGACTTGGTGTACTGAGGGTTGGTTTTCTTGAATGTTTTACTATGCTCTTTCCACGCAAATTTGGGTGTATTTCCTCTAAAATTGACCTTTGTGAATAACATACCTTTTTACTAACTATTTTAATAGCTTTCGTGTCAATTTTAAGTGTACATATTAATACGAGCACATGGATATTTGAAAGTTAGCAAAGAATGTTATATATTTCCAAAACCTTTCTTTTATGTTAACAAATACGACATCTGAACGCTCCACGAATATATGAGGACATGAAAGTAAATAAATAAACAATGAGCTTTTATATATTGGAAACTTACCAATGTGGGTTAATTAATCCTTTCAATTTTCGTCGAGATGGACAATATTATTTACAAACAACGTTTAACGTATGGAGGCCATTGTCTTTGTTGTGCTCGAGCTGGAGCCCCTAGTAGAAATCAGAATAACTAGTGTGTCAGATAAAGATATAGACCAAACAAAAGAGAGGGAATCTTATTGAGATTTAAACACCACAAGCTTCGAATTTATGATCTGACAATTTAAAAAACAAAGTTAATATCTTATATCGATTCTTTTATATTTTCCGATTATTTTCGCTTTTCATTATTATTTCTTACCTCTCCGTTTTAATTTCATCAGTTTACATTTACAGTTTTGGGATCGGTATTTTTTTGGTAAGTAGCTCATTTCTTCGAATAAATATGGAACGTTTTTTTTAACTAGCTCCGTTGGAAGTGAGTTGGCCCAATTTGAATTTTGATCGAGGTTCTTTATCTTGGCATCGATTTAAAGATGTCATGAAACCACTTTGTGAACTAACCACAAGGATAATATTACTAGAATGGTATTAAAGTTGAAACTTAGTGTGTGATCGTTAGCCTTCGATCCCAACTAGGGCTGGGAATAAAGTTTGAAACATTAACTTTATCATGATTTTCATTTTTCAATAATATTTTACATTTTTTTTTCAACCAACTCAATGGGTGAGATGTTTCTATTTTTATCTGAGATTTATCCCTCCCCATTTTTAGCAATAAAAGAACATTTATAAGTCTGAAATATTTTACAAAAACAGAAACTACCATCATAAAAGCTATTTTTTTATTATATTGATATTAACAAGTTAATATTAAATTTTCCCCCTTCTGTACAACATTCATTGTCATGATTTCAGTCATTGTTAGTTAAATTCATAATATTTGGTTCATAAAGTCTCAAAAATATACATTTTTTATTCTTAATTATTTAATCCAAACAATTAGGAGCACAATACATTTTGGCTTATTTGAAAACAAAATATATTTGATTCAGTTTCATTAAATTTTTTATAAGTTTCTGTTAACATTGATATATTAACATTCCTCCAAATTTATAATTTAATATACAAAATTTAATATAGCCTATATTTATATTTTTGAATCTCAATATATTTATATTACCTTAGAACTGTAGTTATCAGTGCTCCACAGGCAGGTGATGTTGTTTAACCTAAAATAACATGAATTACCCAACAAATGATATAAAAGATCATTTTGATTTATTTGATGCCATCCTCATACATTAACCTCATTAACATTGACGTGTTTATCTATGTGTAATGTGTTCCCCCTAAGTAAGCTGTCCAAATACCAGTGTAAGTCAAGTTGCTACGACAACCAGGTAATCTCGGTGAGGTTGCAAATACTCAGTAGTCTTGAGATTGTAATTGTTTCTTGCACCTGAGCAATAATATTTTTTTAAACCCTTCCTTACCTCTGACAAGACGTGTATTAGTCACAACTTGTGAATGTGTGGAATACTAGGCCTCCACCGTGGTTCGGATCCCACGTTAAACTGTAAGTTCTCCATTTCATCTCACAATCATCCTACCATTACACATTAGCGTAAGTGCGTATAACCCGAACGGGTACTAAGATGTGGTGATGATGATGATGATAATGATAATAAATTTTTTTTTTTCATAAGTCAAGCTAATTTTACATTTTATTTATTTAGGGCTGTGAGAGGGTTTACGTTTCTTTATAGGAATATCTTACACCTTCAACCCTAAGTTATTAAACTCTAATATCCCAAGCGGGTAAGGATAAAGCGGAGAGATCGGGTTACTAACGAAAATGTTATAAGAGGAGTAAACGAAAATAAAACTATTCCACAAGTGATTCTACGAATTAAAGTAAACCATAAACTATAACCATACTTTAATTTTATTAACACCTATTTTTTATGGATTTACATTAAAAACATACTTTTTTAAAAATTATTAAATTGACCTGAAAACAAATATTTCACCAAAATAAAATTAGAGTCTTCTTAAATTTTGATTATAAATTAATTAAACATTTAGAGATATTTTGGATTATATTTTAATTAAATTTAGGTCTAATTGATTAGTCAGTTTATACAGTTTTAAATGTATACAAAAATATTGTTCTAAGAAGTTTGGCACAAAAACCATTCCTTGTGGGACTTTATTTCATTTTTCTTGTTTCGTTTGTTTATGTTGGCACACATTTAAATGATAGCTTTAAGACTGACCAATGAGAGCAGGTAGGATTTACTGTGGTGGTGGTGAGGGAAGGGGGGGGGGGTTATCCATTGTGTTGATAAATAATACCGTTAATTAGATGGCATGTAAATAAGTTTGCAAGCCGGAGTTTCCAAGCAGAGGCCAGACTTTTTGGATACGATTGGCATGACGTTTTGTGTTGAAGGTTGACAAACCTGGTGCAAGGGCAATACTTCGGAACGTGTGTTCGGTACCCGGCTAATACAATCAACTTTCAATATAAGTTATCAAGATATCTAATGGGCATTTCAACTATATTCATTAACTGTATAATTTTAAAACGTAATGTATAAACATTTCAATAGCTCACTGACCTCACTTTTGAGTTCAAAATCAAGTTTTATTAACCTATATTATTGAGTAAATATATTATTACTATAAACACATTGAAATTTGTTATTGATTAGCGACAGTGTTTCCCAAAAATTGGTAGGCGTCCCTCCAGTGATATACGAAGGATATCAGAAAAAACATGATTTAACCTCCATTCAAGCTTACCTTGCATAATTTCACAATGGAGCAGCTTAGAGTGTAGTCCATTCAGGTAAGATGGCTACTTTTTAGGATAAACAAAATGTACCTCTTAGTTTTATTAATAATGAAATATTAGCTGGTCACGGTAAATCTTATAAACAAAGTATACGGATTTCGACTTGATACCATTGATTTTTAGTACGTTTCTTATTCCTTCATGGCCTTGAAAAGATTACTGCAAAAGCTCTATCGAAAAAAATAACATAGCGTCAACTCACAAGCAAGCTATAGTGATCGAATGTCTGTCGTATGTTGGTGAAGACAATGCCAACATTTTCCGAGACAAGGTGTAATGTAGTCACCCCAATGAACCCTCTATCCATTAGTCTCAGTTTTCTAGACCAAAGCCGCTACTCTTTCATTCAAAATATCTTCTTATTTGTCCTCGTGCGGCTGAGTTGACCCCATTCCAAAAAACACCGTTTTACGGTAAAGTTCTGGAGATTGAACCCAGCACCTCTGACCACTAGACCACAGACGTGGTCATTGAAATCTGAAACGACCATTTGTACTTCACGGATAGCAAGTTTTTGTTCCCTTTAATTTAGAAAAACCTGTGAATGAATACGTTGTTAGTTTACTGCCCCAAAAGGGATATGTGATAGGCTAAAGTTTGGGGAAAGTTGGGTTAGGGTCAACTTTAACTTTCTAAATAAACATCCTCCCACCCTCACACACTACCCATGATCATCTTGACATGTCCGTTCTACCCCTTTTGGACGTGTGAATTCACCCCAGGGCGTTGAGAGTTATTTTGCTCGTGCACGCGAACTTTTGGGACATTGTCAAACACAGGAGTTTCAGCCTATCCTTATCCTCATATTCGGGACGGAATGTGAGACATGACTCACTCCCTTACTCCCTCCCTTCTTCACTATAAGTGGTCATACGGGTAGTAAGGACTGTAACCTGCTGATTATTTATACAATCGTATATGTGTTTAGTATAACGAAGCTATTTTGTGTGAAAATAGTATCATTTTCACGTTGAATAAAAATATTGAGAATCGCTTTGGTTGGAATATTGTTTTATTCGTTTCAAGTTATTTATATTGGGGTTTGTGATGTATATCAGTGAAAAAAATACATAAAATAAAGTAGGCCTTTGTTCTAAACAAACTGATTAGGACAGATCATCACGTTCTAACAGTATAGCTACGGCAATTAACCTAATGGTACACATTCTACCCGAGTGCCAATAATAATCGGAAAGTGTTACGAACCAATGCACAATTTATTCCTTTTTTAAGCGTATGCTTGTCGGTTAGACATTCTGTTTTTCTTTTTTTCGGGTGTTTTTGTCGGTGAGACATTCCTGGTTTTCAACTGACAGTGGTGGCAGAGGTAGAATCACCATTTAGATGCTGCTACTTGTTACTTCAGCCCGATTTGATGAAAATGATGATGATGATTATGTGTTGCAAATATAAGTCTTAGACCTAACTAAATCATAATAACCATACCATGACACCCATATGAACAATTCCCGGTCAGGAAAAATACCTATAGTACCACCTGTATTTGAACCTGGGATCTCTAGACCAGTAGCCAGGAATGCTGACCACTAGTGCACTAGTCAGCAATACACATTCATTTGGATTCGAACCAGTGTTTGTAAGAGTGGTCCCTTGACCACGGTGTAAGTGTTAGTACTGTATTGTTTAACTTTATTTTATTTATAATAAACTAGGAAGGCTTACGACAGCCTTATTATTTACATTGTTCGGTGGCTTTTCTTTATTCGATATTTAATCAAAGCTCTGATTCTATATATACATATATATATTTTTCTTCCATCACCTTTTTATATTTGCCCAGGCATTACTTATATTAATGAGATAGAAATGAGAAAAATATAATTTAAAGGACGTGCTTAAACATATATTTGGAAAGAGTGTGCAAAAACCTTTAGAACAAAATTCTAACAGTGCACCAAGTTGGAATTCGAAGCCTTATATCCCCGTCACTAGCAAACTATATCAAACAATCCTGACACCTTAGTCCTTGTGCACACCAATGCGTAAACTCCTTGTTTTGTTACATTGTGTATTTAATGCCTGTTTAGTATATTTTCAAAACTACACAAATAATATATATAAGTAAAGCAGAATTTGGAGGATACGTACCCGCATTTGCGTGAAGAAACAGTGGGAAAATATTTAAGGAAAAACTCTCTCACTAGACTCTAATGGTGTTCAAACCCAAACCTACCTATCAGCAGTAATATTATATTTTATTGAGAGAGTTACGTTTTTGATCATGCAACCACCGATGCGGGTGTCTCAATTGAAAATGCTTCTTCCCTACGTTTTGGTAACCGTTCGGGATGTACGCAAATTTACATATATTTTAGCACCACGTCTTACTACCCAATCGGGTTAAGCGCCTATATACTAGTTACACTAGTAGGTTAGGGATTATAAAGGCTTAATTGAGAGGAAATGCACCCGCATTAGCGTATAAGGAGAGTGGAAAACCATATAGGAAAAGCCACCCTAAGTGCACCTGATCTCCCCGTCTTAGGCAGTATATTCCAACATGAGGGTAGCGTGATAGACCACGCGGCCACCGAAGCGGGTCAAATATGCATTTTAATTACTCTAATGTGATAGCAGTCAGTAAGTGTGAATTTAGAGGTAATAAACCTGCATTTTCTTGGCGAGAGATCATAATGTATGGGGGGTGGGGGGACCTCTGTACACGTGACCATGATTCTAGCACCAATCTCCCCGTCTCTAACAATGCAGTTTATCACGAAAGAAACCCATTTTGGTGGTCGCATGGTCTAAAAGGCGTCAAACTCACAATATAATGAAGGGACTGTCGATGACCGGAAAATCGGGGTCTGAATAATGGTTGAGTGTACTGAGGATATTTGTCTATAAAATATTTTTCTCCATGTAAATGCAGGTACACTTCCTTAAAATTCAACCTTTTTCATCCTTAACACATTAACATAATTAGTTGTCTACATAAGAGTAAAGCCGGAACTGGTAGTAGGACGCGGTGCTAAAAAAACATCAGAGAAAGAAGACGTTAGACCGAACACCGAGGCTAGTCACTCACCTCGTGAACGAGATAAATACGCGCAGGTATACATTCAGATGCACCCGCTTGTCTAAATGTTACTATTTATTTGACTACCTCTCTAAATGAGGACAGTAACCAGGTAACAACGCCGCCAAGCCGCCGTGTAATTGTTGCGATTGTCGAGGCGTGTCCGCGGTACCGACGGTGGTGGTAGTAGATGGATGGCTACACTTGGACAGGGGGTAGTGGTGGGCGCCACTCTGCTCGGGGTGGGCTCACTCACTTACTACGCCTTCGGCCGACGCTTCCACCCCCCGACACCATGGCCCCCATACGTCCGACGCCGACTCAGATCCATGGGCTGCTACCTGGCTGGTTCCTTAGGTCGTTTAAGGGTCTCGCTTACAACGTAACTTAACATAAGTGTTGGCCTTAGTTTCTTCTTTTACCATACGACAATAGGGTTTGTCGGCTAGACATTCCTGGTCTTCCACTGATAGTGGCGGATATATGACCGTCCTCTGAAGTTGGAGCACACTGTAGGGGCGGTTACTTCAGCCTAATGTGGTGATAATGTTGATGATTATATAGTGCAAATAGAAGTCTTAAACCTAACATAAGCCTAATTATACAGACCATGGCAAACATATGAGCAATTCCCCTTAGGGAAGACTACCTATGGTACCACCGGGAATCAAATCCGGGACTTCTAAATTAGAAGCCAGGAATGCTGACCACTAAACCAAGATGCCAGCCTTCGTCTTAGTGGTAGTTTCGTTAGTAGATAAAACACTTAGGGAAAGTTGTGGTTTTTATGTCTGTATGTACAGTACGTTTTAATGTCAGTGAGCGGGCTATCCGTAACTTAACCTAATGAATGATAAGATCAGTTTTAACGCAATCGTTTATTTTAAAAGATATAGATGGTGAGGGCTATACTTGACGTGTTCTAGTAAAAGTCCACTAACAGGAAATGACAAGAAATATTTTTTAACTTTTAATTCCTCCTGAAGTAAATTTAAAGTTATTTTAAATGATAAATTGAATCTCGAGGTGGAATAAATTTTAATACTCCAATAAACTACTAGCCTAGGCATTAAGGATAGCTACAAAAATAAATTATCAGGATAACACATTCGCCTGAATCGGTGGGCACGCAGGGTAAGGTGTCAAACAAGATTGTACTGCTCGAGGTTTGAATCTGTCTGGGTATACTCATCTTGAGGTTAACTAGGTTATTTCCCACTCTACCTTCACGTAAACAAGGATACATTTTTCTAAATTATACCTTCTTCATCATTACCCTACTCACTTGATTAAAATTCGTAACTTTTATATCTCAGTCGTAAGGTGTGGTTGGTGTGTATTTTAATTTATTCACTATAGTTCATTTGAACAGGAAACATATTCATTGTCTGCGCTAATTGAAATATTTGTTTCTAAATTTCAACGGTGATACTGGGATTAAATTATAACCTTCACAAAACTATTTATAAATAATAATTAATCAAAGCATTGTAGTCATAGGAGCACGGGCCTCTTTATATGGGCAAGATCGTTTGGACGTATCTTGAAACGCTGACCAAATATTTTTGAAATATTGCGCCAATATGATTCCCGGTGATATATCAATGTTAATTAACCTACATAGACCAAAATAGAACGAGTTTCGAATTGTTCAGAGTTATCTAGTGTACTCTTAGACGTGTATAATTCTTAGACCCACCTTGATCGTTACATGGTCTAAGTCGTCATTCTCGCAATAGATTAGACTGTCGGTAGTGGGTAGGCTGGGATTCTAATTTCAGTCGGTTATACCGAGGGTGGTCTTCACTCTCAAATGCGGATACACTTCCTCTAAATTCAACCTTACTCATCCGTAACACATCAAACTAATTAGTATACATGCGTATAGCCTGGAGGGTAGTAAGACGTGGAGCAAAAAAAAAATCTTAGGTTTGGTTAAACATATTTCAAATACGGACATAAATAAATGCTTCTACAAATATACCCCTGCAATGTCATTGTACACTTTCGAAAGAGAGTTAATTAGTTAAGTGCGGGTGACCTGGTGGTCTAGGGTGAGGTGTCAGACTTCTATGCTGGCGGCCGGGGTTCGATCCTCGGTCCCGGCACAGATTCATCTGATTTCCAAACCCTTCCTACACCTCTGACAAGATATCTTGTGAATGTGTGGAATGCCATGTCGCCACCGTGGTTCGGATTCCACGTTAAACTGTAGGTCCTTCATTTCATCTCACAATCATCCTACCACTACACATTAGCGTAAGTGCGTATAACCCGAACGGGTAGTAAGACGCGGTGCTAATAATAATAATAATAATTAGTTAAGTGCCTAAACTGCCTGCTTAAGTGGCACGTGTACTGTGTGTCAAGCTCTACTAATTTAGGTTGCTGGTTATGGAGAGTTCCGGGCTCGAATCCCAGCTTCTACTGAGAATTGCTTTTCTTTTCATGAAATTCTAATATATTTCCCTTAAATTCTATCTTCCTCACTCCTACCTACCTAGCCCAAGAATGCAATGTGCATAGCCCAGACTGGTAGTAAGATGCGGCGTAAAAAAATTATGATAGTTTTAAATTTTGTAATTTATATTTTGTGACTATACTAAATTTAACTATATAATTAGTGTTTTATTTTTAATTTTAACAACTAGGCTAAACAGTTATAAGCTCAAAACCTAATTAAACCGTTTTAACGACCATTTTCTTGCTAAATAATTTAAGTATAATAGTTTATGAAATACATTTTATCTTAGATGAATGTAACTGTGATGTATCTAAATAAAATGCGTATATGTAATTGGTAGAGACGAACACTTTTTAAAAAAATATATAATCAAATTAGTTCTTCCATTAACAAACTAGTTATTTTTAATACCATTTTACTAGAATTTATGGTTTTGACGGCCAGTCTCGAGAGATATCGTCAACGTTTCGTCTTTTATTAAAAGCAATTTTATTCATGGTTAATTTATTTTAGTGCTACACGTTTTAAACTTAATTCGTCCACAAAAAATATACACTCACTATAGTAAAATGTTTGATATCGATACTTCAGTATTCCCCTATAAAGGATAGTTGAAACACTAAATCAGTTGTGCTGGAGGCTATCTCTATTATTATATATATATAATGCCTACTTATTTTCAATCAAGCTATATTTAGTTTAAAGGCATTGCTGCCTGAGTTAAAAAAATCACATTAAAACTTGTAAATGCGTTTGGCTTCACACATATTTGTTATTTTCACACATATATAAAGTAGTGTATTAGTAAATGTATTTTTCCCCGAGACTATGATTGATCTTGAAGTTTTATATGCGACTAGATAGCTGTTGCCCGCGGCTTTGCTCACGTGGAAGTTGATTATTATTATTATTATTATTAGCACCACGTCTTACTACCCGTTCGGGTTATACGCACTTACGCTAATGTGTAATGGTAGGGTTATTGTGAGATGAAATGAAGGACCTACAGTTTAACGTGGGATCCGAACCACGGTGGCGGCCTGGCATTCCCCACATTAACAAGAAGTATTGTCAGAGGTGAAGGAAGGGTTTGGAAATCAGATAAATCTGTGCCGGGACCGAGGATTGAACCCCGGCCGCCAGCATAGAAGTCTGACACCTTACCCCTAGACCACCAGGTCACCCTTGATTATATACAAATACGAAAATATACATATGTATTCACAGATTAATTTAAAATATTACGTTACGTTGATGACCATAACTTGACCTCAGATCAAAAATAATGCAAGTACGATACAAATTTTCACCCCCTTTTTCATCCCTTATTAAATAAAATTTCCAAAATTCCTGAAACACGTATTTATTTGTTTTACGTCAATAACCGAAATACAAAATTTTGTTTATGTAACTTTCAAAATGACGGACTTTCATACATATTATCATCCCCTATTTTGACCCTTTTGGGGTGGAATTTTCTAAAATCCTTTCTTAGTGGGTGCCTACATAACAAAATGAATATACAGTCCAAATTTTATGCTTGTAGCCTTGATAGTTTGCGCTCGGCGATGATGAATCAGTCAGTCAGTCAGTCAGTCAGTCAGTCAGTCAGTCAGGACATGTTATTTTATAAGTATAGATCGAACTCAAAAAAAGTTGCTTTTAAAATTTGTTATGTCCTTGTGAGTCTATCTTTTGGTTTATACCTGGAGCTATTGCCAAAACTGCTTGATGGATTTAATTAAAACTTAATCTTTAGATAATATAATTATTATGGTCATACCCCAAAGCGATATAGAGATTTTATTCATAGGTCTAAATTTGAGGTTAGCTTAAAATTAACTTTATTTTTTAAATTGAAATTTTTTGAAAATGGCTTGTACGATATTGTTTGAAATGGATATCGATGGAATGATCTTTATGAAAATCAACAATATACCTACAATTTTTATTTAATAATATGAAGGTAGTTAATTAATTACTACCATTATTACATTTTTTTTTCCAGAATGGTTCTAAAGATCTTGTTCAAAAAACATCTTAGGAGTGTTCTACATAATAAATAGGATTGTGTGTTAATTTTTTTAATTAATTTACGTTAAATATATTTGGCAAATTATGGCCTTTTTAAAAAAAAATCACAGTTTAAAAATGGTCTTAAAATATTTTTTATTGGCTAAAATGTATGTCTTAAGAGTTTCTCATATGAGTAATTATTTTGTTAATAGTAAAACTGATTTAAGAGTGTTCTACTAATGCGTTGTTTTAAAAAAAATTCTTCCAAACTATAATATCCTAAATGAGAAAATGAGTACGATCGTGTATTGCTATTTATTGGTGTGTATATGCCCTATGTGTGTGAGAAAAATGTATTGCTAACCGTTTGGATTATAAGCATAGTGTATATTTAAACTAGTAGTTTTGAGGTGAATGAGTTGAACTTAAGTGGATTATCCTCGCACTTACGTGGAGAAAAAAGGTGGAACACATTTTAGAAAAACATCCTGAGTAAACCCAAGTAGGATTTGAAACTACAGCCTTCTTATCACCCGCAAACCAGACCATAAGATGTTGACGCCTTAGACACGCATACCCGCCGCTAAGTGTTTCAGACAGTTAAGACCCTGTTTCACCCCAAGATTAGCACCTAACTTAGGAAGTTAATACAGCTTGAAATAGGCGTCGCACCATTATGAGGTTTTCTATGTTATACCTAAGGGTCCGTCTCAGTAAGCGAGACCGCAATATTTAATTCTACGATGAATTATTTCAAAATATGATTCACTCCAAAATAAAGTCGAAAGATTCCAACAGGGATCTTTTTCCTAAATAACCCTATATTTAAAGCTTAGTTAATATATAAAAAAGTGTGAGACGTGACATTAGATAATTTTTAAAGATTTTATAAGCATATTTGTGGAGCTATGAAACTAGGCTTGATTAAAACAGGTTCTAAATTTAGCCTTCCTATAACAAATTGGCTACTCATTTTTTTTATAGGCTCACGATAGAAAATTTTAAGATATTTAAAACTGGCAGCGAGCTTTAATTTTTACCTCGACATAAGAAGTCTCATTGTTTACTTTATCCTCTTTATTGACATGACAAAAGGTGTTTGTAGGTAAAGGGTCAAAGAGAGTTTAGAATATAAATTTAGCTGTATTCAAATGAAGAATGCCAAACACTAACCAGATATCCAAATAATACATTATAAACCAAGTGAATAATACAACACTTATATTTATATCTGATCCGTATCCAGCAATCTCCTGTGTAAGTGCGACTGTGTGTGTCCTGTCCCCATACGTGAGAGAAGACATACTTCGCGTGCCAGAATTCAATATAAACTACGTGGGCCTAGCAGTGTTCGTCACAAACATCATAGTCCAGGTTATATATAACCTCTAATATCTTCTCTGATCTAATAGTGTTCATTATAGCCATCATAGCCATTCTCCCACATACAATTATATATAAATATATGCGCATAAAACTAGTGGTAATGCACTTTGGTCAGGATTCTAACGCCGTCATTAGCGTAAACGGTGACCAATCAAATACCTGCATAGTCTTTAATCTGTGCACATCCACTTTACTAGGAATGATAATGAGCAAACTGATCATGATAGTACACTATTTTTTTCTGGTGTCACACATATGAGCCTACGGGTTTGTAATAGACCGAATCGGCTGTGAGGATGAGGTTCAAATACCTGCCGACTGCATTTGAGATGGTTTTTCACGTGTGATTATTAAAAGCGGTTTTCTTCTCTCCATTCAGATGTGGTTGCACTTTCATTAAACTAAACTCATTTCATACTACGGATAAAGCACTTGAATAACTCCTATGTTATATTCTTAAGTAAGTGGGAAAGAAAAACAGGTAGACTTGTTAACATTTTAGCATAGCAATGAGACTAATGTATCTATTCTTGCTACAGTAAAATATGACTACTGTGAAATAAGCACACTTCGCCTACCCTGAATGCTATCAATCTTATATTGTCGCACTACACCATATCCCTATCTTATAACTATAAGCTATTATTTAATGTAATTTATAAAAATAAGACTTATCTTTCAGTGTAAGCAGAGTATACATTGTCAAAACTATGAACATTTCTAAACCTTACATACTTCATCAATTTTAGTATTAAAATAAAACATTTTTCTTTAAAACGAAGCACACTTCATCCAGATCTATACTTACTCATCCTTGTTTATATAAATGTTTGTTTGGCACAGTACATACAATACCACACGAGACCAATTTTGAAACATGGGGCATGGGTTGTTCACTGCTGCTCTGTGGGAGTGCTAGTTGCTCCAGTATTCATAGCTGGCCCCAACGTTTTCTGCACCGTCTTCATGATCACCACGGCCGTGGTGCTGAATTTGGTGGCTCTCTCCCTGTATGCAACAAACACAATGTTCCTCAGATTGGAAGACCCTCTGAGAGTGTCCTACATAATCTTCTTGGGGGGAGTCATAGCCTCCACGTTCCTGTCTCTCGGACACTGGATACGGCCGACTCTGGACGCCTTCATCAGGTACGGAGGCTTACTCCTTTACAGCGCCTTTCTGCTATACCACAGTCAGATCCTGATCATCACTTGCGTGAATCTGCCCTTGCCTGACGAAGAGATATTCGACCCGATCAACATCACACTTCCGGTCTTCCAAGATACCGTCAACATCTTTTACAAGATCTCTATCATTGTCGCGCTTGACATTATAAGCTCTCCCGACACACCGAGCTACTTCTTCGGCTTAATACCCACCTGAGTCCGGCTCCCAAGATGGGATCTCGGCGTTTAGAACAAGCAAGAAATTATATTAAGAAATATAGAACACCTTGTATTGACTAAAGTAACCAAGCAGACTTGCACAGTTCTTGTTTGGAAAGTATAAGATAATTAATGTGTAAAATATTTCACAACTTCACGTGAATTAGTTTTCTTTACACAAATCAACTATTGCTGTGTTAACAAATGTGACCTTTCCTTAAATTCTAATAAGAGATATTAAATTGTTTAAACTAATTTTATGCGAGGTATCTGAATAATTTCCTTTTTAAAGTTATCTTTGTTACAAATGTTATATTTGTGTTTTTTTATTATTGTGTTCCATTAATTAAAATAAACTAAGACAAAAGTGTTTTTGTCTAACTAATTTTGTCATCCCTTTACAGTTACTTTATTTTCTTGTTTGTCATGCTAAAGTTAATTTGATTTGGCACAATTTCAATCGAGGGAGACTGTTATCAATGTATTAACACGTCGTAGCCTTCTTCATCCTTTTACTAGCGCACAATGGACTTGCGAAGTAAGTTAATGCTTTTTCTTTGGAGCTAACAAAAACTGGTAGCGGATAAAGTAATGAACATGTGCTAAACAGAGAAGGACACAATTGTTTTAAATTACTTTCTCAACTTTATTTACTATAGCTTCATTGGATACGGAAGTATATCAACACGAATGTTCTTCTTACAAATTGCTTCTGATTAATCTAAGGCCCTTTTGTAGGAAAATAGTTTTACACTACGCTCACCATTTTATTCTTTATAATATAATTTATAATGTATTATATAAGATTTGTTAAGATTGTTTTTTTAAAGAATTATTAGAAAGAACAAGATAGTTTTGAAATCGTAATGATAAAAATGTTCAATCACTTGTATTAAAAATAGTTCTGTATCCTACACCAGATGAAGTACCCTGTAACGACTGTAAAGTAACAAGGATTTGTATTGCTTTAAACACACAGAAAATGTTTATTTCTTAAGACCTAGTTCTCAATAAATTTAAAAAGAATAATCACAAATCTAAAATTACAGCTTTGAGATGCATATATTTCTGCACAATGCTTAAGTTTTCTAATTTTAAAAGTTCAGACCTCTGCGACCTATGCGGAGGATCAATAAAAAAGTGTTTTCTAAACAAAATAGTTTATTTTATTTAGACCTAATTTAAGTTTAAAATAAAATTAATTTGGTTCATAAGCTTGACTACGCCATAATAACCGGTATACCTGACAACAAATGAAACTTTTGTTTACCCTGAAAGGTAGAAAGCCTACCTCCTTGCATGGGTTCACTATGGCGTTGTTTATAATTTATAGTATATGGTCATAGGATAGTCCACCAAGGTAAGATTTTTACTTTTCAGAGTGTGCCTATATATATACATCATTCATACCCCAGTAGTTGAAATATTAGCCAGTACTAATGTACCGTTACGTTGCCCAGGGACGCCCAAATGTACTATTCGTACATCCTTTCCATGGGAACTCTTTCCAAGTCCCAATGATATGATAGTGATAGTGATAGTGATAGTGATTACAGGGGTGGACCATGTAAATACTAAAAACCCCACTTAAGCCTTGTCAACCAAACCCTGCTGACAGTTGGGGTAATTCCCCTTTTGGGATAAAATACCCATGGTACTAGCCAGGAATCGAACCCGGGACCCTAGGCCTATAGCCAGGTGAACTGACAACTACACCACGGGTGCGGTAACCTTTCAGGGTAAACAGAATATTCTAACTAGATTTACGTTTAAGACTCCAGGTAAAACACGAGTATTTTATTTTAAAAGCTCACGTATAGTTTAGTTTGTTTTATGATAGTTGGAGGGACCCTTACAAACACAGCTTAGTCTACCACTAAAACCACCCCTCCCCTTCGCACGTGACTTGCGACAAAAGTTATCGGTGCTGCTTCATAATTAGATAGTGTTTGATTAATGATCGGCCATGGTTCTTGACGCCAGATTTTGCTACTACCGGGCGTACAGACAAACTGAGAGGATAGTCTATTCAATACACTGAGGCGCAGCCAAGTACCAACAATAATATTAATATTAGCACCGCGTCTTACTAACCGTTCGGGTTATACGCTTTTTACGTACTAAATTACGCTAATAGGTTAAGAATTGGGAAGGTTGAATTAGAGGAAGTGAACCCGCATTTGCGTGGAGGGAGAGTGGAAAACCATTTAGGAAAAACCACCCCCAGTTCACCCGACCGAGATTCGAACCTCGATCTCCCCGTCCTCAGCAGTCGAGCTCAACACTACTACGCGTTAGCCAACTACGCCACCGAGGCGGATAAAGTACCAAAAGAATGTTATTCAAAAGTATAGTAGGATTTTGGTTGAAAGAGCCCTTTAAAATCACACACAAATTTTATTTAGCCTAAAGTGATAATATATTACCGAATGATTAATGCTATCAATATTTAGTGGGGATTTGATTCCGTTCGCACAGATTAATTTAAATATAGTTAGTTAGAAAATTACACCTGTACGTTGGGATTGAACATGGAATGGAAATTAAGAGATGTAGAGCCAGAAATAATAGATCCACTACTTTATGATATTTTGTACCTTCTGCTTTATAATTTCATAATTTTAATAAAAGTAATGTAGGTAACATACTGTAACAACTTTATTACTTTATTTGGCTAAACATTTTGTATCTTAAACTAGTTTATTACTACAGTAGAGTCTCAAGTTGAATGTTACCAATTTATATTGAAAACTTTTTTTTTTTTAGCATCATCTCTTACTACCGTATAGAAAATCTTTGAATTACACGGAATAGCTGGACACAATTAAAATACTTTCATCTTTCCAAGTGTAAAAAGTACTTAATACGCGCTTCATAATTTTAATATTGTATAGTCAAGGGTAATAATTCCTGGCTAAGGATGCAGGGGTCTCGGGTTTGATCCCCAGCTCTTACAAAAATGTATCTGTGAATGAGTGGGTCTGGAACCGGGTCAAAACAGCCTCGTAAGGACAAATGAAGAGCTACTTGAATGATAAAGTAGGGCTCAAATTTAGAAAACTGACATTAACGGCCATAAGATAATGGTGCTAACCACATGACACTCTCTATCCGCAATGTTGGCACTATTATTGTTCGGCCAAGTAGCTTGCTTGTGGACTCAAACAATGATTTTTTCTATATAAACAAACCTCCGAAAATAGAAACATATTTAGAGAACGTATTATTATAACTAGGAAAAAACTTTCAAGTGTTTTCTCTAGTTTTGTTTTACTTCTTATTTTTATTGTTCCTTGTACAGTGTACAGCTTAACTAAAAGCACGTGCACCAGACATATAACTACCTTGAACTATAAATACTTTTCTGTATTTAGATTAACTATACAATCCATTAATGAAGTGTTTATTATAATCAATCTAAAACATAATTTAATGCTAGAAAATCACTTGCTTGTTATCATTATAATTAAAGATGTATAATAATAGCCTTATGAAAGGATGGTATGATATGCTATATTAAAAATATATGCCTATCTCAAATTATTATTTACGGTATCTAAGTTTCGTCAATTCACGTGAAAATAGCCAAATGTAATTAGAATATAGTCAAATGGGTAACAAGAGTAAATATCTATTTTATTATTTATTTTTGCAACATTAATATTAAATAATGTCACATAACTCTTTCAAAAAATATTATTTCACATTGTGCACAGTTAAATTATAATAACTTTATCAGAATGTGCGATTTATATTAACATGTTATACTAAACATAAAGGTAGCCTAATTTAATCTGTCCTTTGAACTACAATATTTGAAATTTATCAGTATTTATAAATACAGAAATAACTTTACGTAATATATTATTGCAAGTATAAGAAGATTTCAATTCACCTATTCATCAATTCATTTATTATTTATTCTTCAATACACCTTGTGGTAAGATAAAGTGCTTTAAGAAGCGCGCTGCTGATTCATTCCAAATTATTGTCCATGAATTTAAGAAAAAGATCTTGATATTTATTTGGCATTTCTATGGAAAAAAATAATTAAAAATGACATAACTTTATCGGTGGACACTCAAACTAAATGTTATGTTCATAATAGATTAAATAGCCAAGCTGCTATATTTGTTAGTCATGGTTAAAGCTGCATCTAAATACCATACTCTTTAAATTGAAAAATCACACTTGGACACAGGAATCTAACCCGAGACTTTTGGCCTAGTACACCAATGTTCTAACCACCGAGCTGTCCAGGAATCATTCTATGCTCAGGGTCATTCTTCACTCATAGTTTAAGGCAGAGTCTGTGATGAACGTGTGGAAATCGTTAGCTACGTATGTGTGCGATCAATTAAGATAATGAGCTATCAGATAACGCAGCCACTATCGACTCGGGAAGGCTTTATGCTGCCAAATATACAATGACAACTGTACAAATGCGCATATCATGATGGATTAAATAGCCAAGTTATTATTTTTGCTAATAATCCTGGTTGTTGCTGCATCTATTTATAATATAATTTAAATTGAAAAAATGGTAAATGGACACGAGAATCGAAGCCAGGACCTTTGGCTTAGCATGCCAATGTTTTAACCCTTTAGCTATCCAGGATATATCACGTAGTTTGGTTTGTTGTTCACGGGAAGGTTGGGGTTTGAATCCTTGCTCGGTGTATCGAGGATGGTTATTACTAAATTATATTTACACTCTTCTCAAATACAAAAATAATTTAGAAAATAAACTGTCTGGATGTTATAAAGTAGTTATCTATTACTAGGAATTATATGTGTCTCCATTGGCATGAATAGGTGTATTGGCTGGATGAGTGGTAAGACTTGAAGCGCAAAAAATTTGTCCTGTTAGTTTTCCCTCAAATATCTAGTTGTAGTAAAATAGGTACCTCTGAATGATGAATGAGCATAATTGGTTTATGGAAAAAGCCATCTTGTATCCAGATTTTCATTTTTCATTTAATTAAATCTGGAAGTATTTAAAATTGGACTAATATACCCTAAATAAAATATAAACTTTATTATAATGTGAAATAGAAAAGTTTGTTGCTTGTTTATTTAGTAATAGGCCTATTCAAATTAATAAAAGGAATTAATACAGTTTTTTAAAAATTTTTAAAAATATATATTTTAAAATGCGAGTTCCTATAATATAAAGGCCGTTTTGGTTTTGCACTAAAGTTTTTTTTTTCCCCGACTACAGCTTGATTTCTAAATTATATTTAATCGAAACAACTTTCTACTTTAATGAGTCATAACCAGTCTTGTTAGATTTCAAAGCGGTAATTTGTGCTTAAAAGAAAATTCAGGCGTTGGCAGGTCCCTTAAGTAGTTTCGTAAACCTCATCAGTTATCATGTCTTGTTAAATTTGTAAAGAAGTGTTATATGCTTACAATGAATGCAGCCAAGCGTTGACAGAGGCCTTAAGAAGTTACCCTGGCTAGACAGGCTTAGTTCTGTACCGTGTTTACTAGGTAAACATTTGTAAAGTATCATTTTGGTAGGGAGGAACTTTAAGACTGCATGATAGATAGATGAGACGTGATGCAAACGTTTATAAATCCCGAAATATTTAATAATCTGTTAGATATTTAGACAAAACGTTTCAAAATTATTCTAAATATCAGTTAAAAGTTTAAAAAAAATTTCAATGACACTTTTACACACAAATTTGTAATTTAAAGGTTAAAGTTGTTTGATATTTTTAATATGGTTTTTAAAATTTAAACAAAACTTTCCAACAGGTTTCTGACTAGTTAAAATTTAAAATTTTAAGCTTTAAGTGCTTTTAAAAAATTTCATGATACTTCACGCAAAAATTTATCATTGAAAGATTAAAGTAAAACGTTAAAAACCTAGTTCTAGTGTTTCTCTATCAAAGTCCTGTTTTGATACGGTTACAACAGACATTTTAAAAATGATACGGGATTGTTTTATTGGGTTTAATGTAAGTTATCAACGCTGTAATTATTCTACTGGAAAGTATTCACTACGATCTCCCCTCCGAATAGAAATATGGAAATATGGTCGATAATCTCCATCCTCTTTTACGAACACACACTCACTGCGTACGCCCAATTTCTTTATAAAAGCTCAGTCATACTTGTATAGATGTGAGATAAGACCCTTCCTATGAAAACTGGAATGTATACATAATAATTATTGAATGAAACATGAGGTAGAGTGATGGTAACTTTCTATTTCTGACGCATACTTTACAACATTATTTAGGATCGTAACTTCACCACTAAGAGAGCAAAACTATGCGTTGGGACAGTTATTGTTGTCACGGGTAAAACTACAATTTGGTTGTGGTTATATTTCCATCTGGTGGTTTTAACTGACATTTTAACAATACCAGGGGACACGTGAGCTAAATTTCAAGCAAATCGAGTATAACTTTAAGGTGACAGGATTGTTGAGACTTAAATCTAGATTTTGTTTTTCATCATTGTGTCTTACTATATGTTCAGTTTATGGGCATATTATAATTACTCTAGTGGGGTAGGAATCAGGACTAAAGCATTTTGGAGGTAATCTAGCCGCATTTGCGTGGAAGAAGAGTGGGAAACCATTTATGAAATAACCAACCACCCTCAGTAGACCTGACTGGGACTTGAACTCCGATCTCCGCATCATCAGTGGGCCAGTCTAACATGAATGACACCTTAGATCATTCGGCCACTGACGCTAATAATGTAGATTATTATTGAGGGTCTTTTTTTCATAAATTGTTTTACACGCTTCCTTCACGGAAGTAGTCTTCCTCATAACCCCCCCCCCCCCCCCCCATTAGTTTGGTTACATCTGGACGGGTAGTAAATGTGGTGATAAGAACAAACATAACAATATGAGATCATTAGTCAATCGCTTGAACCAGCTTATTTTAATATGTTCTGAAACACACTTATCAGAGTACAGAATCAAAGAAATATAGTCTTGAAGTTTTTAGCAGGGATATTATTCCACATTTTGTTTATACTCTCAAAGTGCTCAATACGAAATCTTTTGGTCGTGCCAGAGCCTTGCTGTTTCAAACGATTACTATAGATCTCACCGTCAAAGAAGGCGTCAGGCGGAATTATTATCCCACTTTCTTCTTGTTTTGTTCAGCTTTTTAAATAGAAGGCTTGAAGTTAAAATTGAATTTTCTTGGAAGCGAATCAAAAGAAGGGTATAAACCAAGGATAGGGCTTACTTCCTTGTTGACGACAGTCAGAATCTTCAGTGCTTATATTTCGGAATATTAAACTTTCAACATATTTTACTTGGAAGTTTTTTATTCAAGTAATTCATCCTTTTAGTTAAAAAAATTATTTGTAACATATTTATCATCTTACTTATTCTATTAAAACTAAACGTAAGACTCGCCTAATCATTTTTGTTTTGTTTTTGTAGGGTTCAGGGTTAGAATCCCGGAGGAGTGTACTAAAAGTGGTGTTTTATAAATAATGTCTTACTCTCCTTCCAAGATAGATTTCCTCTATATGATACCTCTCTCATCTTTACCCCAATTAAAATGGTATAACACTAACTAAAAGTAAGATGTGGTTCATAAATAAACAACTACATTAACTCTATGTCTAATCTAGGCTCCTAAACTACACTGTAAAACACATCTAATAACAACCTCGGTCTCTTGTTTTGTTTAAATGCTACATTAATTTTTTTTATTTTTTAAATGTAGCTCTGCTTCATAGAATGCACGTAAACCATTTAACAAAAGCTCCAAGCAGTGCCCCCACTGCCTTGGGAGCGGGCAACCCGCCAAGAGCTATGATTTACACCGCGTGCAATATGAGCACATTAAAACCAGGCCATGCCTAGAGTTCGTCTCGAGGTCAGTATCTCGACAGTATCCCCTGACGACTGTGTGGAGAGAGCTACAATCCGCTACACTCGAACATTACAACACGACAGACAGACAGACTGACGGACAAAGTAGCTCTTTTCATCGTTCTCTTCTGACAACTCGAGTTTACAAATTACACGGATTAAGATTTTTTAAACAGGTTCCTTTACTAAAAAAATAATAATTATAAAGCTAGATTTTATTAGAAAAATGTATAGCATATATTATAATAGGTATTTAACATGCACTTTCTGAACCGACTGATTATATAAGCAAACAACTTTTAAGCTAACATAAATCTATGTATAAAGATGCGTTAACAAAACAAATAAAAAGTATGAAATTAAATTCAAATAGGAATTAATATTTTTACACTTGTAAGTTTTAGAAAAACAATTTTTATATATTTATACTTCAACCCATGTGATTGTATCCATCACTTTTGATAGATCATGTTATTTCCTATGAAATTATACTAATAATATAATAAAATGTTACCAATGTTGACTGCAAAAAGATGAGTTTGTATTTTCCAAAAGGCTATTTGTACCAGTATCCTACTATAGCTTCTTAACTGCCAGAAAAGAGTATATAGCTACCGTGAAGAGACTGTATCAAATACGACACGATTCGATAAAATATTTGAACCATATTAGAGTTTATTAATTCAATTTATCAATGAACCTATAAATATACTGCAGGTCTACAATAAATTTTATTTAGATGCGTGTTCATAATTCAACATTCGGATGTAATGAGATCAATGAAATAGGCATTTTTTGATAACGCGGTACCGAGACGGTTGTTATAGGATTTTCGATATAGGACCACTGTGATTTTTCAGCTTTATTTCTTTGTTTCTCCGTCACAAGTGCTTAAGTTTCACCTGCTTTAGTCTTCCTCAGCCTGCGTCCAGTTGTGTTGCAATAATATCATTATTGTTTTACTCATTACAGCTTATCCCGATTTATATAATCAATGTATTATTTCGATATCTTAACACTTTTTAAAATTATTTTCCTTTTTTTTTATAAACACAATGTAAATAATAAATAGTAAAATAGTCATAAAATATGAAAAAATATTAAAGTAAAGTATATTTTCATAGGTACCCATTTAACTAATGTTTTCTTTAACGTAACGTAATTTTTAAGAACAATTTTTCCAGGATGTAGCTACCACGTTATAGAATAATTTGGTTTTATTCATTTATTTGAGGTATTTAACGTGCACTTTCTGAACCGACTAATTATATCAGCACACGAGAATTTCTACCAGTGAAAGCACCTACCAGTTTTGCCTGGAAAGGTATTTTCACATACCTTCCGTGGCTTTACATGCGACAATCGACACGGGTCTGACAACATTACTTCCCCTTAGAGAGGAAAGTATTGCAACGGATTTTTATCACTCAAGAAAAATCCGTTGACCTTGGCTGGTCTTGAACCCATGAACATCGGATCCTGAGGCGAGCGCGCTTTACCTTAAAACCACCGAAGTTAACGAGAATATTTTGTATATCATAGTACCCAAAATAGGTGATCACTTTGGTGGTCAAATACTTTAAAAAGTGTAAACTTTGCAATAAATTATAATGTCGATGTTAGGGAAATCGGGCTTTGAATCCCAGTTGAATGTACTGTGGTTGTTTAAAAAAAAATATTTTTCTACTCTCACTTCACGCAAACGCTGGTAGACTTCCTCTAAATTCAAACTTGCTCATATCTAACACATTAGAGTAATTAGTACATTGTGTCTAGCCTGAACGGATAGTAAGACATGTTGCTAAAAATCATTATATTACACTACTATAAAGCCATATGGCTGACTCACTGACATTAATGTTTACCCACTTCCAGATGAGCTAGAAACTTGAAATTTGGCAAACTTAAAGCTTCTAGCCTGTAACCGACGGGAAAATTACAGAACGTAAAAAAAATTAACTCCCAAAAAATGCAAAATGGTGGAGCAACTTTAAAGTCGGCGAGGACCTTTCTTTGGAAGTTTCTTGTGGCTAAATGGTAAGACCTACAAAAAAAACGGCTTTGTAATTACATTAGTTTACATCCAACTGCAAAGAAAACTAACCAGGGGTTTGGGTAAATCGAGTAATATATTACATAACTTGGTCAACCGTTGCTGTGAGTATTCATGGTGTTATTCTGTGAAACTCAATGACAGAGTTTGGTGCGAAAGTTGCGTGGAGAGAACAATTTTTTCCTGACCCTTCACCTGTTGCTGCTGGTGAACCTCGGAATGCAAAACCATATGAAATATTAATAAGCGCCGCGTGTGTTATTGGAGGCTCTACGTTCATTGTTATTTATGTTCTTCCCCCCTCGAAACAGCCAACGCGTGGAAATGTGATTGGACAGTACGTATCGGTCTCGACGCCTCTAGGGATGATTTATAATTGGTTTTAATAAATCAAGAAACTATAATTTCACACACACTCCGTTAGGTTGGGATTTCAAATACATTTTGATAAATATTTTTTTATTTAAAATAAAGTAAAATTTAAAGAGTTACTATCCAATTTAAATAATAATAATAATATTTAGCACCGCGTCTTACTACCCGTTCGGGTTATACTCTTCAAGTACTATTACGCTAATTGATTAGGAATAGGGAAGGTTGAATTAGAGGAAGTGAACCCGCATTTGCGTTGAGGAGAGTGAAAACCATTCAGGAAAAACCTCCCCAGTTCACCCGACCGAGATTCGAACCTCAATTCCCCGTCCTCAGCGTCGAGCTAAACACGACAAGCGCGTTAGCCAACTACGCCATGCAATTTAAAAAACTCAATAATATTTTATCACCAATTTAATACATTTTTATATACACACTTAAAGCTAATATTATTTGGTAGTAGTGAGATAAGGTAATTAAGGTAAGAGTGATAATTAAACCCCCAATTACTTAGAGTTTAATCGTATAGGAACAGATTTTCTTGAGAAATAAATATAATATCTCAATATAAAATCGATACACATACATTTTTAAATAAACTTCCAACTTACTTATGGAAAATTTTTGAGATATATAGTACACCACACTCATATATAGAGTAATATGCCCCAAAATCATTAAATTTCACTTCCTATCGACTCCTCAGAGAGAGAATTATTGTGATTGTCCGACGTTTTCATGACCCTCTGAAACCTAAAAAGCTTTTTGTGTACTCTGTGTGTCTATACCTCGGCCTAGAGCAGAAAACATTTTACCGATCGGGCTGAAACTTGGTATTTAGGGATTTCATAAGATTCCATCGAGGATTTTTTCTAGAATTTTATATTTAACTCTAAAAATAAGGGTAGTTTACTGAAAGACTAAAAGGGAAATCAATTTTATCAAAATCCGTTACAACGATTTTAATATTATTTTTTATGACATTTATGTTTTAATCTTCAAAATTCATCTGTATTTTTTGAAGGTCTTCATACTACCCTTACAAATTACATATTCAAACAATTTAGGTATGTATGAGGAAATTAGAATTTAATATAAATAAAACTGCTTTTCGTGGAGAGTGAGTGGGAAACTATTTAAGTAAAACTACCTCAGTACTTTCGGCTGGGATTTGAACCTTGACCTACCTGTTAGTGGCAAACCAGATTATACACATGCCTTTGTCCATGTTTCTACCGATAAGGATGTATGTATATTATTTATTACGTTTTAATAATCTGTAAAAATGTATTTTGTGTATCTTTAGGTATCTCTCATAACCTACAGTACAATTATAATATGAAGTGACTTTTATAAAATACCAGTTTTTTTGTGATCAAAATTGAAAACATTTTACCATTTTAATGGTGTAATATAATACGTACTGATTTTCCTATCAAAAGTGTTAGTCTCATATAACATGAACTGACATTTGATTAAATAAAAGTAGATCAATTAGATTTTCTAGCTGTCAGATAAGGCCTTCATATGAAAAATTGGACTGTAGGTAAACTTGTGTGCTCTAATATGTACTTTATATTATAAAGTGGTGTTAACATTATTATTTATCACTGAAATATAAGTTTAAGCACACCGTGAAAATGTAATATATATAGTTATGTAGTGTACATGCACCGTTTTTCTGCGCGTGATGACCTTCAAGAGTGAATTTGTATGTATTGCCGTGAGGGACATTACTGTGCCGTCTAACGTGAACTGCTAGTTAGCTGAATTCATTACCAGTGTTCGTTAGGTTGTATCCGTCCCAACACTCCCAGTTGTTAAATCACTCGCTGCCTCGCTTGCATCCCAACAGATCAACCGTGTTTGTGTGGGGGCGTGTGCACTATACCTTGCTCCTCCGACATGCATTACGATTGCAATTTGTTTTACGTCAATCCCGGCCCAAAATTTCGAAATGAAATCACCTCTATTTAGTTACAAGAGTCAAGAGCACGAATCGTTCTGCAGGAATTTCTCCAGTTTTATTTAAACAAAATAAAAAAGTGCTAATTTAAAATCGAAACTTTTTTTTTACCATGTTTTACCACCCATCAGAGTTATACGTTTAGGTACTAATACGCTAATGTATTAAGGATGAGGAAGGTTGAATTTAGAGAAAGTGTACCCATATTTGCTTGGAGGGAGAGTGTACAACCATTTTGGAAAAACCATCCTCATTACACCCTATCGGGATTCTAATCCCGACCTCCCTGTCATCGGTGGTCCAGTCTATTACGAGAGTGACGCCTTATACCAGAGGTACCTGACTCGGTGGCGTAGTAAGCTAACGCACTACTTTAGTGCTGAGCTAGACTGCCGAGAAGGTGGAGATTGAGGTTAGAATCTCGCTTGGATGAACTGGGGTGGTTTTCCTAATTGGTTTTCCACTCTCCCTCCACGCAAATGCGAGTTCACTTACTCTGTATTTAACCTTCCAAACTCCTAAACCATTAGTATAATTAGTACCTAAGTGAATAACCCGAATGGGTAGTAATATTATTATTTTATTTATTATTATTATTATTATTATTATTATTATTATTATTATTATTAGTATTATAACAGAGGTTCCCAAACTTTTATAGAGACGAAGGCCACATTAAGATATTAAAGTTGCAAAGTGGGCCAGATCGAAAAAGAGACATACATTATTATACATATTATGTGTATATATATTAATCATTACTATATTTAAGCTCTGCAGCCAACATAATTACCCTCTTCCCCCCAAATAGGTATTAAAATACAAATAATAATTATATAATTTAACTAAAACGTTTATTTAAATAACTATTCACTCAATTCTAAGCTTAAGCGCTCATCTCACTACCAATTAACCGGGGTATTAAATACGAGATTACCTTCAAACTAGAAATAGTATCATAGTGTGGTTTTCGGCATTCTTCAGATTTCTATGGAGAAATTTAAATCGGGGAAATATTTTTTCTTATCTTAGAGCAATTAATACATTTAAAGTTTATTGCAAAAGAAAAATATAGTAAAACGTTTTCATTGGTCTCGATTCCATTGTATTTGAATGGAAGTTACAGTAAACATAATTAGGTTAAACTGAACCTAAATATGTTACAGTATCTGTGGGGTGAAACGGGCTCTTAACTTTACTTGAATAAAACTGCTTTAGAATATTTTGTAAAAATTATAAATGTTTGAAAAAAATCTTTTATTTTTAACCATGTAAAATTTGTACTTACAATAGATTTTAATTCTGTTTGCTTCGTGTATCAATAGCTAATAATTATTGATAAAATTAAGTAATATTTTAACTCTAATTTATTTAAAATTATAGCTATATTTATATTGTATTTTTATCGCTTTAAAAATTTATATCTATAAATCGCTTTGTGTTATCTATTTGATTTATTTTTCTTCATTGATCCTATTTATTTTTTATGTTTCATATTATCGAATGATATTAAATGGGGAATATATTTACTAATATGTTAGTGTAATCTTTGTATTTTCAAATAATAAAATATAAACTATAGTAATTTAATATGTGCCTAATCTTGCTACCCGTCCATATTATCTATATATTGAATAATTTTTTTAGTGTGTTGACCGTGAGGGAAATAGTATCTAGTGAAAACCTACCTTACACCTTGTCCTAGAGTGGACCGATACCACGGTTTACAGATATTAAATTTATATTGTGTAGGACGTCGTCCAAAGTGATTACCTTACTCGGTGAACGCCGGTAGACACGATCCCTGACCTCAGGACCACCAGGTGCCATAGGACATAAGTGGAAGGTAACACAGGTAAACACAGCTGGGGATTGATAAATAAATAAGTACTCAGACCTTCTGGGAAATTTGATGGCTTAGTGTATTGTACCAGTGTTATTGGCTGATAGGACAATGGTTACTATACATTAGCAATTAAAGACCGTAAATTGAGACATAATACCACAGTAAAATTAAGTGCACAAAGCAATGAGATATACCCTCTTATAAACTAAACAATGGGTCATATATATATTTCACGGATCGTCTCCATGATGACAAATAGTAAACATTACTTAAGAATATAAAAATACAAATTGGTTATTTAAATAAATTTAGATTAATTTCAGGTAAATTATGTAATTTAAAGTATTTCGAAAAGAAGTTATTTATTATTTAGACGAATCAATTTGCAGTCTCCAAGATGGACGCTTATAAGATTCCACATAGATTACCTTTTGTTCATCTTCAGAAAGTTTATTATTTATTAGATTATTAGCCCTTTAGATTTAAGCTCCTTTCAATATTGGATAAATGTTCACCGAGTTTAGTTCTTTAGTCATTTATGAACTCCACAAAAGTTGATAAGTTAAAATAATAGATCTTCGTATAGCTTCTGCTATAATGGTTGAAACTTAGCAAACAAAAACTGCTTACCAGAACTGTTGATTATGTGGTTGATACCTTGGCAGGTTCACTAAAAAAATGAAAATACACTTAAGACGTTTCGAAACATGTCCTTCCTCGATGTTGATGTTTCTATTTCTGAACTCAATAATATACCGTGTTTTACATGACTTTTAACTTCCCGAATTATTTAATACACCATTATTAAACAGATTTTTTTGTAGAGAGCCCTAGAATTGCATTATGGTATTGTCTTCTTCAATCCAGATAGTCATCGACACAATATTCGCTAACCAACTTATTAATTTATATTTATTAGTGTCAACAAGCTCTTTAAATATCTCAAACATAACTAATCATTTTACAACAATATACACTAACCTACCTATAAATTTACATATTTTATAATCATAAATAAACCAAAATTAAATGTCAATAAAACTGACCAAACTCAATGCCTATTAGATGGTCAAGGTTTCATTCATGTTATAACAACATTATGGAGGCATTGGAAATTACAAGACCATCTGATCTCATCCAAAAATCCTTGATACAACGCTCGGACCAGTTAGTAAAAACAATTACGTTAGTAAGAATAATACAACCCCTAGTCATTATTATTATCACATTTAAAGATAAAATACAAATCCTCTAGGTAAATAATAATATTAATTAGTTTCAAATGTCAGGTGAACGACTCAAGCTGCTCTTGGCGGACGTTAGGTGAAATAATTCATCTCTGTGGCATTCTTTCACGATCTGTATTACCTGGACAACCAGAATTGGATTATCTCTGGGTTTGAAAGCCATGTTTGTTACACTAGCTAGGGCGTAAATCTTAAACCTAACTTAAGCTAACTAACCAGACCATATGATCAGTTCCCCTTTCGGGAAAAATACCTACCGAGCCCGGTACCTCTTGATCAGTAGCCAGGGACGCTGACCACTAGACCAAGAGACTGTTCATATTTACATTAATAGAACAGGGATGAGTAAGATAGAAATCAGAGGAAGTGAACGCGTAAAAGCGTGGAGATAGTTTGGAACACCATTTAAGAGAAAAGCACCCTCATTGTACCAGACTGGTATTCTAACCCCGACCTCCCGTCACTGCCATCCCAATCTGTTGCAAGGTTGACACCTTAAACCACGCGAACGCTGTCGAGGGTAATTATGCTATTAAAACTAATCATCGTGTCCTGAAAAGCTATATAAATGATCCTCGTGACTGCTTGAAACTAATAAGTTTGAGCTGTAGCTGTAAACAGATAATGTTCACTAATTACCCTTATGTTGATTAAACACATCCCTCTTTCCACAAACATAAAATGCACGTGTTGAAGTGTTTCATCTGTACGTGCTCTCAGAAATACCACTTAGAAACATCACAAATTAACCAGAACAAAATAGGACTATACACGTAATTCCGGAAACACTGAAGGCAAACGATAAAAACTGACTTATTTTAGATATTACTGGCAGACCAGACCAGAAGAAACTAACGCCTTAGTCTGCAAACACACAGGCTCAATCAATAATAAATATCCCTTTCTCATTTGAGAATAGCTTTAATTTTAAATAATCTGGCATTAATAAATTTATGAGTTTTATTAGATATTAAAAATAATTATGATAATTCGTTTACAAATGTACGTACTGCCACTAAATACTTACAAATAAACAAATATTTTACAAAGAAAAATATGCTACACACTTTTTTGTGCTCTCTATAATTGACAGCTTTGGCTCTGCCACAAAATGGTAATGAAATACTAATATTTAAGTTAAAAAAATCATCAATTCATAACCCTAGATAGTCATTCTTTAATCAGGTCAACCTTAGTGATCTTGAGGTAAAGCACTGGGTTAGTAACCCGTTGTTAGTGTGTTCGAACCCAGCTGAGGTCAACGTATTTTTCTTGAGCTATAAATATCAAGAGCACAGCTTCCTTCAGAAAAGAAGTAGACCTCGGTTCCATGTCGATTGTGGTATGTAAAAGAAGCCTGGAAGGTAATATGAAAATACCTTACCTGGCTAAATTGGAAGGATTTTTCGCTATAGCTCATAAACATTCTCGTGTATTCATATAATCAGTCGGGTGAAAAAGTGCATGTTAAATACCTCAGATAAAAAAATATTTATCTTTTGCCCTAATTGTATACAAGATTTATTACTTTCAAAAATCAACACAAAAATGTATAAACTTATTCAAGAGGAAGTATTGGAACATATTTAAATATTTAACTCCAACTGTTATAATTACAATCGCACAGCTCAGCGATTTTTAACCAGGGGGCCAAAAAGGGACCTTAAAAAACTAATTTAAAATATAATTTTTCTTATTGCTGAGGTCAATTATATTAAATTTATTGTTTTGGAAGAAAGCATTCGATGATCGTAAGCATATAAGTACAGTAGACTCGATTTTCCGGGGTAATGGAGGGGAGGGGAATCAAGGATAGTACAAATAATACCCATCTGTTTACCACCGCCAATCAAAATGTTCTATCCTTTGTTTCTACTTATTTATGTGGAAATGGATTTTCCACAATGATAAATATTAAAACAAAACATTCGAAACAAGAATAGACAAATTAGTGGAGTGTGTTCAACAGCAAAAGTCCCATTAACTACATTTTGGTATGTTAATTTCTGTTGTTTTTTAAAAACTAGTTTGTTATTATAAAGCCACTATTTTAAAATAAATCTTAATGATTAATATGCTAGTAAAAACTAGGGGGCTGTGAATATATCTTAGAATATTTAGGGAGCCGCGAGTAATGAAAAGTTAAGGACAACTGACATAATACATTATTGCCCCAAACTCTTAAATTGTTTAACTATAAACTTGAGTGCATACAGTTGGTAGTTATGTTTGGATTGTTGAATTATAACTGTTGTATATTATACAGGGAAAACTAAGAGTTAAGAATAATTTTGAATGGAATCCATACTTAAAACTATGTCGAAGTTTGTTGGGTTATCTGAATACCTGACTGGCGGCGCGTGTGGATCTTTTCAGAGCTCTTGGAGCAAGAGTTTGGAATAATTGGCATTGCGGGATCGGCATGGAGGAGAGTCATCTCTTATTTGCAAGGGGAACCTTCTTAAGAGGCAGAATATAGTTGAATATTGCTCTCTCTCTCTCTCTCCCTTCCCGGATTACTCCATCTCACGATGTTGGCGGCATCAAGTGGGGAAAGACGCAATTAAAACTGCTCCAGAATAACTTTTTATTGCACGTCTACTTACCTCATTCAGAAAGATTTTAATTAACTAAAGTTTCTAGATTTTCTTTTCTCTATGTTTTTTTTATCTCAATCTTTTCAGCTTAGGTTTTATTGGATCCAGAGATTAATAAATGTGTATGGTAAAAATTTCATAAAAATTAATACAAAATGTGTATTGATGAATCACTCATAGGAGGTTTATTTTCTTGTGTTTGAAGACTTTCTCTAAACTCAATAACTAAAATATAGTCAAAATACATTTATTGGGTACTCTCTATAATGGGGAACCATCTTAAAAATATCATACTTTTTGTCAAAATGGGATACTTGCATTCAGAGATTAATAGCTACATAATTATTATTTATCAAAATAACTTTAAAAATTGTTTACCAATATATTTTATATTGATTTGCACAGTAATATAACTTAATTTCTTAAAGATAATCAATTGTTTTCTAAATATTCCAAATTGCATACTTGGATAAAGTATTCAATAGTGAATCACCTGGATTCAACGATAAAAAATCATAACACAATTTTCTTACGGAAGTCCCATATCGATTTTGGCACGTAAAAGGACCCTGGAAAATATGGTAAAATTGGTAGGCTCTTTCGGTCTCACTCATAGAAATTCTAGTGTGTTAAAATAATCAGTCGGTTCAGTAAGTGAACATTAAATACCTCAAGTAACCAAAAGAAATGAATGAAAAATGAATAATAATAGTACTTAGCAACACGTCTTACTATCCGTTGGGGCTATACACTTAAATATTGGTTTTCTTAGCAGTGCGTCTTACTATCCGTTTGGGTTGTATGCCTATGTACTTATCTACGCTCATGAGTTACGTATGAGGAAGGTTGAATTTAAAGGAAGTGTACCAGGATTTGCGTTGAGGGAGAGTTGAAAACCATTTAGGAAAAAAGCAATCACAGTACCTCCGGGTATGATTGAACCCCGATCTCCTTTCATCGGCAATCTAGTCTATTGCGAAAATGATGCCCTAAGTATTATACAATACGGCCACCGAAGCAGGTGATGGGAATTTTGAGTCTAAAATCTCAACCGGGTTTAATAAAGTTGTTTTTACAAAATGGTTTCGCACAGGGGGAAAAAACCAGGTACAGTTCCTCTATATCCTATCATATTCATCCCTAGCCTATTAGTGTAAATGATTAGATATACCGGATGGAAAATAAGACGGGGTGTACTAAAATAAAGATTAAAGTGGTTTTATATCGTGTACCGTAAACGTATACGGAATACAGATGATAGATTAAGATAGCTTTTTATTAATAGATATGGAAATTATTTTGGTAATACGACACATTAGCTCAGTACGTAGCGTGTCTGCCTACTGAGCTTAGGGATCTGGGTTCCATTCCTGACATGGCTGAAAAGCTTATCATTGATAAAATGTGGATTTCCCCTTTCACAGTGATGAACTGAGTGTTGTAGGCTGGTTGATGTGTTTGTTCTATATAATATAAACTAATTTAAAATTGACGTCGTGATATAATCAGTCGTTTAAGAAAGTGCATGTTAATTACCAAAGAAAAATTACTAAACTTAGTAAGCAGAAATCTAAAAATTTCATCAACATTCTTGTGCGAAGCTATAGTTTAAACATAAATTTTAAACTTATTATAGAAAATATCTACCATAATTCACATTAATATTGCCCAGAGCTCCCCAATTGGTAAAAAGTACTACCACAATAGCTATGATAAGTTATACACTCCCCTTTCCTTCCCCCAAATTAAATCTCTGGGTACGTAACTGTTGTATAAAACATGATATATAATGTTATTATATCGCTGTTCAATAAACATGTTCATTTTATTTTAACACTAACCATGTCGGTCTTATATTTTTTTCATCTGTTGGTGGTATTATCTAATTAGTCAACGAATGCTAAGTTTGTAACTGTCTGGGAAGTATGAAAGAATTCATAAAGTGGTTTATGGTATCGTATATGTCTAATTGGAAGTCAAGTAAAGTACTTGCCTTTCGTGTTTTGAAAACGAATTATTGTGGTTTTGCCTCTCTGAAACTCCTTTGCTAAACAAAAAAACACAGTTAAATCTGTGGTGCAGAAATATGAACTCATATGTAAGTGGATTTTTTAATTATGCTGTATGCATTCATTCTACGCTGAATACAACGCCGCTGTGTTTCATTTCAAAACCTTTTGTGTAAACGCTGTTCAAAAAATCAATTAGAGCGTTTTATTTCAAGTTTTTTTTAAATTATTTGTTTTTATTTACACGCAGAACTTGTTGTTTTAGAACATATGTCACAAATGAGAAGTAAAAAAATAATTAGAAGCACATAATTACATAAAATATTAGTGCAATATTATTAATAAATCACTTATTAATTTATATACGAACATGATGTGATTAATTTGTTTGAAACGTTTTTAAGGAGCGTCCATAAAAACCTTTTATTTTTATTATAAATAGTCTCTGCAAATATCAAAACTATAATCCATTTATCATCTGAGGGCATAATGTTATATCTATACTGATAAGACATGTTAAGCAATATTATTTATAAGAATTTTTAAGAAAAATCATGTTCAAGCAATAAATTCTTCACCCCGCCTTAATTAACACATTACACACACATTTATTTTGTATTATAACGTTATAATATTATAATAGTAATGTTTTTTACCAAAATAATATTACACTCTCCCTCCATGCAAATGCGGGTACACTTACTCACAATATGACTTTCCTAATCCATAAAACTATTAGGGTCATTAGTACATAAGCTTACAACCCGAACGTGTAGTAAGACGCGGTGCTAAAAACAAAGCAAAAATACCCACCAAGAGATTTAAGAAATGTTGAGGAAATTCACTAAATTAATGTAGAGAGAGGATTGGAATCACATCTGACCCCCATCTCAAACCCCCACTCTACAATTACATTCGGCTGATATTCAAATCGTGACCTTTCTGTCACTGTAAAACCAATATATCTAAAGCTTTATGACTTATACCGTGCTACCACCGGTACAACTGGCATATAATATGAATTTGGCTATGGAAACAAATACATATTTGCGTATACGAAACACATTTCGAAATTTATTGAAAAATATTGGATACCTTTGATGGTTATTGTTTATTCTCATTAAAGGTTAAATAATGAATAATTGCCTGTCTTTTAAGAACTACACAAAAAACTATTAAGATTGACTGTTTTTAATTTGTGAAGTGTATTACCCGAACGGTTAGTAAGATGTGGTGCTAAGTATTATTTAATTTGTTGGAAGTAATCGAATTGGCTGGTAGCAATTTTCTAAGAGAGAACGTAAATTCATGAGAGAGACAACAATAATATATTTTAAGTTTATTAAAATATATTATTTTTTATGGATAAATAATAACATAATAGCTCAAAGTATATTATTGGTTTAGTTTAGATTTTCGTATTTGCGCAGTTACTTTTACGATGTTCAAAACCCCTCTTTGTACTATAATTATTATTTAATGACACATTCCACAGATATCAACTTATAATTAGAATAAATTTGTAATAAAGAAAATGTTTTATTTTCTGAAATGTAAGATACCTATTAATAATTTTTTTTTTACCAAGATGAATATTGGACGTTCTTTTTATGATGCTACTGATCTTAACACACATAGTATAAACTAACATAACTCTAGATTCTAGAACATAGATAGCCCTTTGGCCATCATTTCATCACAAAGATGGAGAAAACTCAAGTTTCACTAACTATACATTTATAAATTTTTACGGGAATAAGCCCCGGGCTCATTAGGTAGGTAAACATAATTATTATGCACTACTGATTGATCTAATGTAACTACATTTTTAGACCATCATGACATTTTTATTAGTAAGTTATTATATATTCTAGTAAGAGTACTTTTAGAAATCCTATCAAAGAATGGTTTCCCACACTCACTCCATAAAAATGTGTTTACATTTCCTATGAACTCTATATTCCTCATCCCTACCCAATTAGCATAATTAAAATTCGTATAACATTAAGACGTTGTGGTATAAAAATCAACTTGTTATTATTATTATTATTATTATTATTATTATTATTATTAGCACCGCGTCTTACTACCCATTCGGGTTATACGCACTTACGCTAATGTGTAATGGTAGGGTGATTGTGAGATGAAATGAAGGACCTACAGTTTAACGTGGAATCCGAACCACGGTGGTGGCCTGGCATTCCTCACATTCACAAGATGTCTTGTCAGAGGTGAAGGAAGGGTTTGGTAATCAGATAAATCTGTGCCGGGACCAAGGATTGAACCCCGGCCGCCAGCATAGAAGTCTGACACCTTACCCCTAGACCACCAGGTCACCGATATCAACTTGTTCTTATGCGGTTATTCAATTTCAATGGACGACAATTTTCAGCCATATACTACCCTACCCATTCACGTAGACCATCACCATTTTATAACTCACTCGATATTTGACCGACTTTGATGAAACTGGAGCCGTCAATTAATAGTCTTGTCACTGACAGATTTTTTTGCCCCCAATGTTCCGACCATAAATCAATGGTGTACCTATCGTACTGGTGAACAATTGGGCAAGACGTGTGATGTAGTGCCCGTGTTAAAAGCATTAATTTATAATTCTAGTTGAGTGAAAATTGATCTGCAATAATAGCCGCATCACAATATTTATGTGGACAAATTAAAACGCCAAGGGAAATCTATTGTTTGGATCAATTTAATAACAAAATGTTGCAACAATGGCCTTTGGAGAGTAAATCATGATGATGTCCTCGTGTGCTTTATCAAATGAATAGTAAAACTTCTTTTGTCAGAAAATGAAATTTTGTCAAATATATGAATCAACCCATATGTGTGTGTAAAAAAAAAAGTTTTCCAGGGGTATTAATAAAAAGTTAACATAATGCATTTTTCATTGACATTAAAAAACACACGATAGTATGGGTCTACATAAACTTTCAGATAAGCGACATTTACAAAACAAAAAGATTGGAAAAAAACTTATATTGAATGTGTTTTTGCAAAAATGGAATCAGCCCAGCCCTTCACAAAATTAAAGAAAATTGCCTGGATATAATAATTGTTCTTAGAAATTGCGAAAAATCTTCTGAATCAATAATGATAGCTATTTAAAGTAACTGAAAGTACTTTAATTACTCTATATTTATTTAATTATTTTAATTTATTTTAAAAGTAGTGGACTGAGGGCCTTATAACATGGGTGCAGATAAAAAGTAAAAAAATGTAATTTTTAATAAGTAAAGTTACGTAAAATTAAGTTAAAATGTCTTATTTTAGAACATGTGATAAAAAAGTAGTGTTTTGATATTGTAATGTAAAATCGACAGTAGCTTACTCAAAGGTTCGCAACTTCTTCATTATATTATTCATCATCTCCTACCAGTGTTGGCCAACTTATTTATGCTCATTTAAGAAGTTATAATATTTTGATTTAATGTATTAATGGTTGTTCTTACATTACCAATCTTTTATCTCTCTATTGGCACTTTCTCTATAGGATAGGCAATATAGCTAAGGATAGTTGAGAAATTATATTCACACAATATCCATCGATATATTTTTAACAAACTACGACTCTAGGTGGCCCTTAATTATATGCAAATTGATAAAAAGTGCTGATACAAAAAAATATCCTCTTTCTTGACTTTTTTTCTCTAATCTCCTCAAAGACTAGTGTATTTTGATGACAGCGTGGCCACTACTATCTATTATCAGCTATGCCTGATGTCTTTACTCTTTGAATGCAATTTTTATTTTCTAATTGTCTGAACTATGGGCTCTTCTTATAATTCTTTGATGGTGTACATGAGATCAAATTTTTATAGTAACTTTTTTTATAAGGCTAAAGTCTTAACCACAGTACAGGAAATTGTACCCTCTCACAGTAAAAAATTTATATAATTTCTTAAAATAAGTATCTGTGAGGCTACTTAATAATTGGGACAAGAAAAGGATTTTTTTTTCTGTGCCTCACAGTTATCGACATGGCTTTGCAGCTCCTTAGCATTGTAAGGGAGATCATTTTGTTTTTAATTAATCGTTTTCATTTGTTTTCATTTACGTAAGGTGTTTAGAGTGCACTTTCTGAACTGAATGTTATATCAGCCCACGATATAATAATTACCTTAAATCTAGAACAGACACAACTACCAGCCCCCAGCCATTAATTCAATACATTTTTCGACAGTGCTATGAATTGAACCTGGAACCCTTAGCTAAGTAAACAAACACGTTACTGACTGAGGTAAGATGTTGAGGATTAATTAATCAAAAATGAGAATACCTCATTAGGCATTACTTGTATCTTCCCTCGTGATATAGGTAGGCTATATTATGACAGTTGTGAATGCAGAACATGGTTTCGGTTATTTGCAGCAAATAAAATGTTTCTTGAACGGGTATCAACGGCACAGTAAAGTTTGGCATGGACTCGAAGCAAAGGCCAAGAAAATGTTTTCATTACCTGAGTTTCCAATTTCATTGTAGCATATATTTATTTGCCCTAGGCACATGGAGCAGCAAATCAGCAATAGCAACCCTTTGATTGCATCACCCAAATGCGGATTTTTCCATTTCAAACTATCAAGGATTAGAACCTCATTACATATGGTTGAGATTCAAACCCTGACCTTCCCATTATTGGCAAACCAGACGATATGAGACTAATACCTTGGTAAGTGTGCTCACTATCGTGGATACAAAAAAAAGATCAAATCATTAAAATTTTATCAACGGAAATTTCATTTGATATGAACCTCATTAAAGAGTTAGGTAATATATCTTAAAATTAGTTTTACTGACACACTATCTATAAATACTTTCTTCTAGATGATAAATTATTCATTTACTGTAGTTTAGTTTACCGTAATCTAATACTCCCCACTAGCACCTGCATCAATGATCGAATGGTCTAAGGTTTAAAACTCGCAAGCGATATTTTTGCTGGTAGCGGGAAAGTTGGGGTTATAATTTCGTCCGGCTGTATTGAGGGAAGAGTTTCTTAAATGAGTATCCACTAATCATACACACAAATGCGGGTGCGTTTTCTATTAACTAAACCCTCTTCATCATAATAGTATTAGTTTAATTAACTGCCAATAGGTCAAACGGGTAGTAAGATACAGTGCATGAAAAAAAAAACCATAGAGAACTACAAAGTAGTTCCTTTTAGGCCCAGTGTAAATTTAGTGAAATGAGGTATGTTTGTTTTTAATATAATAAATCTGAGGTAAATCGCCGAGGGCATGAAATGGAACTAAACGCATAAAACCTTTCCCGTTGTATGATGAAATTGTCAGAGCTCAATGGTCCGCTCTAAACTCCCCACTTAGTAAATTAGTGATAAAGTTGTGTATATTATCTTAACAATATTAGCGCCGACCCTACCTCACCTAGCCTTCTGCCTCAGGATGATAATTTTGACTCTGCGGTGCTTTTCGGACTTTAATAATACATCTAATAATGCTTTATTGACTTTTGCAATGAGAGACTATTAAAATGTTTTTACAAGTGACCAGGTGGAGCGAGAACGCGTGGGAACGCCGTTCCGGCACACTGATTTTCGTGGGGAAATATTCAAAATATATATTTAAAAAATTACTGAAGTTGTATATTATGCAATTACAAGATAACTAATTTATTTTATATCAATATTATCTCTAACATTTTTTTCATGCTAAGAATCAATAAATTTTGACGAAATATATTGTTCTCCATGTGAATTCCTGAAATTTTAGCAGAACTGTGTTAAGTAAGTTTCTGCCTTAGTAACCATTAAATTATTAATATTATTGTTGTTATTAGCACTGCGTCCTACTAACCGTTCGGGTTATACGCACTTACGCTAATGTGTAATGATAGGGTGATTGTGATATGAAATGGAGGACCTACAGTTTAACGTGGAATCCGAACAATGGTAGAGGCCTGGCATTCCCCACATTCACAAGTTATGATTATTACACATCTTGTCAGAGGTTAACCCTGAAAAAATCTCCAAATAGCTTCTAGAGGCATTGATGTTTGTGAAATTTTTTCGACTACGGCTTCAACTTTGGGGTTGCTACGAGCTTGAATTTTGGCACCACTAAATTTAGACTACACCAATGCAAATTACATAATTAGAAACAATATATAAGTATATATATTTATAGCAAAATCCTTTTTAATTAGCCATGAGTGTAATCTATTCTAAGAGACCCTCTTAGTTTCTTAAAAGGTGTCGATACATGCATATGTAAGTAGTCAAATGGCTTATATGAATGTCTTTTGAAACAGACACACATATCAGCAATACATTTAATCGGGCAAGACAAATATAATAAATGGTACTCTGCACCGCACATACTTTCTCTCTTAGAGGCATTTACTAAAAACTCGTTAAGATTTGTGAAACTAAATAATATGCATTTTTGCATAGCACTTCACAAAAAAAAGTATAAATTAAATAATATACATTGTTAAAGAAACATTGCGAACAATATTATATCTATCTACCAAAAGGTATAATAATTTTTTGTTTTCAAATAGCACCCTAAAAATATATATTTGCTTATAACTCATAAACTTGGTTTGAAAATAATTGTTTTCAGATAAAATCACTTAATTTTCAATACTACTAGAACTTAACGGTGATAATTTATTTCGTATTGCAAATAACTACGGAGATATGATCAAAATTGGAAATTAGTGCTATCGTAAAGGCACTAAACTCATTTTCATGGGAAAACGATAATTTTCATTTTGTTTGTAGTATAATCAATGCCTGGATAAAAAATTTAATATATTGTTAGGGCATATTTGAGAAAATTTATTTCTTTTCTATTTGCCCTTTAGTATACTACCCTTAATTTTAGGGTTGGATATCTAATTCCAAAACATTCTTGGGGAAACCCACTAAAACCATATATGCCAATTTTTATCTCGATCAGTTGAATGGGGTCGATTCTAGACATACAGACAGAAGGAATCGTAGAAACCACTGTTTTAGGTAGATTTATCAAAATTGAGTACAATTTTTTTAACGATAATAATACTTTTCTCTCCCAGGGGGTGAGAGAAAGTAAAAACATGTTGAAAAATTAAAATTTTTCCACGCGATTTTAATTTTGTATTTTTTGTATTTGTTATTCGAACTACCAAAAAATATTTTCGAAAAATATGCTTAATTTCTTAGGCTTTCATAAAGAACTAAAATACTTGTTATGCCATAAACTTTGTGATCAGAACCAAATGATATATTGTTTTTAGGTGCACAATTGAAAACATTTTATTTGGATACTTAAATTATTTGGAGTCAACCCCAGTGGTCACGAGGATTAAGGTATTATTATCTTGTAACCTAGTTTGAAAATGACGTGTTGGTCAGGGCTCGAATCCTGGTTGGGACTTAACGAGGGTGTTTTTTACCAACTGTTAGTCCACTCTAGTTCCAAGTTTCCTGTTCTACTTTCTTCATTCCTATCTTGCGATTGTAAATATATGCGGTTAGATCTGTCGAGTGTTTTACTCAATGCATGACTTGTTATTGACATCAAGCCTTAATACCCGTTCGGACTATATAAATTTTAATTAATTACGCTAATAATTCAAGGATGAGGAAGGTTCAATTTGAAAAGACCCGCCTCGGTGGCGTAGTTTGCTAACGCGCTTGTCGTGTTGAGCTCGACTGCTGAGGACGGGGAGATCAAGGTTCGAATTCGGTGGGTGAACTGAGGGTGGTTTTTCCTAAATGGTTTTCCACTCTCCCTCCACGCAAATGCGGGTTCACTTCCTCTAATTAAACCTTCCCAATTCCTAATCCATTAGTGTAATTAGTACTTAAAGCGTATAACCCAAATGGGTAGTAAGACGCGGTGCTAAATATTATAATTTGAGAAAGTATACCCACAATTGTATGGAGGGAGAACTTAAAACTATCTAGGAAAAACCACCCTCAGTACACCTGAATGAGATATGAACTCCGATCTCCCCGTCATCGGCACTCCAGTCTATTTGAGAGAGACGTCTTAAATTACCCGACCACTGAAGTGGTTTGACATGTAATATATACTAGAACGGTATATAAATATATATTATAATTGGTTGACTGGTCATTTTGTCATCTTGTCTCAATCAGCCCAGTACTTGTGGGTGGAAGAAAAAGTGAAACAAACTAATAATGACGTAGTCAAACAATACGGATGTTTTTATCTTTATAACAAAAAATTGCGTGTAGCCCGTACGGGTATTAAGAAGTGGTGCTAATTGATAAATATAACCAAAAACCTTTTAACGGACATTATCATAATTATTTCCTCTCATTTCATACGGCATTTTTTTTACACACTTTTTGGTTTTCACAAATATTTAATTAGTTTTCATGCATATTATGGTGATTTTATTGTTGTTTCACATTAACGCCTACATTTGTGATGGATTTTATTATTTTTGTAAACATTAAAAATCGGATTGTACAAGTTTTCTGTATGCCTCTGATAAAACATTACATTTGTATGTTTATAATTAATAGTACATAATGTTCAATCAATGTCAGGAGGCTCGGTTCCTATTGTCTACAAATGTAGCTTATCAATCTGGGAACTAGGTGTTATGTCGGCTCTACCATTAGTAGTTTCTATGTTGGGTTCAGAAAGTGTATGATATTAAAACAAATACATATATATTATTTGCATAGATTATCGCTTGTGTATGGTTAGCAGATCCATTTGAAAAATCCGTTTCACGTCACAACTAATTTTATAAATTCACGTATTGATAAAGGGGTGAAGAGGAGGGGATGTGCATCATAAAAGGGTGTCTGGTGAGTAACCCTTGGCAATGGAAATATCCCTTTCGGTAAGTCTCTCTAGAGATGCTAACTTAATATTCCAAGTATTCCGACTGTCAGTGAGGTATAACTAGGCTACTTGACAGCCACAGGGGTATCTGTCGTACTACATCCACTGAATATAACTCCTTTTTTCCAGCCAAACTCATAAAATACGCGTCACTTGGATATAAAAAGTAATACACTTCTTTCTCTCATTCAACATTTTAAATAAAAAGGCGGTTTAATATTTTCCGCTGAGGATATTACTCTTCTCTTTGCTTTATTCAGCGTACACCCCTCCTTCCCCCCTTAAAAGTGGAGGGGAATATAATGCTGCACTTGTATACATTATTTTGAATTTCCGCACGTAGACTTTACCAGATGTAATGGAAAATATTTCATTGCAAAGGGTCTACAAAAGTAAACATTTTGTATCGACTTGTTCTTTATAAACAGCTGCACGCAGCATTAATTTTTGGTACGAGACGTGTTCCATTTATTTTAAATCTTGCTACTTTTTTTTTTACAAAGAAACATAGTTTTTAATTATTAAAAATAAAACAATTATCTAAACATATTTCATATATATCCTATTTATATGTTTAATATGTAAGCTTTTTCTTCCTATTATTTTTATTACACTGATCTAAAGTGTGTGTAATATGGTATAGGAAACTTTAAAAACTATATTTTGCTATACATTATTGTCTGTGCAAATCTCACTTGCAGTGGTAGTCAGTGTTTGATTGACATGCTTCTTACCTTCCACTCATAAGGTCAGAGCTTAGATCAATTCTCAGAAGGGTTAATATTTGCAATATGCTTATTAAATTATTTCTTCAGGTGAATTCCGGTGCATTTGCTTTAAATTTAGTTTCAATCTGTCTCTTTGGGAGTACAGGAGAAGCAAGGAAAGATAAGTGTTCATGCATTTTTATGGCAACCCATTTATTTGGCAAAAAATAAATAATTAAATATTCCTCCAGTAGAAACGTAGTTTAATTGTCTTCACATAGTGATATCAACACTGTTTTAATAACTGTCATGAGCATATCAGAATATTATATCAGCAATTATAGAATAACCCAAACTGGTGGTCACATACTCTAAAGCGTTATTCTCACAATAGTCTGTTTCACCGGTGATGTGGAGGTCGGAGTTTGAATCCTGGCTGGGTGTACTGAGGATGTCTTATCCTAAATGACTTCCCACTCTCCCTCCACACAAATATAGGCGCATTTGCTCTAAATTCTGTCTTCCTTATACCTAAATAATTTGTATAGTTTAAATGTGGATAGTTCGGATAGATAATAATATGTGGTATAGATTAAAAATAATAATTATATAACAGAGACCGTCCCATGGCCATTTATGAATCAATATGAAAGTAGAAGCCCAGATGTTTTTAGCACCACGTCATACTACCCGTTCAGGTTGTGGGCCTTTGTACTAATTATACTAGTGTGTTATAAGATTAGTAAGGTTGAATTTAGAGGAAATGTAACAGCATTTGTATGAAGGTAGAGTGGAAACCATTTGGGAAAATCCAGCCTCAGTACACCGGACCGAGATGGAACCCCGATATTCCAGCTTCGGCAGTCAAGTTTATTATGAGAGTAGCATCTTAGACCATTCGGCCACCGAAGTGGGTCTCAGATTTATTATTGATAAACGTTTCAGCCATAGTGAGAATAGAACCTGAGACTCTCAATTAGCTAGGTATTTGCGTTGCTGACTGAGCTAACGGATCTCACTATACTGCATAATTTAAGGATATATATTTAGAAAGTTTAATTTAATTAAATTCACCCACATTCAACCGGGGAGAGTATATAAATCAAACGCTAATGGAAATAAAAAAGTTTGAATGCACCCAGTAGGGATTAAATCTTGGTATCCCGGATCGATGTCACGAACATATCGTTACATTGTCATCTATCGATGTCGCCTGTTGCTAATCGTGTGCTCTTTTTTTGTGTGTTTCAGATCGTAGATAAGGACAAGAATCCTGGAGGAGGCGACATCACCAAGCCGAGCAGTGAGAAGAGAAAGGCAGAGGACGGAGAGCCCAATAAGGACCTAAAGAAGGTAGGGACGATATTATTCAACTGTCTTGGGTGTCGAATATACTTGGAGGGATCGACCGAGCCAGCGATTAAACTCGTGCTTGGTCTGTCTTGTACTTGAAATACCTCTTTAAACAACATGACGGTAGGAACGCTATTCAGCTGTCTACGATGTCGAAATCTTAAGAGCTATCAATTGAGACAGTGATTTAGCTCGTATAAAACTTTTTTTTTTAGAATCATATTTATGTATCTATAGTAAATATATAGGTATATCATGCTCCACATTATATTGCTCCAAATTGAAATTATTTGATTGTATATGTTTTAAATTTAATTTGGCTAATTTTTTTATTAGTGTTAATGTCAATTCAATGATAATATAAAATAATATCTAAGAAAACGCAATGAACAGAATGCATTTTTAAGACAATTTAATAGTACTATATTCTATAAATAAGCTGTAAGCTCACCTTGTGGAAATCAGCAACACATATTGAAGAATCAACCTAGTAGAAACCACGTTTCAAAAAGATTGTTAGAGAGTTAAAATACTTTCTACCGGATATCAAGATCAGACTCCAAATTCAAAGTAAACATCCAACTGGTCAAGATACGAGGACAAGTGTAAAATGGCCACTGTAATGTGTGAGGTTCATCCAGAATTGTTTAATGAATGTCAGATGATTAATACTACTATTAGGTTTATGAAATCAAAGTGTACTGACACACAGTCGTCATAGTGATGAACGTTGGATCCACCCGTCTCCGGTCACTTGAATATTGAATCACAATTTATATTTCGGTCTAGATCCACAATCCCTCTTGAAAGGCTGCCACACAATTTGCACGCACATGGCCATGGCTTAATACACTTACGCACACTCGGAAATTACCCATACTGACTACCCTTCTATAACTCTCTAGAGCCCAGCTACGTGCGGTATTTAACCGTAAATGGCTCACATTTCAGTGACATAACTCTAAAATTACAAGCTGATCGGTGACAGGGAACTTACAATAGATACCAAACTCTTTGAGAATAACATCACTAAGTTGAGAGCTTCACAGTGTTAATAAATCATTGCGAGACCTGCAAAGTTAGTCAAGTACTGGTATACTTGACTTTCATGCTCAGATCTGATTCAGAAGGTCATAATTAAGCTTGACTCTCGACCGAATACATTGGTTGTTCAAGGCTTGTTTTACACCATCTCTCTATAGGGACAATGGTTCATATCCTTAAATCAATTGTTTCCCCCACTCTGTGCCCTTAAATTAGTGTAAGCTGTGACTAACCTAAACGGGACGTAAGATGAGTAGCACACTCTATAACAAAAGGAATTAAAAGACTATTTATCTCCACTTTAGTGTGACATTGGATAAGGTCTTTTAGGGGATATCATAATCAAAGGTCCCCAGACACTAACAGGCCAAGTCTGTTTAGTGCCGGCAAACATCAGCTGCAAAAAAAAAAATAAAAAAAAAAGTTATACATAGTTAGTTTGTCAGACTCCAGTATTTGCCAGTGTTGCAACAGGAACCGATGATACTTGATTGCCAATAGTGCACTCGTGGCTTGGCAATCCACGCTTCTTGCGGTCATCTCTGGGATTACAAGCGACGCTAATTGTCCTTGTATTGATTAGTGAGCCAAGAACACACAGTAATTACAAGGCCAGATGACGCTCTCTGCCACCTGAATCGTTGCCTGAGGAATCGCTCGAATGGTTCTCAAGAGATATCGATGCTAGGAGGGTAATAATTAATATATATATTATGTATCAAAAATATGTATACTAATTACACTTTTCTATATTATATATGCTACTATGAATGTGCTGAATGTGATGAGTTTGTAAAGTCACCGGTGATTATACAAAGTCACTGGTTCATTTGGGAAATATAAAAATGTCTTTACTATTTCACAAACTCGTCGAACATTTTACAAAATTACCTGGGAGTTTACAAAATCACCAGGGAGTTTACAAAAATCACCGGTAAGTTTACAACATTACCATAAACCACCAGTGAATGTTAATAAGTTACGTCAAGATTAGTCTTGGCTAGGCTGGTTTAGGAAAGTTAGGTTAGTTTAGACAAGTCTAGACTATTTTATTTTGCTTAAGTTAGGTTATACTAGGTTAGTTTAGGTTAGTTTATATTGGTTTTATATTTTTATCCACATACGCTAGATATATTATAAAATCACCGGTAAATATAGATAATACAGTTCATGTTTAATACTTTCATCAAACTGCATTGGGAGATTTATAAAATCACTGGTAAATTTAGATAAATCATATTATTTGTTAAATAAATCATCGCTTAATTCTCTTTCAGTGATTCTATACATTCACTGGTTATTTTACAAAATAACGAATTCAGCACATCATATATATCTAATATAGAAATGTGTAACTAAAGAATATATATAAAATATAGGAATATCCCATTAAAATATATAACTAGCAAATTTGTCCTGACTCGGGATTAAAATACGATAGTCTTTTTTCTCTTTGGTATTTAAATATAATGGAAATAGAAAACAAGACCATAATCTTGGTTTTAGTGCGGTAAAGTTCTACCACTGAGCTATCTAGACTCACATATTACTCATATTTTAAGGCAGAGTCTGTGATGAACGTGTGAGTTTGTTTGTACTCAAGGTGGGGACGCAGAGGACACGAGGAAAGGTCAGTGTTATTACATTTTTCAGAGCATAACATTTTTTTTGTCAAAATAAATTAAATATGGCTTCAGTACAACGGAGTTTAATTGTCTTCATACGATGACCTCAACATTGTTAAATATCAGTCAAGGCGTCCTAGAATTTAATGACAGCCTTTTTTCTTAATTTAAAAAGGCTTTTAAATAATGCCACTATGATCATGAGATATAGTCAACAACAGTTGATATAACCACCTGAAGAATATTAAACTCGATATTTGTACTAAATCAATATTTTACATGATTTGCTATAAAAACTTAAAGAACGCAATTTCTCGCGTTGTCTACATCCCCACCTTAATAAATATCAAAAACATAGCTATGATGATTCGTGACGCTTTTACGAACTGAATGTACAATCACAGGCTTTAGCATTGGTACACTAAGCCAAAAGTACCGGGTTCGTTTCTTGGAATCAAGTGTTGTTTTTCGACATATATTTGAATGTTTTTTTTTCAAGCTTAGCTATCCATACCAAACTTTAAGTTCAATGTAGAGTCATATTACAATCGATAAAGGCAAGACTGCTGTCGTCCAGGGTATACGGAGTGTTCTATCTATTTTATCTTCAAATCATAAAATTGGAGGTTTGTGGAGGATGGTACCTATATCTTGGTATAAAATTCATGTTAAGTTATACAAACATAGTACGCCCGTACTCTAGTAACCTTTTAATCCTCCACGCTCTTTTTATTTTACCGTGATCTGCGTCTTAAAATCGTCAGAGCTTTTAGTATATTCACCGCATTCACCGATGGGATTAGGTAGGGTATTTGGTAATTTCCATTACATATAATATATGTTGATCTTTAATATATTTATATAGTATACTCTTTTCACATTTGGTCAACATGGGTTCAGTCTCGCTTTTTATTATGGATCACATAATAATAATAATAATAATAATAATAATAATAAATAATAATAATAAAATAATGACACGCATATCATTGTATTCATGGAAGCAAATAGAAGAGAAAGGGGTATAAAGTAATAAAAGAAGAAACACAATAAAGCTTTCACAATGAACACCATCACTGTACAAAGAATAACATCTTGCGTATATCCCGAACTGGTAGTAAAATTGGTGGAAAAAAAAATCTTACTAAAAAAAATTGTTTTTACTAGCCTTTCTATCGGGATTATTCGAAAAGAAAAGTATGCTAGTGTTACTGTCCGTTATCTCAATCTTACTTTCATTATATTGGAACTATTTAAGAAGAAAAGTGTCTTTTACTCTTACATCTAGACGTTAGTTTCATTATATTAGGACTAATAAAGAGGGAAAATAACGCTTACTGTCAAATATCTCGGTCTCGGTTTCTTCTATTGGAACTATACAGGAGGAAAAGTGACTCTTACTGTATAATATCTATATCTGGGTTTCACTCCATTAGGCCTATTTAAAAGGGAGCATGAAACGCAATTTCCCCAAAGAATATGTGAACCGTGTAGCTTTGTGTGTGTGTTAAAGTGTGAACTATATTCCTCTTATATTGTCAAATCAATATTGTTTCTTTTTCTTTTATTTGTTCGTTTCGCTCTTTCCTCACCTTCCATTACGTATACAACGGGTATTAAAATGTGAAAAGGTTATTTTCTTTGACAAAAACACTCATACTTTTGCTAATTATATATCTATAACTGAGTTAAATGTTTTAAAAAGCGCAACATTGGATTAATGGAATATAATTTATGAGAGCATCACTAGTCTCTAGATAGTTAATACACCAATTGGTTTTTAAGATAGTTAATGTTGTGTTGGCCAATTCAGGGGACACGTGTTCTTAACGTCAATCCAGGTGGATCTGATTTACTGGTGATAGGAAGATCTGGGCTCGAAACTAGCCTAATCTAATCTTCTTCTTGAGCCAACAACCCAAAGGTCGGTTGGATATGATTTAAATCCATGTGGAGTCGGGCAAGCACTCAACCTTCCGGTTAGTATTGCCTGCACCGACTGCTGCACATCAATTTTACCAGGAAACGTATTTTCACATATCTTCCAGGGTTCTTCTACATGTAACAATCAACACGGAACTGATGGTTTTATTTTCACTCCGAGGGAAGTTATGCTACGGATTTTTATCGCTCAAGAGAAATCCATCCACCTTGACTGGGTTTGAACCCACGAACATCGGGTTCTGAGGCGAGCACTTTACCCCAAGACCACTGAGGTTGACCCTAGTTTAATAAATAATTTCCTACCTCCCTTTAATACATTCTTGTTTATTTATCATTATAATATACGATCTAATTCATCCCTACCATAACCATAACTAATTAGTTTAAATAAATGCGTATACATCAGATGGGTAGTAAAAAGCGTTAAACAAATATTTTTAAATTGGTTTAAATTTCACAAATACATTTTTTAGTTTTGTTAAATTTGACAATGAGCACTCCCCCACCCCCACCCTCTTTCAATGCACGCGTACACCCCTCCCTTTGTCTCCGGTACTTTCTCAACTTATGTCTCTGTCTATAGCAAAATACGGCATATGCCCTATCTACCAACATTTCCCTTCCCAATAACTTAAAAAAAAAAGTCCACCTTTTCAAAGTTATCTTCCGACGTCGGGTAATTTACTCAATGGTTGGCATCAAACTGGAGTTTAGCAAGTTCCCTGACCCCGAGGTGATCTAACTTACTAGCAACTCTGCCATCTCCTGGAACCACTCTCGGAGCCCCAATTAATCTGTCTGAGGAGTTCGGAGGTTCCCTACATACGAGCTGCATTGCACTTACAACTACTAACAACATGCAAACTGCGTGTTTTCAACGTTCAATCATTCAGTTAATGGCCGTAAAGAGATAGAGAGGGAGTCAGTCATAAATGAACACCCAAGTGGTAACTGTTAAGAGATTAATATTAATTAGCGCCTTGGACCTCCAAGGTAAAAGTGATCCCCTAACCACTCGTGTTCCTTCTCAATAAAACTCCGTTTTGGAAACCTTCAGACGAGAAAGGCCGGCGCTTTAGAGTTCATCGTACCCGTTAACCGCGAAGCTAGATTAACGATTACGTTAAAACCAGAAAACTTATGTAGATTCTGTTTTCTGCATTATTAATTTAACAACAGTAACATTTATATCAGAGAAATAGTTTTTTTCATCATTTTAAAATACTTATTTCTAAATGTTTTTTAATATGTTAAAACAGTATTTTTTGAGTAGTATAAAAATAGCTTGAGCTGTATTTTTACCACGCAAGTTAGGTGTTAGCTGTGGTGAGAAACAGGCTCTTTAACAACACCAGCTTAACTCTACAATACAGCCCAAACAAGGAATAAGATCGTATTGGAATTTTCTGTTGTCTTCATTGGAAAAAAAATGTAATTGAGACCAGTCATACAAACAATAATTTTAAATAAAAGGTGAAACAAACATTAGTTATTATTTTTGATAAGCGTCTCAAAACTATCTTATTTGATAGATGAGAAAGTGAAAATTTAAAAAAAATATAAATATTAGCAATTTCAAGTCAACTAGATGAAATATAACTTGAGTCGTTAATTTTATAGTAGCTGTTCGAGTTTCCAACCCTTGTTTTTCAGCGTACACCTTCCCCTGCAGTTGTTTTGATTTGTAAGTTTAGATAAGTGCACTGCAGACAAAATAAGTTGGTACTTATTATAAGATATACGTATATGTTCTATGAACATCCACCAGATCATGTGCACCCTTATGGGCTGGGCTACAAATATTGTGGTTGCAGCATTATTTTGATTCTAATTTATCAGCTATGCTACTTATATCGTATGTATGTTATGAGTAAAACAATAGACCAAGTGGCTTTTAGAAGGCTTAGAAAATATTAAATATATAATTATTTTTAAAAACAAAAATATTTCAATAAATTTAATATATTCCTCAGACACAATTAAAAATAATTATACACATTATATAAAATAACGAATTTATCTCAACTTTTTTTTTTAATATCACATGACCTTATATTTACGAGCTGGAATTTCATTTACACTACCATAAAGTTGTGAAATCTCTTTGAAGTGGTAATTTTAAACTTAATTTATATCTCAAACACGAACTTGAATCATCTAGTTTAACAAATATTTCCTTTTCTATTATTGATTAAAAACTTATGCCAATGAGAAATTAAAACTTCAAATAGCAAATAAATAGGACTTTAATATTTTCTTATAACTTTATTTCTATCATATTAATGAAAGTGTTTTATTATTTAAAATATCTTTCAATTATTAGAAATTGATTTAAACTGGTGCACAGCGTGGAAATTAATTTTAAAATATTAATTAACGGCAGAGTAAAAAATTTATATCTTGGAGTTTCGTAAATCTGTTGTTCATTTTTTCTTTTTTCAGTAGTTGGTTTACTTTGATTTCGAATGCTAAATGGTGTGTAATACTTCTCAACGGTACAACACACTGACTTGAGAACTTTTTTTTTTCACTTCACTGTTGTAAAATCCCACGGGAAAGTAGAGAGAAAAAAAAAATCTCATTTTTGTAATGACGACCGAATGAAAGTTTGGGAAAAGTTATTTCTTTTTGTCACATCTCCCGTGGGACCGTGTTCCAATGATGAACGAGCTCGGGGTGGAATTGAAAGAAAGAGGGGAAAGGCTTAAAAAGAGGGGTACAGGGAACTAAAAAAAAAGTGCAGGGGAAGATGGGAATGAAATAGAACAACACGCTCAGATTGTCTTGGAAAAAAAAAAAAAAAATCCCTTCGATGTAATCATTACACCAAGTATTGTCTTTACCTGAGCGTGGAAAATCGATTGGTAAAAAAACAATATTTGAAGATAAAAAAAGAGCATACAGTTGCTAAGAAGATTGCATTTTTTTGACTCAAATTAAAATCATTATTTACTTTATTCTGTTTAGACCAATGGAATAGTTTCATATAGTATTTGAAATTAGAAACAGACAAATAGTTTGAACTGGTCTAAACATTGGCGCTGTTTGAGAAATCTATGGCAATCCAAATATTATATAAGCCTAATCTATGTAGAGTAAATTTAATTTTTCATCTTCTTGAAATTTGGAAATGTATTATTCATTTATCTTTAAAAGGAACACTTTTACCTTTCTTCACCCCATAGTGATATATCTTATAAGATAGCACAATATTTAAACCAGTAAAGGGTGACCTGGTGGTCTAGGGGTAAGGTGTCGGACTTCTGTGCTGGCGGCCGGGGTTCAATCCTCGGTCCGGCACAGATTTATCTGATTTCCAAACCCTTCCTTCACCTCTGACAAGACATCTTGTGAATGTGAGGAATACCAGGCCGCCACCGTGGTTCGGATTCCACGTTAAACTGTAGGTCCTCCATTTCATCTCACAATCACCCTACCATTACACATCAGCGTAAGTGCGTATAACCCGAACGGGTAGTAAGACGCGGTGCTAATAATAATAATAATAATAATAATAATAAAATAATAATAATAATAATAATAATTAAACCAGTAAAGGAAAGTCTGCTTCTTACTACCAAAGGACACCTATTACATAAAATACGACATTTTTCTTTTCTTTTTAAACAAACTAATACTGTTTCTATTCATTGGTTCAAGCGCTTTCACAGACCCACTTTAATTTTTCCTTCTTTTAATGGATTGAGCCAAATTTCCGATAAACTCTAACCTTATTCTTGAAAAAAAAAAAAACGTTTTACATTTGTATGACTTTGTAACTCGCAACCATTGTAATTTGGGTGGCATTAGAAGTAATGTTCAAACTCTCCAAACGTCACGAATTTACGATTTGTTCTTGTAACCGTTTTGTGGCATTCTGTGTGCCCGGCCTTCACTAATGACGGCGGTAATGCGGTGTCATTGCGATAATGATGGGAGATAAGAATAGCTCTGTTCTGGCGCCCATTGATACTCGACCATTATCTCAATGTTCAGCGCGCTCTGTCGACAGCCTCGGGCTTCAGTTCGGCAGCGAAACGCAGCGCATTCAAGCTTAACTCCAGCTACAACCAATCAACGTGTGTATTGAGAGGTGCGGGCGTAATACAGTCCAATTTTTACAGGGATAGCCTTAACTGACATCTTGAAAATATACTAGAGCTACTTTCACGTATTCAAACGTTAATTCATGGGATTTGTAGCTGCCTCTTTTTCTATATATCAGAGGTTGGCAAAAGGTCGATCTCACAGCAATTTTCAGTCGATCACGTAGGAAAACTACATCGTCATGAAAAGGCAAGCTTACCTTGCAATACTCCACTATGGTACAGCTTATAAGATAGGGCCATTATGTAATCCGTCAAGATAAGACTGCTACCTTTCAGGATAAATGGAGTGTATATTTTATTTATTTTATGTATTTTTTATAAAGGCAGGGACAAAAGTATCGGAATAAATATTGAACTTGAATAAATACAAGATGTAAGAAAAAAATTATTAAAAGTAGGTGGAGAAACGAGAGTGGGACCTTTGATAAATTACAAAGTTGATCGAGGCCCAAAAGGTTGCTGACCCCTGCTATAAATAGTATATTTTTTTATCACCGCGTCTGACGACCTGTTCAGGCTATTATACACATACATGATAAATACTCTAAAAGGGTAGAAATGTGGGAGGAAGCATTTTAGAGGTAATTTAGCAGCATTTATGTGTAATGAGATTGGGAAATCATTTAGAAAAAAAAACACCCTCAGTAGAAATTACTGGTATTCGAACCCCGATCTCCCCATCACCCGCAGACTAGTGTGACACCTTAGACCATTCGGCCACTGAAGAGGGTGATATAGTATCAACTATCAACTAAAAAAAGAACACTAATAAAATACATAAACATGAACAATTATGACAGAAAAAAAACAATGCTTTTATAAAAGGCTCTTTCTATGAAAATTGTACTGTATTATGGTTCTGGTGGGAGGTAACCTTTAGAAAACCTATTTTATTACGATAAACATTGATATAATTTTACTTTACTATTATAACATTTAATGTATATTGATGTTATCAATCAAAAGTGATGATTACAAATCACTGGACTTAACTTATAAAAATTATTAGCAATGATTACGTAACTTTATATATATACATAAATAATCACGCCATTCCCTTGCGGGGTAGCCAAGAAACTGTGCATATAGCTCAAAATACAGCCACTCCATACTTAATTTATCCTCACTAACTTACTACAAACTTCCTTATCCTTGCATAATCCCGTCACCTCAACAACATCCATACACCATGTCATACATGCTCTTTTAAGTAACTTTTGTACCAGACAAAAGGTTCCTTTCTATCTAAATGAGCTTTTACTTCAGTAACGTGATTTGGGATGTATACACCTTGAGGAAGTAATTTCATCCCAAACATAGTAAGCAATTTCATTATTATTTTAGTTTGAAGGGATATATTTTGTAAATTTTGTTTCCTTTCAAAATCCCCAAATGGCATTGATATTAAAAAATAAAATATAACATTCAATGCTTTAGATATAATTTGTTTTCGAGTTACAATTCGGGTATCCATTAACACACATTTCAGTGGTGGTTAGTAGCTAAAATTAGTAGGGTTGCTGTTCCAGAATTTTTTTTGCCTTTGTTTTAAAATTGTGTAAAAGGAAAAAAAAGGTATAAAAATAAAATTTATTCAGGAACTTGATAAAATATTAGCAAAAAAAAAAAACTTTTTTACTTACTTTAACTAAAATTGTTACAGTTCAAGCTTGATCTATTCATTTAAAAATGAAATCCATTATTCTTGTTTTAATTTGCGCCAAAAGTTCAATAAAGTTTTTCCTTGATCTCTTGATGATAACTGAGGAAATTTTTCTCCATTGAAAGTACTGCAAGCGCATTTAGTCTTTCTGTTAAATAAAAGAACCGAAAAAAAAATCAAATAGAATAGCTGGAAGCAGAATAATAAACTAATTCTACATTCTTCTACACTTTATCACATTCAAGAATATGGTACACGGTTTTTAAGCACAACACACGCTGAGTAAAAAAACCTTCCTTCCACCATCACGTCAGAGTCGGCACTGCAAGAGCAACAGTGCTCTCTCTACCTGGCAGTCCCACGTTCCTCCCCACCCCCTCATATGTGCACATGCGCATAACAGTCAAACATCACGTCACTGGCACTGTGAAGCGCACAGTTCCATACAAAGATTTTTGTACCTTTTCCATAAACTGTGGTATGGCTACTGAAGTACTGACATTAAGCTTAAGGAATATATATTGTACTACAAAAATAAAGAAAGAATTAAAGAAAAAAGTACTCATTATATTAAATGTTATCGATAATATCAAGTGGAAATAGGGGGTCTGCAGTTCCACAATGCTTATACACGAGACGCCACTGCACATTATAGTAAATTAAATTAGTAAATATTTCAGATCCAAACAAATATTAATCTTAAACCTATAAATATTTGTATTTATTTTACTTTGCAAAACTGTCATGAAAATTTACATCTTCAAATACAAGAATAGATATCAAATATAACTAAATACTAACTAGAATTTGGGTGACCTGGTGGTCTAAGGGTAAGGTGTCAGACTTCTGTGCTGGCGGCCGGGGTTCAATCCTCGGTCCCGGCACAGATTTATCTGATTTCCAAACCCTTCCTTCACCTCTGACAAGACATTTGTGAATGTGGGGAATGCCAGGTCTCCACTGTGGTTCGGATTCCACGTTAAACTGTAGGTCCTTCATTCCATCTCACAATCACCCTACCATTACACATTAGCGTAAGTGCGTATAACCCGAACGGGTAGTAAGACGCGGGGCTAATAATAATAATAATAATAATAACTAGAATTTAATTGCACCTTAACATATTTAAGTGTTTATATTGATATTTTTGGTAGTAACAATTATTATATTATTCAATGGCCTTACTAAACCTGTTTCTCAAAGTTTTTAAACTATTTCAAACTGACAATATAATGTGTAGAAATGATCACTATGTTGTTTAAACATTTGGAAGAACCATATATAAGTTTTTATCAATTTTATGGATCTAAAATTGAATTTGTCAATAAAAATGTATATATAATTAAACTTTGTATTAGTAAAATAAATCCAACCTTATAAAATGTTTAATTTACAATTTAAATATATCCAATTTTAATAGGAAGGGCCCTATATGACCGTTAGGAAAGCCATCAAATCTACTTTAGTCCACTATACTATACCTATAATGTACTATATTATACTATTCTACACTATACTATTAGATATATATATATATACCATAGAATAGGCCTACTATGCTATAAATTACTCTGCTCTACTATACCAATACTATATTATAGATACACTATATCAATACCATACAATACTTGTACTATATATACATATATCTATACTATTATATACCCATACCAAATTCTACTCTATTCTAATCTACTATACTGTTCTATTCTAAACTATATGATACTATAATCAAGTATGCTATACTTATACTATACTAAACTATACCTAAAATAACACTAATAGAATAGTAAATGTTGAACGCAAAAATATTATTTTGTATTTTTAAAAGACCCTTCTTATGAAAATTGGACCATACACGTAAATTTTAAAGAAATCACAATTAGCTTGCAGTCACGGTCATTTATAATGCTTAACGTAACTAGTTAAAAACTTATTTTTAAACACAAATATTAGCTCATCAGTTTAAAGGTAACCAATATTTATTTATTTTTTATTTCATAAAAGGAAGGGTGCCTTTTATTGTCTCCATAAAAGTGGGCGTGCTCGTCTCTTGACTCGGTATCTCGAGTGTAACGACGCCTTTGTGTGGGATGAAAGCGGGGGCGGCGTCTTCTTGCGTCGGTTATTACCACAAGTATCGCGCATTATCTATTGTCACGGAACCTGGACCTCGGACGTCGTTCAGAACACTTTACCTCACGAGGGAACTTCGTGGCCTACTTCTTGGTCTCATACCGGCCGATAACTTGGCGGATTAACGATAAATCAGCGGCAGTGGTGAGAAAGATTGTGGCAGAGGTGCGACCGTGAAGGCGGCTTTAGTTGTCTGGTCACGCAACCCCACCTAGTAGGATCACAGTTTTTATATGTTTCTTTTCATTGCGTCTTAGTATCCGTTCAAGTTGTACGCATACATCAATTAAAATTATGGAAAAGGGATGAGTAATATGTTATCTTAAACAAAATGTACCTGCATCTGTGTGGAGGTAGAGTGGAAAACTATGTAAGTATAACTATCCACAATACATCCGACCGGGATTTGAACCTACTCGTCCAGTCCAACATGAGAGAGTTATGCGTTAGACCAAGAGAACCAGATACCTTTTTTAAATATTATTACCAGTGGTGGCTCATAGATTGTTTCCAAGTAAAGATAGTTTTGAAGATAATGTACTACGACACGTACTAGTGGTCACATGGTATAAATATCTCAGTCTTGTAATAGACCTAATTGCCAAGGCTATATAGCATTGACCGTTTGTATTGGGAAATTATTTACCGCAAATGATGTAGTCCTTCTCCAAACTAATGCTGGTACATTTCCTCAAATTAACTTCTTAGCCCTAACCCTAATGATTATTTTGTTAAATCACCCTTTACTACTATACTCCATCCACCGTCCATTAAAATTCATTAGATATAACTAGTATTTTAATTTAATAACGTCTAGTAATTTTAACGCTTCACTTCACTCAAAACAATATTTAATTTAAATATTTAACTCTAGTTTTAAACCAGTAATATGAATAACTAAATAAATCTACGTTAAATCTTTGCCAATAATATTTTTAAAAATGCCTTCTTCACTGACGGCAAAGACCTTTTTCGCTTTAGATTATAAGTGAATTTGACCCTATTTTAAATCAAAATTTTAATAGTAAAAAAACTGCATTTTCATTCACTTAAATGTTAAAAAATAAATAAAAAATAACTCATTTAGTAACTGGTCATTTAATCTTGATAATACACTATGAAAATATAGCTTTTAATTTGATTTGGCAATAAAAACAAACAAGAATTATGAGTCAGATAATTATTTTTACCAGGCATTAAGGTAACAAGTTCAGTTTAAAATTATATTATTTCCATAATGCTGTAACTCGGCCGTAGGAAAATTAATAATACACCGATAATATATTATAAAAGAATTGTCATGAAAAAATTATACATTCCTTACTATATATATAATTTATATATGATTACATCACACACATCTTTAAATATTTGTTGATTTTTGGTGTTACTCCAGACAAATTCATTCCTTTGGTGCCAAGTTTTGACCAAGGCTACTTTTCATGAGTATTATTTGCCAACTTTCTTTTTCTACACTTCACTGCTTATACCAGAAGATTTGCACAAATAAAACAAATCCCAAACGCTAATGCAATATTTTTTCGCTATTTCACACGTCAGAAAAGGAGGATGGATGTCATCTTTATCTTATGGCTTTATTTAGACAGGTTTTTATAATTTCATTAGGGAATTTTAAGGGAAAGTGGCAAGTGGTTCCGTACATTTAGTTAATTTAATTCTTAACAAATCTTTTCGGTGGCCACGTGGTCTAACGAGCTACTTTCACAGTAAACTAGACTGGCGATTACGGTGATATCGAGGTTCGAATCTCGGTCGGATGTACTAAGGGTGGTTTCACACTCTCCCTCCACGCAAATTCTCAGGTACACTTCCTCTAAAAGTAACCTTATTAATAACTAGAACCATTAGAGTAATTAGTACATAATCGTATAACCCAAACGGGTAGTAAGACAATTTAGCGTGTTTTTTTTTCTATTTAAAATATTACGGGAAAACTCCGTAATAGCTTCGACATATGTTGAAAAAAAAAGTATCCAGTCTCCACATTAAATATAAAACAATCGGTTCTAAATAATGTTTGTGTCTCTGAGAAAAGTTGCATGATAAAAATAACCAAAATAAATACATTATCTTATAGTCATGTTCATATATAGCCTAAATTTTAGTTTTAATCTTTAGTTGTACACAAAAAAAAAGTCTTTACAAAACCACAACATTTGTAGATACACCTAGTTTTTAAGTTAAATTTTTGCAAACTTCTTTGATACAAATACTAGTAATAAATGTATGAATAGTTTTATTATTAAATTTACAATTCAACGTTATTAAACCTTTATTTTTAAATTGGGTGATGGAAGAGTGGAGGAGGCGGAGGGAGGGGGAGGGGCTTCTTTCTATTGATGATATTTAAACAATACTGCGCTCACAAAAAGTCACACAGTATTTTTTTTTCGTCATTAAGGCTGTACGCATATATATATATATATATATATATAACTAAGCTAATGTAATAGGAATGAGTAAGGTAGAATTTAGAAGAGATGAACCTCAACTTTCGTGAAGGGAGACTGGGAAACCGTTTAGGAATAAAATAACTTCAGTAAACACAAACAGAATTCTAAACCAGATCCCACGATTATAGACGATACAGTTTATTGCTAGATTGAGGCATTAAACCATTTAACCACCAAAGTAGCTAGAGTTGTATCTACTGGCAAAATGGCTGGGTGTGGTATCATCAATAAGGGGAGGTTAGCATTTTGCAACGGAAGAAGTTTACATCGGTAACTGGTAAAATTACTTCAAAATAATAACTAGTTAAATTATTGTTACATATAAGTTTAACTTAGTCTGTACGCACATTCTAAGGTATTATTTTTTTTTTTTACAAGATAGCAATACTCATTAGTTTAAAGAAGACATTTGAAAACAAATGCTTCTATCTAATAAAATGTATCTTGATTTAAGTGTTGTGACAACATCGTTCAATTAAGTCAAGATTTTCGTGAAACACGTTTAAATTTAACTTATTTCTTAAAACTAAAAAGTTGCTTTGGATATATTTTGTTACAGATAGTTAAGAACTAATAAAATAATTAGATTATAGTATATAAAAATGAATAAACTTAAAAATAAACATTTGTATTTATTACAAAATTTTACAGATAATTTGATTCTACATTTACCTATAATCATTTCATTTGGTTATAAAAATGAGCTTTCATAGTTGCCTCATTAAATGTCTTTAAATAGCGATTGCATTGAATAGATGTCAAGCTCATATAGTTTTGTTCACCATCAACCGAGAGCCCTGGGTGCATATCCCAACTGGATGAAATGAGAATATTTATTTTACTATTAGTTAAATAATTTCACACTTTCTTTCTACATGAATCAAGGTAAATTTACTTTCAATTCTACCTTCCTCACTCCTATTCAATTAATGTGATTAAATTCATATGACTCTAACTGTCAGTATGAGGTGGAGCAAAAAAGAAAGTTAAAAAAAATGACTAGTTTACATAAATTATGAAATGCAGTTTACAATAAATAATCACGGTCTCATTTAGGTTATTGTATGTGAGTGTTTACACACTTATATACAGTGTAAATATATCTATATAATAGCTACATATTTTTATATGTACTCTAAATTGACTCCAAACAAGGGATTCATGTATTAATAAGTGAGCTAGAATATGCCTACACATTGTTTTAGCAACAAAGCTCTTGAAGAAACTTATCATTTTGGGAAGGGTCAAACATATTATATTTATAAACCATAAAGATTACATTTAAAAATGTTTACATTATCTTATGTTTATATGAAGCCCATATAATCTCCAATGCTTTAGTATTATTATTGCTAGTAAAAGAATTGTGTCATACGCGTGTACTAATTAGCTTGTAGGTACCAATTACCAGACACAGGGCAAGGCTAGGTCTAATTCATGAATATATTAAAAATGTACTCCTGGTTTTCCTAGAAACTAGTACACATGTGAAATGGAAACATGGATTTAATTTGTTTTAGTCGAGTGTGTTTGGAATTTGGTAGCGTGCCGAGGAGTGAAATGTGTCACGCGCGTGACATTCGCCAGTGGTCGCGTTGTCTACTGCGTGACTGATCCTGACACCACCCGAGCCCCTCATGTGTGTGTGTGTGTGTGTGTGTGTGTGCTGCGATAGAACGTGAGAGAAAATGAGATAGAGAATTAGAATATATGTGTAAGGGAAAAAGATTAAATCTCTCCTAATTTGAACCGGCACTTTTTCCATCTCATTTTTATCACGTTTAATTTTTTTCATTTTGTAGCCATAGAGTTTAAATTAAATTGAAGTAAAAACATATATATACATTCACGACTAAAATTCTGTGAGAGATATCCATTTACATATTATTTTATATATTTTGGGTTTGGATTTTGCTATTGCTCCTTGGTTTGGCCGTGTTTGAAACTTTAAACAAATACAATTTTTAAGAAGACAATACTGTAGATAATATACTTATTCAGAGTAAGTTTTATAATGTGAGTTTTTGAATTTTATTTTATTTTGATAGTTTCTCTAAAATATATATATATATTTAAGTTTCGTTAACACCCGCCTCGGTGGCGTAGTTGGCTAACGCGCTTGTCGTGTTGAGCTCGACTGCTGAGGACGGGGAGATCGAGGTTCGAATCACGGTCGGGTGAACTGGGGCGGGCGGGGGGTTCCTAAATGGTTTTTCACTCTCCCTCCACGCAAATGCGGGTTCACTTCCTCTTATTCAACCTTCCCAATTCCTAATCCATTAGCGTAATTAGTACTTAAAGCGTATAACCCGAACGGGTAGTAAGACGCGGTGCTAAATATTATTATTATTCTATTAATTTTCGTTAACATAATATTATCATTATTGTTGTAATTGTTATTCTTAGATAAATCTAAGTGTCGTAGAAATTAAATCTTATTTTATAAGCTGCGTCACAGTGGAACCATGCGTTGTAAGATTATCACCTTTTATACTGGTATCACGATCAACTTAACGTTAACTTATCATAACTTAATGTAACGTTCACTTAAAGTTAACTTAAATTATGTGTGATCACGATTCACTTAACTTAACGTAACAACTCGAGCCAAACATATGCATTCTCGAGTATGATCTATGGTTTTGTAATATTTGTAAAGTGATGATCTGTGAATGTTTACAGTTTTCAATCAATATATAAATTTAGTTCCCTATTTTAGTTTAATTATTTTGTTTCAATGTCTGATCACTAAGACTTACGCTAAACAGTAAACATTGGTCATAATACCAACAAATGAATTTCTAAATAGCCTTGTTGACGTCACTCGCATAATGATTGGCTGGCTAGATCACGTGATACCCTTCAAGTAACGTAAAGTAAAGTAAAAGACCTCCCAAGACATCTCTTACTTTAAGTTAACTGCAAGTCAACGTTAAGTTAAGTGCATCGTGATTGCTTCCATTTAAACACACGAGGAGGTCCTTTATGTTAAGTTACGTTAAGTTACGTTAAGTTAACGTTAAGTTGATCGTGATCCCGGCATTAGAGTAAACGAGGGTTACATGACGTAAAATTCAAATTAAATTACTATATCATAATAAAGAAAATACAACTTTACAGTAGGTTTTTTTAATATGAATATCGGGACTTTTAGCTCCACTTCACTCGAAGATGTTTTAATAAATATCCAATCAAACTTTTATTTTTATTTTTACATTTCTAACAATACCTTATGGACATTTAATTTTGATCGTCTTCAATGTATATTTGACAGGGATGGGGAACTAAAATTCCCGATATTCAATGGCAGCTATTCTAAAGTTATTGTTCTATTTTATTGTTAGTATACGTAAATGTTTTCTTCCCGTTCAGGAATTTATGTTGACAGATTCTTACTACACGTTATATCTATCCACATTTAATTAGGGCAGGGATGAGTAAGTTATAATTCAAAGGAAATATATCCGCAGTTACGTGGAGGGTGAGTGGTAAACTATCTAGAGAAGACACCCGGCTGTGGTTCGAACCCTAATCTTTCTTTTCTCTTTCAAAACAGACTAGATGAGCTTTATGATAAGTATGCATGCCCACCGGCCAGTCAACAAAGCTTGAATAGCCGAATCACCGGATTGCCAATCAGCTTGATCCTAGGTCAAAAAAAGTTTGGGTTGAAGCAAAGTTAATAAGGGACAAAAATCTCCGATCACATTACCATAGATTTGATCAAATAATGAAGTAAACTGAATCGCTGGCCACATGGACTAAGGCGTCACTCTCGCAATAGGTTAGACTGTCGATGATGAGGAAATCGGGGTTCAAATTCTGATCGGGTGAACTGAGGGTGGGTTTTCCAAGATTTTTTCCACTCTCTCTCCACGCAAATGCGAGTACACTCCCTCTAAATTCATTCAAACTCTTTAGCCAAATTAGTACCTATGCGCATAACCTGAACAGGTAGTAGGAGACGGTGTTAAAAAAAAATTATAACAAAGTAAAACAAACATGGCATCACTCTAAAAAGCACTGTTTTGGAAAATCTGTTTTTCATTTTATTTTAGCACTTCATCTTACTACCCGTTTGGGTTATATGCCTATAAACCAATTACACTATTGGTTTTAAGGATTAAAAAGGTTTAATTGAGAGAAAGTGCATCCCCATTTGCGTGGAAGGATAGTGAAAAACCATTCAAGGAAAACCACCCTCAGTACACCCAACCGGGATCGAACCCAGATCTTCCCGTCTTCGGCAGTCTAGTCTAACATGAGGGTATTGCGTTAGACCACGCGGCCACCGAAACGGGTGATCTCATTGTTTAGTGACCTAAATTTATACATAAGGTTGGCTATGATGCGTAGACATTATATCGCTAGTAGCCTAGGTTTCTTGATATTTATATATACATTTCAATAAATCACAATTTTTGGCACGTTCCTTGAGAAAAAAGTGTTAAACAATTTTGTAGTGATATTAATAAATATACCGTACGCCATAAAACAAAATCAGTAAGAACTACAACTCACTTTTTATGGATGAAACCCTAATTCAGTTATTACAACTGATACCCGTAGGTTATACCTTCCATCAACAAGATGATCGGAGAATAAAACAGTTGATGGATTGAAATTAGCTAGTTAGCCTGCCCAGATAGTTGATCGACAATCACGCCCTAACTGCTAATGGTGAAACTGAAAATGAGATTTGAAATACTGATTAGAGATCAAGCTACATCAGCTCATGTATAGTAAATCCACTGATTATTGTTTGTACAACCATTCCTTAACGTTGTCTAATCACGGTTGTTTTAAATTGAACGCACAGTAATATTATTAAATAGTTTGATATTATCGTTGAGAATACTTATCTAGTTTATTAACTGCACTACTAGGCATGAGGACTAGGTTGTCAGTATAATTTATTCCGGATTGCCAGTTAAGAAAATGTTGAGTTTATAATACCGGCTGGTTGTACTGAGAAAAAAGATGTAGTTTTCAAAAGGCTGTACGATTTCCCATTCTCCCACCATATAAAATGCGGGTACACTGTAAATATATTCTACCTTCCTGAACCCTTACCAGCCAGGGTAAATATTTGGACTAGCCCTGAAACACAGATTCTTTGTCTAGACTCTTTTGTTGAGTAAAGGTTTTAATGTTTACATGATATTAAAAATGCTACATGTATAGATAATATATATTTTAAATTGGCAGGAGAGTTAATTTTACCTTTGTTTGTTTAAGTATCTGCATTCAATACGAAAATTATTAACTAATTTACCTAATACGTTATCCCTAATAATACATACTAAGCTTTAGTGTACATACAGGGTGTACCATATCATGTGTGACCCACTTCAACGGGGGACAGGAGACACAACAACAATGAAAATATTTCATACTAGATAGCTGTTGCCCGCGGCTTTGCTCGCGTGGAAGTTGATTATATACAAATATGAAAATATACATATGTATTTACAGATTAATTAAAAATATTACGTTACGTTGATGACCATAACTTGACCTCAGATCAAAAATAATGCAAGTCCGATACAAACTTTCACTCCCTTTTTCATCCCTTATTAAATAAAATTTCTAAAATTCCTGAAACACGTATTTATTTGTTTTACGTCAATAACCGAAATAAAAAATTTTGTTTATGTAACTTTCAAAATGACGGACTTTCATACATATTATCATACATATTATCATCCCCTATTTTGACCTCTTTGGGGTGGAATTTTCTAAAATCCTTTCTTAGTGGGTACCTACATAACAAAATGAATATACAGTCCGAATTTCATGCTTGTAGCCTTGATAGTTTGCGCTCGGCGATGATGAATCAGTCAGTCAGTCAGTCAGTCAGTCAGGACATGTTATTTTATAAGTATAGATAGGTATGTGTCTATTTGACCTTGTTTCCGAGTAATAGTCATGTTTGTACTCCAGTAATGTGGGGCTGGAAATCAGAGTTATCACCTGCAAGCCTCCAGTCATCGTGTCGTAGAGTGCCACACTCTTTTAAAAAATTCCAGGTTTTAGGAATAACCAGGAACAACCCATTTAACATATCTAGTAAACAGGTCGAGAGATATCAAAATATGGTACACAAACAGTTTAACTTGGCTGTAACTCAGAAACAAGGTCAAACGGGACACATATTTATATGGAATCTTTTCATTTATTTTTTTTGTAACTCCTATTCACCGCTGAGGTGGATCCCACATGTTACAGTACACCCTGTATTACTACTAAATTGAAAGATTTACGAACTTATATACAATTATCAGGCTATGGAAAATAATAATGATCCCTTGAATTCTGTTAGACCCCTTCATCTACAATATAATCTTAATATGAAGACCCTTATATGACCGTTATAAAAGCTACTAGATCTACTTTCACGTATTCATACGTTATGTCACGTGTTCTTCAATTGCTACTTTTTCTAGTTACAATAAATACCAATATAATCATAAAATAGTCAAATGCTACATATTTTGGCTGCAAGAAAGATTGAACTCTTAATTTTTTCGTGTTAAATTCCTACTACACTTAGCTAAAGACACTTGTTAATGACCTTATCATACTTCTATAGTCCAATTTTTCTAGAAAGGTCCTTTGAGAAAATACAAAACAACAATGCTTGTTTGCGGCCAAAATTGATAACATTAAACTATATTATTGTTATTTTATAAGTATTAATAATACCTATCAAAAGTGAACACTGAAGCTCACATAACTTGATGTATTGACCCATGAAAATAGATATAGTAGCTTGTCTATCTGTCAGATAAGGCCCTTTCCTGTTGCCTAAATATACATTTAAAGCAGTTCTTAAAGGTAAATATAGCATTGCCACATGGTTACCTATTTGAATGCAGGTCTCGTTGTTGGCATTTTGTAAGTGAGGCCCAAGGTCAAACTAGCAAGCCGGTTGTTCACACGAGTCAATAATTACGAGGAGATACTCGTGTTTATCTGGTGGTCACGCGATAGCCTGGTTTCCCCTGTCACTCCTCTCGGACTACGCTCGCCGGGTTGTCTAAGCAACAGCAGGTAGGCGATCCCTGCGTACTAACACAAATCATACCCCGGGCACACGGTCCGAGCGACTTATTAGTCATCACATGACCTTGACGTCTTAGGTCAAACTAGGTCAAGTGATTGTTCTATTTTTTTGCAACATATCTTACTACCCACGCTATAAATATATATGTATTTTAATACTATATTGGGGCATGGATGAGGTGGTAAAATGTAGATGAAATTTAACTGCATTTGCACGAAGGGATAGGGAGGAATAATTTGGTAAAAAAACACCCTTATCACACCCATATGAGATTTGAAACCCGACCTCTACGATATCATCAAACTAGACTATACGAACTTAGTATTTAGTACGTGTGCCTTCAGATGCAGGTTTGGTTTAACAACCGCACTATTTTTTTTATGTGTGCAACGTTTCTTACTGCCCGTCCAGATTATTCTTAAATTTACTTAAAACTAATAGGAGGATATGAGGTATAAATTTAAGGAAAAACGCACTCTAATTCGTATGAAAGGAAAGTGGAAAACCATATAGATAAAAAGTACTCTAAGCACACCCGGCTGGAATTAAACCCAGGTCCTCTTTGTCACTGCCAAGCCCAACAGACTAGGTTGACGCCTTAGTTCAAGTATCCGATCATGGGGTTTATCTCACTGTTCGTTTCACGGTACGCCCTAAATTATTATTGATACGCTACAACTTCGGTGCATTTTGTCCATCTATGCGAAACGGACGTGCACAAATTTTAACATTTTTAATAAATAGATCTGTAAAGAAAAACTATTTAATCTCACCACTTTCCAATTTGTCTTAATTGTGCCACTAAGATGTGTTTAATTTTACTACAAGATCATTTAATAATTTTATTTCCTGGTTTTAATAATGATAAAGAATTTACAGTCTCTCTATCAACGGTTGTTTTCTAGCACCATGTCTTACTACCCGTTTGGGTTATACGCTTATGTTGTAATTAGGCTAATGGGGTTTAGGAATGATGAAGGCTATAATTAAAATAAATAAACCCACGTTTGCGTAAAGGGAGCGTGGAAAACTATTTTAAAAACCTCAATACACCTAACCAAGAGTTGAACCTCAATCTCTCTGTCATTGGCAGTCTATTCTACTACGAGAGTAGCGTGTTAGATCATGCGGTCACCAAAGCGGGTAGTTGGAAGTTTATCGATCAATAATTAAGGTAAGATACATAATTTTTGAAATTCTGTAATTCTATAATCATTTAGAAATGGAATTGAACATTCACTTACTTATTAGTTAGATATAATTCTGAGACACGTAATTAGTCACAAAGTTTCACATGGATAAATATTTTTGAAAGTTTACGTTATACTTGCTTATGTGTCTATAATAAACAGCTATTACATTTTGTATTTAATTCATTATAGTGTTTATATAATCATTTAAGATGAAGTCAAAATGTTCTACTTTAGAATTTGGAAAAACTACTTTGCATTGTTTGAGAAATGTCGCATACATCAGTCATTCTCGTTTATCTCTAATCAACCTTTTCCCCCACCCATCGCTTTTTGGCCTAGCTCTACAAATATAAACTCTAAAATAGCTAGGAATATAATCAAAGATATTTACTACTCTCCTTTGTTTTGAATGGATTTAACATTTTCTTTCCAATCCAAGTTTCTTTCAAAATATAATACATTATTTAACCTACTTTTCAGAGCCTGGCGTCATGGTCTAGCCATTTGAAAAGAATGCCAAAATCATGAATTAGCAATAAACTTGTCGAGGGACCAGTACCTTGATAAATGATGGTAAATCAATTTAACCTTTTGTAAAATTTAATTTGGTAGAGGTTTTTGTTTTTAAAATTCTTGTATTAGGAGGTTTGTTGTTGAAATATTTACAACACGATGCAAGAATAGAATTAATGGTTGTTAGCACATTTGCCAACCCTATAAAAATGAATCAACTCTGACCACACTCTAAAACTGCCGAAAAATTGTGGAAGAATAATGTGTAACTAAAAAAAAAAAAAAGAAAGCTACCTTCTTATTTACACAAAGTAAGATATATGGATATAATTTTGATCCTAAATACATTTTTACTATATTAAACAGGAATGAAAATCCTATATGGTCTTAATTATAAAAAAAAATATAACTTTTTAAATTGCATATGGGGGTAATGAGCTCATATGTTTACATTCATGCACTGTATATATTAGATTCAGCCGAATTCGTACATAATACAGAGTGTGACGGAAACATGAATACGATCTATGCCGAGAAAGGTGATGAACAACCTGCTGAGGTTTGCTTGACGTCCAACGTCCATTATCTTCAAAAAGTGAAAAGGTGTAGTAAGCTATTGTTTAGCTAGTGAATATTTATTTTCAATTAAAATTATAATTTTCAAGTTACTAATAGTCTCAGTATTTCATCCCCACCCTATACAATGTATGTAGATACGTTATATATACATTAGAAAATATATATATATTACATAGAAATGAATATAATGTTTAAGTATCTTATTATTTAAAAACGAATAAAGTTGCGTAAAAATCAAATAATTCTTTTAGTTTCAATTTGTGGCCAAACTAAGATACCGTTTTATTATATTACAACATTTATTTGTTCAGTTTTAACCAGTTCTTCTTTTAGTCTGGCACTTTAAAAAAACACATGTACACTCCGTTCATCCTGTAAGATAGCAATCTCACGTTGACTTATTACGCTATGTCCCTATCTTATAAGTTGCACCATAGTGTAATCCGTCAAGGTAAGCGGAGTGTCCACTTTGATAGGTGTAAGTAAATATGTTCATAGTTTAACTCCATACATGTTTGTTTCAAAAGTATTGGATCAAAGGAAGATTTTTAAGAACTAGTAATACCAAGTAAGCTGGAATTATACATTTGTGTTCCAAGTTCCAATTAGCTCCAAAATTGAAGGGATACGCACACAGGGAGAAGATTGTCATATTGATCCTTTTTATCATTTAATTGGGAAATTATATAGTTGTGTGATATTTTCTTTACAACATGTTTCTATGAGCCAAAAACTATAATATTTCATTTGAATGCAAATTATTACTAGTATGATAATTTATGCATAGCATTTTAAAATAAATTAAAGTTAACCATATGTGTATGATTTTACTAGAAGTATATTCGTATGCATAAAATTATATTGACTTTTTATATAACATTTATTTTTTACTGAATCATGAATAGATTTTTTTTTTTTTCGTTTTGACTTGTGGACAAACAAAACAGCTTTCAAATACTATTTTTAAATCTGTTCGAAATGACGAGGTACACCCAAGATTAGGGCAGTGACATTGTGGAGGTGTTATAATGGTTTCCATGGAAACCAGCAATGGCGCTGAACAATTCATCAGCCAATCCATGGGAGAAAGTGAAATGTGCTACAATGTGTAGTCTTTTTTTTCCCTCCCCCTCATTCAGTTTGCCATTGTAATGCAAGAGGTAAAAAAAATCGGAGTTTTTAATTATCCACATGTTTTCTACTGTCGTTTACTAACTAAAGAAAATATAATTCCTCTTCTCGTCTATCAGTAGGCCAAAGTGCACACTTATTTATTATTATTATTATTATTATTATTATTATTATTATTATTATTATTTAGCACCGCGTCTTACTATCCGTTTGGGTTATTCGCTTAAGTACTAATTACGCTAATGGATTAGGAATTGGGAAGGTTTAATTAAAGGAAGTGAACCCGCATTTGCGTGGAGGGAGAGTGTAAAACCATTTAGGAAAAACCACCCCCAGTTCACCCGACCGAGATTTGAACTTCTATCTCCCCGTCCTCAGCAGTCGGGCTCAACACGACAAGCGCGTTAGACAACTACGCCATAGAGGCGAGTCACACTTTTTTTTTACTATTATGAAATAAAGTTTTGTTTTACTTACTCAAATTAATTAATTTGTGTTACTATCGTAATAATATTTTAAAGGGTCGTTTAAACATTATTAAATATGTACTAGCTACTTTTTTTTTAGCGCCGCCTCTTAATAACCATTCATGCTAAACGCTTATGCACTATTTACGATAATGGTTTTAGGGATTAGGAGGGTTATATTTATTGTCCATTGTGAGAGTAGCACCTTGGACCATGTGGCCATCGACAGCATGTAATAGCTATTTTAAAGATACGATACAATTATCAAACGTAGAACACTATTATATATATATTATGAAAATGAGGGAGGTATATTCTAGAGGAAATGTACCCGCATTAAGGACGCTGCCTACCTATGACGTAACGGCAAGTCAATATTTGATTTCCCGTGAAAATGAACTAAGTTTTTTTGGATGGGTTTTAAATATTGAAAAAAAAACACCATAATATTCTTAAATAACTCTAAAATATTCTTAGACCTACATAGGCATTCAACAATTATTTAAATCCTGCAGCTTGAGCTATTCGATTTATTCACATAGATGTCCATAAGGATTCTCTCTGCCAGGATCTAGATTAAGAAAACAAATAATAGGAAATAAGAAACCATTAATCTTTAAAAACCAATAGATGTAATCCAGTTGTAAATAGAAGATTGAGTGTTTACACTCGACAGTTAGAGAGAGAGAAAGTTTTATAAGCTGATAAACAAGACGTCTTGTAAGGAGAGCTACTATCTTTTTATATTTCATACATTGGCGTCTAGAGTGTGATAGACCCGCTTCGGTGGCCGCATGGTCAAACGCGCCATTATCGCAGTAGACTATGGCCTATTTTTGTTGGAAAGAACAGTAGAGAAAACTCAAACATATTTATTTACGTCAAACATTGATAGATTATATTATTTGTGTTATTCTATAATATGTATTGATAATATCTATCAAAAATGATATCTCCAGATAATATGACTTGATGTATGAATATTTTAAGATTGTTTTAGTAACTTTAATAGCTAATATCTACTGTTTTTCCTACCGAAATAATATTATAGACTGTAACGAAGGGGAGATCGAGGTTCGAATCTCGTTCGGGTGCGATTCGAGTGGTTTTACATAATAGTTTTCCACTCTCCCTCCACGCAAATGTGGGTACATGTTTTTTAAATATAGCCTGCCTAATCCCTAAAACCATCGTCGTAATTAGTACATATTGAATGGGTAGTAAGACGCGGTTCCAAAAAATATTAATTCCTCAACTATAATAAATGAGTACACCACTGTGTAGTTTATTTGTTGTAATGGGGGTAGTTGTCAAAGTACGGTGAAATCAAATTGAGCGACCGCCACCAGCGAGACCGTGTGAACCCCGCGTTGGCCACGTGGTGCGTGCCACCAGCTGATCAATGGGCGACATCGGGTTGCTTAGGGCCAGGCGGTCGGTGTAAAAGAGGACGGGGGAGGGGGACGCGGGAGGAGATAAGGTTCGATGCCCGCTAAAACCTAGAATGCATGCCCCGCCTGATATACGTGAATACTGAACACACTGGTCTGGTCATGTTTTAACCGATTCTTCTCTCATAGATTTCTGGATCAGGGCAGATAAATTCAGCGATACTTTTGACTGAAGCTGCTCAAGGCCAACACTTACAGTCTAATTTTCATTAAAAGGGCCTGTTAAAAAATACACCTATATCTTTTCAAGCCCAACACTAAATAATATTTTACTTTATTATTTGTATGTTTACATAGGTATTAATACTATTAATCAAACATGACAGCTGCAGATTATATTACTTAATAATATATAATATTTAGCACCGCGTCTTACTACCCGTTCAGATTATATACTTTAAGTACTAATTATGCTAATGAATTAGGAATCGAAAGATTGAATTAGAGGAAGTGAACCCTCATTTGCGTGGAGGGAGAGTGGAAAACAATTTAGGGACCCCCCCCCCCCTTCCAGTTCACCCGACCGAGATTCAAACCTCGATCTCCCCTTCCTCAGAAGTCGAGCTCAACACGAGAAGCGAGTTAGCCAACTACGCAACCGAGGCGGTTAGATTATATTACTTAAGAATATGTGAAAATAGGTCTAGTAATATTTATAGCCACAATAGACTGGCTTTTCGATTATAGGGAGATTTTGGTTTAATACTGGTCGGGTGTACTGAGAGGGGTTTTTCCTAAATGGTTTATCGCCTTTTCTCCACGCAAATGCGGTTACACTTCCTCTAAATTAAACCTTCATCACCAACTCATTAAGGTAACTTTTCATAGGAGTATAACTCAAACAGTTCAAAATATGCGGTGCTAAAATATAAAATTATATAGACTTTTCCTATGAAAATTGGTCTATATCTATAGTTGAGGCTACCATCAGCTCTGGCGGCGTCTGTAGTTAGCTGATATCTCACACGCACGACATTTTGTTCACGCATGGAGTCACGTGTTTCAGGTAGAAATAAGAATACACTATTTTTGCCCTACATTTTACTTTGAACCTATATTTAATTTGTATATATTAATCATGAATATTAATTGTTCATTTTATTGGTATTTTATTGATGGCGACAATTTAGGTTGAAATATCATGACTATTAATTAGGATAATTAAACTCACACAGGTGGGTAGGTGTACAAATGTGTTTGTCTCGTCTTGTCAGTTTGTAAAGGTCTGAGTTTGAATCTCAGCCGGGTGTACTTAGTTATACAGTATTTTTATTTTTCTCCCCGCGTCTTACTATCTTTTCGAGTAATACATATTATGTATTAATTACGCTTAAGAAGTAAGAGCCCTGATATCCCCGTCATTGGCGGTGCAATTTATTACGGGAGTTACACTCTACCAGTATTCGAACCCTGATCTCCCTGTCAATGCAGTACAATTTATCACGGGAGTTATGCTAAGGACCAATGTGTATGTAGCGGGTGGTGAACTTAAATGTTTATTCCTAAATGGTTCCTTAACATCTCCTCTGAAACCCTCTTCGGTGATCGAATGGTCTAAGGAGTCATGGTCGTAATATTATCGACTGCCAGTGACGTATAGATTGAAGTTCGAATCCCGGTAGGGTGTATTAAAGGTGGTTTCCCTAAATGGTTCTCCACTCTCTCTACATGCAAATCTGGGCACTTACTATAAATACAACATTCCTCATCCCTGACACATCAACGTAATAGATAAGCGTATAATTTTAACGGTAGTAAGACGTGAACCATGTATTATATTTTACATGTTTTAATAATTTTATCTTACTAAGCCCTAAAAGTCAGACTAGATATCTTGTCGTGTGTTAGGAATATATCGTTAGCCCATTCCTGCTCTTATCTGACCTAATCCACAGGCTTACACTTATCTTCATCTTGCAGCTCACACCACTTTATCTAAGGAGCTTTATGTTTAATTTACAGGATAAGAAGATTTATAGCAATTAGGTCCTTTTTATTTTATCTTATGGATAAAGTATTTCAATCGTGAACAAACAAACTATAATATAAACTACCATTTGAGAAAGTAGTATAACCTTGTTAGATTGTCGTACCATTTATGTTGTATGAATGTTTATTTATTTATCATCATTAGCGTCTTGCGATTGATATGCTGCAGCTCTTCACTTTTTTTATACCCTCGGCCAAATTTTTAAATATTTGTACCTTCTTCTCGTCTGCTATCTAATTCATGTCTCCCTCTTGAATTTCTCCCTTCTACATCTCCTTGGTGACCTGGTGGTCTAGGGGTAAGGTGTCAGACTTCTGTGCTGGCGGCCGGGTTCAATCCTCGGTCCCGGCACAGATTTATCTGATTACCAAACCCTTCCTACACCTCTGACAAGACATTTTGTGAATGTGTGGAATGCCAGGTCGCCACCGTGGTTCGGATTCCACGTTAAACTGTAGGTCCTTCATTTCATCTCACAATCACCCTACCATTACACATTAGCGTAAGTGCGTATAACCCGAACGGGTAGTAAGACGCGGTGCTAATAATAATAATAATAATAATAATACATCTCCTTCTAAAATGATTATCTTCGTAAAAATATTATCATACAAAATCCTCAGGCTGTACGAGAATCAAACTCTGGATTGAAGCAATAACAACAGGACGAGGTAGAAAGCTTCAGAATCTGCTCACTCGCAATAGAATAAACTTCCGATGATGGGGATATCTCGGCTCGAATACCAGTCAAGTTTACTGTGTGTTTTTCCTAAATGGTTATTCGCGCTCTCTCTATGCACATGCGGGTACACTTCCTCTAAATATTATATTTCTCATCACTAACACATAAGTGTAGCTAGTAAATATGCATATAGGCCCTAACACGAACGAGTAGTAAGACACGGTGTTAAAAAACAGACCTAAGTAAATGTAATCCTAAAAAACAAGTTAAATTATATATATTGAAAAAAAAAAGCCTAACATACTTAAAGGACGAGGTTTTCGAAGCGGATAATGTTCGACACTAGCCATCAGTTTTGACTTCCCTCGGTAAATCCCACAGACTTCATCCCTACACTTTTCTGTTGTTCTAGCTCTTTCTTTCTTTTCCTCTTCCAAAGGTACGAAAGTAATCCCAACAGAAACTCCTGCCTGCCAAGGAGTATCAAAGTTTTGAAGCTGAATGGCTCACGTTTCAATGTTCTTTCTTTACGGGATAACGGGCTTCGCCGCCTTTTTGCGCTAGAATGGTCTAAGTATATCAAATAATAAATTCTTATTCGTTTGTTCAATTGTTAGTACTGACCAACAACAATAGCTTACACAAACTTTAAATCGTTGTTAACGGATGACAGAAATTAATTTAAACATAGTTTAAAAATGACACTTGGAAATGGGAATCAACCTGGGGCTTTCTTTGGCTAAGACTACCTTTGATCTGCCATTGATATATCCAGGATATGTCTCATACTCAGGGTAATTCATCAAACATAGCTTGAGGCAGTGTCTGTGATGGACGTGTGAGATCGTCGGCTAATTAGAGCTATCAGAAACACAGCCAACCATTGCCTTGGGGTCGTAGGATTACTATGTCTTAAACTATGAGTGATGAACTACCACCCTCAGCGCGGAATAGCCTTGAATAGCCTAGTGGTAAGAAGAGCATTAGCGTGTCGAGTTAAAGGTCCTGAGTTGTATTCCCGTGTCGAGATGCCATTTTAAAACTATATTTAAAATAAAGGAACTGGGTGAATAATTAGATTTTTTAAAACATATCATGGGTGTTTGCTTGGATAGAAGTTGAAAAACAGCATGGTGGGGTAAAAATTCGTTAGTACAGTTGGTAGGCATTTGAACCTCAGCCTTTTCGTTAACGGAAATAAATCACATGTCGAGTCTTACCCCTTAGACCATTTGTGCATCGCTACGGGTGAAAATAATAGTCAAACGGGGCCTTTTCTAATTCTGTCTGAAAAAAGTACGAAAATAATTTCTGTATAAAGAATAAATTACGTTTAGTTCATTGACACAATCGGATTTTTTTTAACTCTATAAGTAAATAAAAGGAGAGGGTTACGGGGCATGGAATTAGGATATATCTTCATCATTTTCCCTTAGCTCAAATAATTGAAGTACTTAATGGTGTTTATTAAGATTAGAGCAAGCCCACAACCTGGTGGAAAACTGGAACCTTCAGACTTGTTTTTTTAGGTCCGCAAAATGCTAAAAACTACTTAAGAGCCAACATTAAAAAAATTCAGAAGACTTCACGTAAAGATCCTAAGTAATGACTTCTCTTGAAACATTGTAAAAGCTAACAACCGAGAAAAGGTGCAAAATATAAGGTGTCGGGTCAAGGTCTCACCAATTACGAAAGAAAGATTCAATATTTTTATAAATTATATTTTTCTTAACTTCTAATTTTTCAATTCATAATTTAAAATATAATTTCAAATATATATTTTATGATGTTGGTAGTTATATGTTTTACGTATGGTTAAAAAACTATATTTATATTACATCATATGGTCAAAAAAATTGATTATATATATATATATATATATCCTTGGTCATCCTGGGACGAGGAGATCAAGGTTTGAATCCCGGTTGGGTGTACTTAAGATGTGTTCCTAACTTGTTCTCCTCTTTCCTTTGATGCAAATTAAGTTACATATACTCTACATTTTAACTCCCTTATCCCTATTCTATTAACTGAACGGATGGTAAGATGCACTGCAAAATAACAACACCAAAATTTAGTAAAAATAATTAATATGTTATCCTATCTGTCAGTTTCCTTTTCTTATTCGGTGACCTGGTGGTCTAGGGGTAAGGTGTCAGACTTCTAGCTGGCGGCCGGGTTCAATCCTCGGTCCCGGCACAGATTTACCTGATTACCAAACCCTTCCTTCACCTCTGACAAGACATCTTGTGAATGTGTGGAATGCAGGCCGCCACCGTGGTTCGGATTCCACTTAAACTGTAGGTCCTTCATTCATCTCACAATCACCCTACCATTCACAATTAGCGTAAGTGCGTACAACCCGAATGGGTAGTAAGACGCGGTGCTAATAATAATAATTTTCTTATTCCCGTTCCGCTTTTCTTATTACGTTTACCGTCTGGCCCATTGCCGACATTTGAGTTTGCGACTCCTGAACGAGAGAGTGTGAACTAAATGGAAATCTGGCTGGAAATTGTTGACGGAAGCCAATAGTCTCAAAAGTTCTGTCTCTGCGTGTTTGATAACGAGACCCGTGATTTATATATTCTTAGTAGAATAGTAAATTAAGCTTTCACTTGTAAGTATAAGGATATTTAATGGTTTTTATAAATCATTCTTTGTCCAATTAGAATAGGAGCTTTGTTCCAAAAACAGTATTTTTCTTAACATGACTGATTAACAAAATCTAATTTCTAATCGTATTCGTATTGATTTCGGTAAATCATAAAAATTAGCTACCTGTGGCAATTATCATTTTACTAGCTTAGACCTGCATAATTATCAATGAGACAGGTAACCAGTTTCACAAATAAAACTGAAACATTTAGTGAGAATATATTGTATTCACACATTTATACCCGTGTTAATATATCTTCCATGGAAGAATAAAATGTAATACAGTTAATATAAAGGCTTAGAAATATTACATCTTTATATTTTAGCTTTTCATTCAATATAGTGTCTGAATGAATTATGCCAAATCTTCGTTTCTTATTGTTGATCATTTATAGTTTAATCTAGTAGTTTTAATGACCACGTAAGTTAATTGCCCTAGCCTATCATTAATTAACAATAGCAACTTTAATTAAGATACAGAAGGCTGAGGCTAAATTTAGAATTGAGGAAACGTACCCGCATTGGTGTGGGAAACCATTTTGGAAAATACACTCTCAGTAAGACTATCCAAGTTTTTAACCCCAATCTACGGTACTAGAACCTACTTCGATGGTTACATAGTCCTAGGTTTTACTGTCGCAATCAAATGTATTGTCGGTGATAGAAAGATTATGTGGTGTATAACGTTTATAACAACTTTTAGATTTAATTGAGTAGATTATAGTAATATGAAAAGAATAGTTTAAAAAAAGTCATCTAATAATTAGATAGCCTGTAAAAAAAGGCACATTTTGTAATTGGAACTGTATATATGATAAGGTAATCTCGATAAAAAAAAAAAATTTAATCACCCGTAGTGGACTTACAAATGCTAAGAGAAACTCTTTATCGTTAATGGAAAAGGGAAACGTCTAATTTCTAAATAAATTATTTTATTTTAATCGTCTTTTTAATAATTTGAAATAATGTTACAATGTTTACTTCTCTATTTTCACAAAATATGATCACCAATATTAACTATCAGTTAATTTATGCAAAGCGTATTAATCCTAAATAAAATCGGTGGTAACAAATCTATGCTTGACCCAATTCATCATATAATGATTTAATTATAGTAAAATAAATAATAATATTTTGAATATTAAACTCTCCATACGATATTGGTTAGATCCTAGAGTTTTGATCCTTGGTATTTATGGTTTGGATGAAAAACTTAACTGTCTAAATAATTAAATTAAGCTTATTAACATATAATCCAATCATTATAACAAATTGGAAGGCTCGTTATATTGGTTTAAAATTAATTTGAAATAATCGTGTTTAATAAATCTAAAAAACTTGATTGATTAGTTCTAGCTATGTACGCTAGAATTTTGCAAACTTTGACTACTAAAACGTGTCTTCAAGTTTAGGTAATAATAAATATATGAAAATGTGAATTGAATACAGTTTAGTTTGGTTTGTGATTGAAGTTTAATACTTAGTTAGAAGATTGAAAAATATGGTAATTTAAATGTCTTGCGAAACTACGTTAGGTGCTATTTTAAACATGATCATGTATAATCTCAAAGATGGATGAAAAAGTGACGCTTTGTTATCTTGCTAAAAGTTTGTTAATCATGGGATAAATAACCTTTTTGAATTAATCTCCTTTCAATAAAGAATAACTGTAGAGGGTGTTAAGTACCTTCGTCTTGCTGGTTTGTGGGGTTATACTCCCTCCCCAAAAACTGCCAGGATGGAAAAAAAACTTTCGATGTATTCTTCACTGATGGAGGAGTTAAATAAACCAGCATCCACTTACCTAAAATTGTTGGTTTGTTGTTGATTACCCAGAGGGTTCTATATTTTAATACTTTTAATAATTGATAAGACATATTCTTCATCGAAACTCGATACTGATATCATTGCACTAAATAAATTACTAAATTAAAATTCAATTTTCACTTTCACAAACAATTAATACAGAACTCTTGAATGCATTTTCTTTTTGGAGTCCTCGAACAGTCCTCTGGGATTGTCTTCTTCCGACCCAGATGGTCATAGACATAAGATCTACTATCTTTTAATTCATTATATGATTGGCAAAGGGTTCTTTAACATCTTAAATGTAACAAATCTTTATAACAATACAAATTAACCTCTCTATAGATTTATATCTGTAAAGGCCAAATGGTTCTATAAACATATTAAATATAACATAACATATTACAACAATATACGTTTATGGAACGAGATAGATCATAAATAAACAGAAATTACTAACAACAAAACTGGTCAAACTCAAGGCATTTTAACTTTATGACAGTTCTATGAATGCATTGTAAATTATTCACAAGACCATAGAGATCTTTTCCAAAGCTCCTCGATACAACGCTCGGACCAAAGCGCTACTACGTTAGTAAAAAACAAAACTTAAACATTTAAAACATAGTTACCATTAATATAATAATCCCATTTAAAGATTAAATAATCACAACCAAGCAAATTATTTAAGAACTAAAGATTAAATAACTTCCCATGTCAGGCGAACGACTAAGGTGGCTATTGGCGGCCTTTCGATGAACCAATCCATCTTCTGTAGCAGATTTGATTAGGTCTGAAATCCTTGTTACAGTAGTAGTAGTAGTGGTGGTGGTGGTGGTGGTGGTGGTAGTATCAATAAAGTTATAGTTTTTACAGATGATTGTTCTAAGTGGGATCTTATATCATCTGGAGCTGAATTTTATAAATATCCTTTAATGTCCCAGTTATTTTTCTAGTGTGGATACACCACATTTAGACCCAAGCAGGGTTGGAACGAGAGTCTCTCAAAGTAAATTGGTCAACGTCGTATGTGTTAGTTCTTTAGGTAATTCAAGCTTGTTAATAATATCAAGAAACTAGAACAAAAATATTGTTAGAGATAAAACAAACAAAGGGCATTGCAAATATATTTTTTAAAAGGATGGAGGACCATTAAAGTTTTAAAAGAAACAGAAATAATGATAAAATCTATCTCAGGTTCCACTGAAATAAAATAAAGCATGTAGGTATTATTTAAACATTTTAATATTATTTACTATGTTATGTTCCCCCGTTCAAGACATGTAGGGGTAATTGCAAGGAAGCCTCTTAGCTCCTGGCCACGTGTGTCAACCTAAGGTTGAACTTGTTTGAGTGGCACAGAATTAAAATGAAGGGGAAGCGTGTGACTACTTACTATTTCATCAGTTGGAAAGCCTTAAAGATGCCTGCCTGCCTGCTTACCTATCTTGGTAAATAATTCACACGACGCAAGCAAGTGCTCGGTAATCCATTTAGGTTTCTACACCGTGGAGAGATTTTCCTGTCAACATTTTAGTTTAGATTTGATGGATTTCTTGATGGTGGTGAGGAGGGAAGGGTGGAAGTGAGAATAAGGGTTGTGGAGCAGGAGACACTTGTCAAATATAAGGTAGAATACATTTTTCCAAACATATTGAACAGTCTTTCTTATATCTTCCATTTTGTGCTTTGCATCCTGAAGTAAAGTGCCTGTGATTGTTATGATTTTATCTTAATAGAGATGATAAAGACACACACATAAAAATGCACGAGTAATTAGATTTTAACATTATGCATTCTACAAATTTAAAAACAAATCTACATGATCGAATTATATTTTAGTACGTTTGGCATTCTCATTACTACTACTTATTAAAAAATCTTCAAATAAGTGGATTTTCTTAATGGTAAGATATTTTTTTAGAAAACCAGTGTGTGTGTCTGTTACGTTAAATACTGTAATCATATTTTGTATTCATATCAGTTAACATTATAAATTACTGATATATGATACAAATTAGTTTAGAAGAAAATAGAAGAAGATGATAGTTATGAACTTGAATAGTTTTCGTTTAGTCTTGCTTGATACTTAGTACCTCAGTGTCTGTAAATTAGCTAAATTTAATAAATATTTAAAGCCGGCTTTGGCGTAATATATTTCAATATACATTTCATAAAAAGTTGCATCAAAGGGATTTTTAATCAAATTGAATATTAAAATAAAGATCATCATCTGAATCGATCACTCATATAATCATTATTATCATCATTCTCTTTAATGTGTTTATCGATGGTACTGTTAACTATTTAAACTCATCTAGCTATTTTACTCTTTGCGGATGATGTAGAGCTATTTAAAATTATCAAATCAATTGCAGATTGTATATATTTACAAAACGACATAAATTGTATTTTACAATGGTCCCTTGAAAATAGAATGTTATTTAATAAATCAAAGACCAAATCTATATATTTTACAAAGAAAACTATTCCTATAATTTCTAATTATTAATTGGTCAATTACAGCATAGTTCGCTCTTATATCAATGATATTGGTGTTCTCCTAGAAAACAAACTCTACTTTCACTATCATTTTGATCATAGTTATAATGTCTCAATCATTGAAATCACTTGGACTTTTTAAATGTATTACCTTTCCATTTAAGAAATTTTACTGTATTTTATGCCTGTACTATGCCTTGGTTATATCTAAGATTGAATATGTTAATGTTACTTGGAATTTCACTACCTGAATTGAATCTCTCAGATTTGAAAACGTTCAACGTAAATTTGCTACTGCTTGCTATGATAAATTATTAACTAACGAAGCAAATAAAAGAAGGTATAGAGTGTGGATCAAAAGGAAAGGGTTGGCCATGTAAGACGTGGCTAAATGTTGTAGATGATTATGTGAAAAATTGAAACAATAAGAGCTTTAAGAATAAAAGAGGATGTATGACTCGGTTTATAGATGTTGTTGAAGTGAAGGAGTATTCAAGGATAGGAAAGTGTAGAGAAAGTTAGTGAGGATGGATTAAGTACGGAGTGGTTTTTTGAGCTATATACACAGTTTCTTGCCTACACCGTAGTGGAACGGTGGGATTAGTTGTGTATGCATGAATGCACAAACAGGATTTATTATGATTAAATGGCCTAATTAAAAACGAATTAGGGCTCCAAACTATCTTCTAATGTATACTTTATTGTGATTCAACGTTCGTTCTTAATATTTTCAATAACATTTCTTTTAAATTGGCCCTTGATCATGTAGGTATTCATGTCCCTTCTAGGGTCTTTCGTAATCCAAAATCAATTAATTGCTCTCAATAACTCTGACAAGATGAGTCCTATTGGCCGTTGTATCCATCGCTGAAATTCTAGGTTTGTCGAATATGACTTTTATCACAAAAGAAGAGAGCAAACTCATTAGAGTTATTTAAAGAGCTCCCTTATCATTAATGTACCCAATGCATCTTACCTCTAATATTTAGATTTTAATTGTTCCACTTAATGTTTTTATTTTTCGTTTTTGAAATGACATAAATGCTTATTGATTTTCAATACTAGGTCTACTCTTTACTAAGGTAGTTTATTATTATAATAATTTTTCTTATCTTTAAGTAACAATTTATTTGTTTGTATAATTAATTAGATACGGTATTATTGTTTGTATTTTTCTTATGTATTTATCATTACATGCCAGGTACTTTTGTACTTTTTATTGCTGACCTGTTATAGTTCTTCTGACTCTTGGACAACACTATAGTAAGTTAAATTGAAATTGAAATTAAAATTGAATAATGTAAAGCGATTCCTTTCGACAAAGATTTCCGTAGTTCAGCAATCTACGTACCAAGATATGTCAAGTTTAAGAAAATATTCAAATAAGGTGAATTTTAATTTGGGATTAAAATTATTATAGGATTAGATTATTTCACCAAAATTTCAATTATTTTTTTAAATCTAAAGGCTAAAGCTTAGAGCTATTATTAAATAATTGATATATGATACATCAACGAGCTAGCTTCATATAAGTAGTTAGTCTACTTAATAATATGAATAGCTTTACAAAAATTACCCCAGGACACGGGAATTGAGCCAGAACCCTAGGCTTTGCGCTCCATGCTCTACCACCAAGGTATCCAGGCATGTTTTAAGAGTCATTCTTCACTCATAGTTTTAAGCCAGTGCCTGTGATGGGTGTATGGATCTACAACGGCTACTGTGGGCTATTATTGATACCACACCCACCAATGACTCAAGAGTTCGACTTTATGCTGCACACCCTTAAGTGTTCATACAAGTTTTGAAACGTTTATTTTTATTCAAATGAAAAATGCAGCATGTCAGAGACACACACACACACATACAAATGTTCCTGCAAGTATATTTTCTCTCTCATCAAATTATGTCAGGTTTGATTATCATATTATGCATCACAATTTCACGATGACGTGGCATGGTAATTATATTATTTATACATTTTCTGCAAAGTCTTTTTGACGTTGAGTAGGGTCACGCCAAGTTTCAATCCGGATGATTGAAGAACGTCACATCCGGTTTTCCCAATGAAATCCAGCAGAGCAATAACTCAAAAGAGTGTGCGGTTATTCTTTTACTTGTCTGCGATGAAATATGAATGGTATCGTGACCGGCGGCTTTGTTATGGAACTTGGCCCGTCATATCCGGCTTCCGCCTGGCACAGCCAATAGCATATTGTTCACCTGACTGGCTTACTCACTCTGGTTAATGATACCACAGTTCGCCACTACCTTCACATTCATTAACGATTTTATTATAAATATTATTTTTGAATTCTATAGATATCGCAATTTAATTTATTATAAAGCGTTTAACACGAACGGGTAGTAAGATGTGGTGCTAAAAAAGTTTTAGTATTTATATCTTCTGTAATATTATAGAGATGATTTTATATTTATATGAGTATGTATATATATATATATATATATACATGTATAATATATACATGTATATATACATATATATATATATATGTATATAATACATATATATGTATATATATAAATAATATATAAACATGTATATATATATAATATATATGTATATAAATATATATATTTAAGTACATAATATATTGTAATAAATAGTTTAATTATATAAAAATAAAAATATATATATTAATACATATAATTTATATATATATATAAATTAATATATATAAATATAATATCATAGTTATCGTTAAAAAAAACCATTGCAATACAAAGCTTTTTGTGTTAAAAAAATATATATTTGAACTAAAACCATTTATATATTTTGTCCGTTACTAAATATAAACTAGTTTGTATCAAATTTGGAGAATAAATACGCTTCAACGGACACATTTTTGGTTTATTTTTGGCATCTTTACAACCATATGCTCATACTTAAATGATGAAATACATTAACATTTTTGTATTCAATAGATCAAATTTAATATTAAATTCCTAAATAATTAATTATTCATTTAGTTATCTTATAAGCAACAGACTAAGTAAACAAAAGATTGTAATTAAAATACACACTAATTTTCTATATATTAAATAATTAAAATTATACTAAAAATGCCTATTTAGGCAAATATTTCGTTAAAATATAGTTTTTAAAATGTATTTTTTGTTCTTTTTCGTGGTGTGCATTATAATGATGTAGCCTTCAACACACAATTTTAGTTGCAAAGTGTTAAAGGTTCTAAATTTGATATTTTATTCATACTAAAATCTTTAAAAACTGCATAGATAATTAAAATATAATAATTAATGGTATGATAACTAAATAGGAGATTGTCACAAGGTTAACGCAAAGTAACTTAAATATTAAATTTCTATAGAGATTATTTGAAAGATATGAAAACCTTTACATAATTTGTCCTAAAAGTTCATCAAACAGGTTTTATTTAGTGCACAGTTCGGGAGTTTCATTTATTTATTATAAAATGATGTTGATATAATCGAAGAGAAGTAATGGTATCAATAGAAAATTCAATAATTTGATACGTACGGTATAACAAAAATGTAATGAAAATATAATATGTTTAAAACGCTTAATCATTCACGCTTCCATAGCTATTTTTAAAATATTATCAAACATCTTAAGCTATAATGCAATATACCAAGAGATCGATAAGATGAAAGGATTTTTTTAAACTTTTTACTTTGGTTTCTAAACATTATTTATTACCCACTCCAGTGGCCGCATGATCTAAGGTGCTACTCTCGAACTAGACTAGACTGCCTATGATGGGGAGATTGAGGTTTGAATCTTGGTCGGGTGTGCTGAAGTGTTTTGTTTTTTCCATAATGGCTTTCCAAATTTGAGTAAATTTAACTAAATATAATCTTCCTAATCCATAAAACAATTATCATAATTAGTACTTAAGCGTATAACTTGAATGGTTACTAAGACGCGGTGGTAAATAAATATTTTTTTAAAACATTATTTATTTTATTTAGGCATGTAAATGTATTCATTTAATTTTAATAACACAACATAATTGTAAGTCACTTACTAGTTATTATATTATTACTAAAATAGATAATGCAAATGCATTAAGTAATATAACTGACAGGTTAAGATTTTTGCTATACAAATTAAAAAATAAAAGAAAGAGTTAGTAACAATTTTTTCGTGAACGTGTTCATTCTTGTCCGCCTTTTTAAACCGTATTTCACTCACGAAACGCAAGCTACGTATTTTGTTGTTGATTATTGTACCCCAGCTAAATATAGACTTTCATTTTCTGGTCTGTGAGGCTATTTTTTTTTCGTCAGCTTCACTGCTCCTGTGTGGTATGTGGCCCATGTTACCTGACAAAGGCGGGCGAGGCATTTTAAGAATGCAGTCGACAATACCAAGCCACAAGCGCATGCCATAGGCTTCCTACCTCAGTGGGTGCTTACGCACTTTTTAAACAATAGACCCTGTTCGTATATAGCCGACATGTTCGCTTAGCCAAATTTAATATATATATATATATATATCAAATGTTTATTTCCCAGGAACATCTTGTGAAGTGGGAATGCCAGGCCTCCACCGTGGTTCGATTCCACGTTAAACTGTAGTCTTCATTTCATCTCACAATCACCCTACATTACACATTAGCGTAAGTGCGTATAACCCAATGGTAGTAAGACGCGTGCTAATAATAATAATAATAATATTTTCCCAGGAATATATATATATATATATATATTCCTGGAAAAATAAATATTTGAAATATAGCTATATAGCTTAGTCAAAATAACTTTATGGAGTCAGTTTAAATGATGTTTTCTCTTAGATATGTTTATTATATTTTTCCTATATTTCCTCTTAAACAATCAAATAGGATTATAGTTGTTTGTATATATTTTTTGTTTGTGAATTTTAATGTTCCATTACTAACCTGATTATAGAAAACCACATTAATGGGAGAAAGATCTAGCTACTCCTGCGAGGATTTTAAATCTGGCTTATCGAGCTAAGCACATTTAAACTAAACTTTTATCCCACTATAAAGTTGAACTATATATACAACTTATATGATACCATTTCTAGAAGCTTTGTTTTACTCAATACAAAGTTGTAAATACTTTTGAATTAAAAAAAACATAAGTTTTTTTTCATCCTTGAACAAAAATTGCACTTTTCTTTCAATGTCATAAAGGAAACACCCGCATCGTTAGGCACGTGGTATACATTCCAGGATCATTGAGTCTGGTTTGTCAGTTACGGGGAGGTGGGGTTCGATTCCCGGCTGGGTTTAGTAAGGGTTGTTTTACCTGATGGTTTCCCACTCTTAATTCAGGTACATATCCTCTAAATTCTACCTTACTCATCCATAGCCCATTTAAATATGTAGGCCTATAGTCCAAATTAGTTGTGAAACGTGGACAAAAAACTTTTAATCGTGATTACAGTCAAATTTTCATAATAAAGCTGACAGAAAAGTGACTATAACTAATTTAATATATTCATACGTCAAGTCATGTGATTTTCAGCTGTCATTGTTGATGGATATAAAATTAACAAGTAAAATAGTATAATGTAATCAATGTTGACCACAAAAATATTGTTTGTATTTTCTAAAAGGTTTTTTTCTATGAACACTTGAAATTATTACAAAGTACCATTATTATCATAGTTGCACCTAAAATTATTTCTCTTCCCCAATAACTTTCACAAGTTTCAATTTGAAAAGCTACAGATTATTAGTATGTTTTTTTAAATAATAAGGCGCATAATAAACAGGATTAGAATGGAGTCGTAAGAACCATGTTGTTGATAAGACCGCTAGTTGACTCAGAAGCAAGTTAGGCAATCCCACAAAAGATCACTGTGAAAGGGGATGCCTAACAACCAAGGTGCTTGTAATTCGATTATAGACATCATTATTGTTACATCAAACTACGTGAGTTCCCCATGAAACGGGAGTGCTGTCACTAGTAACCGTTATGACTATAACTATCTTTATACAGCATCGAGTGAATTTACAACTCTATTAATTTCATACTGAACTGTGGAGTAGAGGTTTAACTAATACTATGGGTCCGTCATGATTTTATGTCACTTAACTTGTCAGGGTATAATCCACTTTTGGAAACAATATTGTGAACAGATTTATCGTTCATTTTGAAGTCAGTTAAGAATGTAGTAGATAGTAAACTAAAGAGTGTTTACACCAACCAGAAATTTAAATAAATGTTTAGCAACAATTTATAGCCCGCACATGGAGAAAAGTTGCCATCCAATTTGTTTTTTAAATACTATAACAAACTGACGGGGATGTTGGGTTTCAAATCCTGGCTTTATGTACTGAGATTTTCTTTCATAATGGATTTCCCACTCTCCCAAACTAAAATATGTCTACACTTCCTTTTAGTTCTAGCGTACTCATCCTTGCACTATTACAACTTTTATTATTTCATTTTTATTTATTTGAGGTATTTAACTTGCACTTTGTTAACCGAATGATTATGTCAGCACATGACTTATAAAATAACGTTAATATAGAACAGAAACAACATCAAGACCTCAACCGTTAATTCATCACCATGAAAGGGGAAACCCTCATTTCACCAATGATATATTTTTCATCCATGCTGAGAATTGAACCAGGAGCCCTTAACTCAGTAGACAAACACTCTACAAACTGTGTTTAGGTATTGGCTTATACAAAATTAATTCTTAGCTTAAATCACAAATAAATTGGTTATTTAAATAGCCCTTTTTAATTTTTTTAATAAATTATATTGAAATTAAAATCTACAATCAATGTGGCTAGATATTTTAACAGTTTGTTTTTTCAAAGTATCCAATATAGGTTTGCATATTATATAGTTATGATAGAATCAATTAGTGATTAAAAGTGTCAGTAGTTTATCTTTTACCCGCATTTGAAGCGCGTGAACAAAGGCGCTAGTCTCGTCTTGACTTGTTTGTAGATGACTAAGACCTGGGCTCGCGACGCGCATTTAAATACACTAATGGGGCAGAGGGATGTGTAATGTAGAGTTTTGAGAAATCATACCTGAACTTGCTTTAAGGATAAGGAAGAAATAATTTAGAAAATCCATTCTAAATACAGCTATTTATGATTTGAACTCTTACCTACCTGTAACTGTCAAAACAGACTGGACGAGACCGACGTTTAGACTGTGTGTTCACAAATTCTGGCAGCTTTGTTGTTAAATGTGACAATCTTAAAAATAATTAAATGTGTAAACAGTCCTCAAATCTCCCTTTGGACAAATAAATCATCTTTATGGGAATGCATGATTGGGTCTAAAACCATTCTTTGCCTCAAATCTTTTGGCAAGCATCCATATTGTTTTTTTTTTAAAGGAGGCCGTTCGTGCAATATAAATATCTCGCTTATTAAGCTGTTTTCCTAGTGAACACCAAGCCTTACAGGAAGCTGTATGTATTTCATGCGTTTATAATTTATCGGCATTATAAAGCCGGAGTAACTCTTCTAGCCGGAGGTATTTATAAATCTCCACAAGTGCGGTTTGATTCCCAGAACAGTCAAACTCCACAGATATTCCGACTACAATTTTAATGACCGGAAAACACTTGTGCTCCGCAGTAATTTTTGAAGTTGGTGGCGTGGGGTGGAGGGCTATAGCAAGCATAAGGGCGACTTCTCCCCTAATCCCCCTCCACCCCTGGCGAACCAACCGGCGTAGTTTCCACTCCGCCGAGCGCGAATGTTTCCCTGATCTCAAAGCGCGTGTGATGTGGTTCAGAGTAGAGGCTCGTGATGTTCAGACAGATGATTTAGTTCCCCCTGGATATACAACCAGCTAGGTGGAGGACACTTGATTACGATTGAGTGGAATGTCTCTCTTTGTGATCCTGGGGGTGTGCAATATAGTATTACAATAAAATACACGATATTTTCAATGGGAAGTGTTTATGTGCCGCCTACAGGTGAGGTCAATCAGAGCCCTTCCTAATGACCAGAGTGTTTACTCACATATAAACCGCATTCTTGGTCACGTGGGCTAAACGTCGATACAATATAGTCTTGTTGGCTGGTGACAATCAGGTAGGGACTAGAATCCCGGTCGGGGGTGTATTGATGAAGGAAATGTTCTTAAATGTTGTCCAACTGTCTCCGCACAGATTTGGATACATTTTCTCTAAGTTCTACCTGTCAAATGCCAACACATGTAGTGTATTTAAATGCGTATATTCCAAATAGGTTATAAGATGCATGGAATTTTTTTTTTGAACTGGTATGTTGATATCACGTTGAACCTTTTTTGTTTGTTAAATATGGTCCTACTGTTTTTAGTGTGTGTTGATATAGCGTTTCTATCTTCCAAGTTGTGCTTCCCTAAGCTTTTATCCACACCCCATCTATCTTATCACCCATTCGGGCTATCCGCATTTAATTGCAATAATGTAGTAGTGACGAAAAATATGTAATTTAAAATAGTCTCTACTCGTATTTAGTCGGGTTGATAGTGAATATCATTTAGGGAAAACTACCCAAGGCTTGCCTGGCTGAGATTCCCAACTTCACCGTCAGCCGTCACCTTCAATATCGTATGTTGCGAGAGTAGCATTTCGGACCACATTACTACCGATGAGAAATTCTTTCATTCATGAGAAGAGAAGCACA